>JAPSGF010000051.1:934348-1082239 GCA_035772895.1 Perdix hodgsoniae
AATAATAATAATAATAATAATAATAATAATAATAATAATAATAATAATAGGGGGAATAAGTCTGAACATACTGTGTTACCCAAAGAAAGCCATGGATAGGACTTTCAGATCGTGAAATATAGTTTTGATGTATATGATAGTATTTAAATGATTGAAATCTACAGGTATAGCACTCTGGATATTACTAATGATAGTGAGAAGTTGTCAGATTGAAATATTACATCAATGTATTTACAAATAATTTGCATTTCCTTTAAAGAAGTGGAATCTGTTGGTTTTGCATGTTACCATTAGTATACCCCATAATAATTCAGCAGTTGTATTGACTGTGTATTTATGATTTCTGTGAAGATGTTTGAAGTAGAGCACATATGTCAATATGCAGATTGATTAGATTAGCTTGGAAGATAATGGATTTATTGGAAAAGTAACCAGGATTCTCTCTGTGTTATTACAAACTGTATCTAAATTGCCCACAGTAAAGGAAAAGGCAGTAGTAAGACATGAAATCTCAGGGAGAGCCGAAATCAGTATATGATAACAATATCAGTGCTGATAGCTTTCAGGAAATGGCTATTAAGCAGTGTACTGTGCAGGTTTCTGCAATAATACTGTCTAAAGCCCCCAGGCATTGAGCACCCTGTGGGAGTATGTAATTGCTACCTTCTGTGGTCCCTAAGGTTTTGGTATCAGTTGAGCAATCGCGTGTGCCTCAGCATATTGCCTGGGACTTGAAATTACATTAAAGACTTAGAAATGTGCAGCACTTCAAGTAAATCCACACCCAAACCCCAGAAGACTATTTGAGTGTAGAGACATTCCAGATGGGAATTTAAATGCTAAATTTCATGTCATAATATTTAGCAGGTTAGTTTATCCCTCATTTGTTTGCCATCTGTCATTATTTCAGAAAAAATACTCATAACTCATCAGTTCAAAAAAAAGAAAAAAAGAATCAGAAAATAATTCCTACATCAAACCAAAGATGATTGCTATAAGGTGCAATTTCAAAATACTTACAAATGATAATGACACAATTAGGGAAAATCTTGCTTTGCAGTTGTCGCTTTTGTTATTCATGACCTCTTTTCCAGCTTGATTTTCTTTGGGTTTTTTTTTGTTGTTGTTTTGGTTGGTTGGATTTTGTGTCTACACATGCAACTGATGAGATGTGAGAGTAAGTATGTCTGGCAGATATGTTGTGTGAACAGATCAGAACCAATAGACATAAAAATAGATCAAGATTTTCTTCACTGGAAAAAAAGTACTTTCAACTGAATTTATCGTATAGTTTCTGTCCGTGCCAATTTGAGTGTGAAATTCTATACTTAAAACCCTAGTAGATCTGAAAAAAAGGCAGCTATTTATGTACCACAAGGTAACAAAGTGCTCTTTGCTCACCTGCATTTCATTCTGGTGGAAAAAAATGATGACTTTTACCCTATAGAAAAAGAACAATGAAAGGAAGAAACGGGAAGAATCATATGATTTGTGTTTATAAGTATTCCTCTACTAAAAAGAAAGAAATGTGTAAACCCCAAAATGTATTGCTTACTTTGAAAAGTTCAACAAGATAAGCAGTATCTTACTCCCCCTATTTTTCCATGAAATTAGTATTGAAAAACAATTTCTCAGATGTAGCAGTCAGTGTGTCCTTTTACGTCTTTGTTTACACAGATCAAATGTGAGAATCCTGTTGTGTTATGTTCTTGTCATTGGTCTGAAAATTCAACTAAATTTATTGGACCAAAGGGACTACTGTGATAATCTCATATAGTATTTTAGATGTCATTTATTGATTATGCCCTCACCTGTGAGATTTAAAAAAAAAAAAGCTCTTCTCAAATACAGCGTGGTCAAACTGCCAGCACTGCTGTTGTAACCGCTTAGTATCTCTTGTGCTTCCTAACACAACATGGGAAAAAGCCTCTGTATAAATATTTTTGCAGTGATCTGTGCCTATTCGCAGAAAGTAAACATCAAAATTCTGAAGAGTAATATACGATAGTGGAGGAGGAGATGAATTTACCACACAATAAAGCTGCCTCTAGGAAACTGTGGGAGATTCTGGAGCTACAAGTACAATTAGAGGACATATTATGAATTTCTAAAATGAACTTAGAACTATTCACAAAATGTAGCCAAGGGGGTGGGAAGAAGAATGCAGAAAAAGAAAGAAACAGTAAGTTTTTGAGAGTTGTTTTTGTGGGGAAACTTACACAGTGGTTTAGCCTTTGAAAAAACCTTTATCTTTGGTGTTACTATCTAGCAGTGCTGAGCACGTTACTTTGAGGTCTATTTGAACATTGCTCTCACTTATTCTAGTTTACTCTGTGTCACCATTTCCAATCTGGGAGCATTATATTGTCTAACCTCTGCATTCCTTACTTGTATTTAGAACAACTGTGATTTACCTTGGGCTGTAAAACGTGCATTCATCAGTCCACAAAGAAAATGTAAAAACTACTCTGTTTGAATTGGGGGAAATTAGAATGCTTAATTTATTGTTAAAATCTGACTCTAACTCTGTCTGCAATGTATAATGACATTATGCATCAATTTATGCCAATTTAAAGGGCACAGGAACTTGCAGCTAGGAACTAATGGGCAGGTGTAATTCAGTCACCTCATACTAATGGCTAGGTCTTTCTGGATGCTACACCACCCCAGGAAAGAGGAAAACAATCCAAATAATATGAACCACACATCTTCTCAATTAACAGAATTGCTCTGCTCACTGTCTTCTTTGAATCATTCTGAGGGTTCTGAAAGAAACTGAGGAAGAATTCTGATTCATGCATGGAAACCAGTCTTTCTGGACCTCTGTGTCTCAGATCTGTAGGAGTTAAATGTGAGCATATATAAAGTCAAGGGGGATCTCACCCTCCTGGGTGAAGAGCTCTGGTGCATGGACCCAGGGACCCCTGCAATGTACCAGCAGCTAGCTGTTGTCATTTCCCTCACAGTTTGGCAGCCAGCATAGGTTAATGAAGAGCTGACCCTGTACAGAATATGACGTATCACAGGGTTGTATGCTTGGTGACAGTCCTGGCATCCTGACCAACAACAGAAACAGTATGGCCAGCAGGACTGGGAAGTGATTGTGTCCTTGTACACGGTATGATTAGATCAAATCTCAAACACTGTGTTCAGGTTTGGATCTCATACTACAAGAATATTGAGTTTTTCAAGCATGTGCAGAGACAAGCAATGAAGTTTGTGAAGGACTGGAAAATGACATACTATTAGCAACTGAAGGAACTAGGGTGGTTTAGTCTGGAGAAGAGAGAGCTGAGGGAAGAGTTCATTGCTCTCTAAAACTCCCGAAAAGGAGATACAACAAAAGGGGCGTTGCTCCCTTTTTTCATATTACAAGTGATGGGACAAGGGGAAACAGGCTGAAGTTGCACCAGAGGAGGTTAAATGGGATATCAGGAAGAATTTCTTCAAGGAGAGAGCAGTCAAATTTGGAGCAGGCTGCCCAGGGAAATGGTGGAGTCCCCATTACTGTAGGTGTTTAAGAAATGTGTGTGCACAGCATTAAGAGATTTAGTTGACTGATGAGACTCAGTAGGCCTCTGTAGGTTGATTGTTGGACTTTGTAATTGTGAAGCTCTTTTTTCCAACATAGTTGTCCCAGTGATTCTATTCAATGATTCTTCTGCCTTTCCATCTGTGCCCATAACAGTTTTCCCCCAATGCTTACTCTTTTGCCATTCCAACACTTCTTCACCCTGTTCCTCTCCAGGATCGTGGTCTTTAAGTTTGTGATCACATAATTATTTCAGCCCGTGAAGATTCATAGTTCACTGACTCCTTAAGCCATACTACTTAAAGATCCAGATGTAGATCTAAGGCAAAGAGCTTATTTTAAAAGGGCAAGCAAGAGTTGTTTCCTAAGTTACCTAAGAGGTAACAAGAAGAGATTGATGTTACATTTGTTGGAGTCACATAAGACTGTGTTTTTTCTGTTATTTCTATCAAGGCAGAACTCAAATGTAACCTGACCTACACACAAAAAACAAATGGTCATACAAATAAAAATTTGAACAAGAACAAAGAGATAGGGACTCTTCTGTCTTTAATTCCTTGGTGACTCAGATTCCCATCTATACAGTGAATGGCTATGAAGTGTAGCTGGACTTAGCCTAAGGAACAGAATCTGACCATTATATATCATACCAAAACAGGCCAAGTAGAAGTCTATTATGAGGTTTTCATCTAGCCAGCCAACAGTCTGAACTAGTGGAAAGTATCCCTGCTTGTAGCAGAGTATAGAACTACATGATCTTCAGAGATTCCTTCCAACTCAAATTCTTCTATGATTCAGTATACATTGAAGTAATTTCTGAATCAGTCTTTGAAAAAGCAGAAACCAATGGAAAACAGTAAGACATTATCATAAACGTCTTTTCAAAACATTATATGTATGGCATAATAAATTGAACGACCAGAAAACTGGGTAGGACATGGTGATTGTAGTTTCATGAAACTAAGCTATTGCACAGACGGATGCAGAATTAGGGTGTTGTTTAAATAAAAAGGCAAAGAAGGGGGTCTAAGCTGTAATGGAAACACTGCTTCAGGGCCAAGGACTGCTGTGACTCCAGATGCCAGCAGTTTGTTAAACATAATACAAAACAACATAAAATGTAAAAAATGCAATGGGAACAAAAGGTTAGACCTTCTCACTCCATGCCTCAGTAAAAAGAATGAGAACAAAAACAAAGTCATTTGGCAGCTGGGGTTTCTTAAATCTTGCCAGCACTCTGCATTCTCTTCCATTGTCAAAACAGTTATATCAGTATACAAGCAGCACCCTACTATTAAGCAAATAGCGTCTCTGTCTTCTCACCATTACATAAACAGTCCCCTACCATGGCACAAGCATCCTTTCATTACCATGCAGCATCTCATCGTTTCAAACGCAGCATCCCACCACTGCATTACAAGTCCATTATACAATACCATGTCAGCAAACTCTCTCAGTAAGTGGTAAGTTTAAGAAAGTCTTATCGAATTAAACAGGCCTGATAGGTTGTTTGGATTTTTTTTGGTTTTGAGTTGTTTTTCTTTAAAGCTCCTTCAACATTCTTCCATCATCGTTCTCTTCTTCAAAGGGTTTAACAGACTTTGTTACCCTGCTGCTATAACTGGCAGTAACTATGGGTAAACTTGGGTCACTATGTTCAAAGGTCTTAGTGTCCACTTTGCTTTTCCTAGAACTCTTCCATGGCTGCTCTGATTACCTGGGATAGGAATGTTCCTTCTAGGTGAGTGAGGGTCATCCCATCTATACAATAATCAATCCATCAGTTTTAACAGAGCTAATAGTGTTAGCTATAGGCTGGGCCCTTAGGATTCTTTACCAGACCCAGTGCCAGTGGAAATTTATCTAAGATGTTATTAGAGATTCTCCTAATAAATCATCAGGTAATGAGGTGAAAGGAGAAAGACTTAGATTTTAATTTCTGAAGGACAGTGAGACCTCCATGGCTATATTTGTAGTAGAGCTAAATCTTCAAATTTTGAGTTTGGCTTTTTAAAAACGTCTATTGCCTTGAACTCAAAAAATAGTAAGAATTCAAAGTAGCAAGTCATTTCAAATTGCAAAATAAAAATCTAGGCAAGATTTAAAGGAAAAGGCAGTAAATTTTATTACACCAGATGCTATTACTAGTAAACAAGTCAGGTTTTGGGCCGTGCAGCTTCTGGTTCAGGTCTGAATCAGAAGTAGTCTTTGACTCCTTTCCAGATGCATCATCTGGTCTAATAAAAGATATTGTCTCCCAGCATGCTTTGCCTTATTCATGTGTTTAGACCTCTTCTGCTACAACAAACAGTAATAAAGGGATATTTCTGTACAAAAATGACATTTGCACAGCGTTAGTACTTCTTTCATCAAAACATCATTCAAGAAAAGGGATGGTTTTTTCAAACTATCTTCTTCAGCAGGCACAGCCTTTCATATGCTGTATAACAATTTAATTTAGCAAAAATTATCAGTGTTCCAAAATAAAACATAAACATTGGTAAAATGTGATGATAGCTTTCATTTAGAATAAACTTAAATAGGCTGGAAATTGATCTGAAAGAGGAGTAGAAACAGATACAGCAAAGGCACAGCACAGACTCTGACATTCTATGGCAGCCAAAGACAAAGGCAATAGCTAAGACATAGTATTACAAGGGTCAACTGGCAATGTTTAATTAGTCAACAACAGAGCCACCTGTAGCTGAATTATAGAGCCCCATATCTTTGAGTATAATCAAGTTGCCATCTGTGATCAGACAATAATTGTGCTGCAGTATATCACAGAAAAGTCTTTACAGATCTCCTTAGAAATATCCATCACAAGTAAATCAGTACTTCTGTTACAAAGCCTTTCTGCTGGGGTATGTTACTATGAACTACAATATGCGTGCAAATACGCATTTGCTTTCCTCATCTGTCATTTTCATGCTATCAAATGTTAAGAGCACTCTTTTGGGCAGTTCTGGTAGTATTTAAGATTTTGACTACGTACAGTATACATAAGTTGCCCTCAAAGTAGTCTCTCCTTTTTATTTCCATGGAAAGTACAGCAGATACAATGAGTACAGTAACACTTCCTGATAGAACAAATTCTCAGCTACAAAACTCTATTTCTCATCATAGTCGCAACTGTTAGCTCTGTACTTTTGCCAGTGATGAACAAGAACGTGCGCTCATGAAAATCTGCTGCACAAGTAGTGGTGACAACTCTGCATGGCTCTTGGAAACCTGACTTGGCTCATGCATTACTATTGCCACTGTTGAAAGGCACCACCCACCACCTCACTGTGCTCATATCCACTGTTTTGTTACCACAAATATTTAACAAACTCTGATGAATGCCAATGGGTGCAATTTTTACCACATGGAGGAATTCAATGATACACCTTTGTTTCATTTGTACTTCCATGTCAGGTGCCAGTTTGTCAGACCACCCCTTTGCTGCTATCTGTCACACAGCAATAAAATGTAATAGCATATTGGCAGGAAGGTTCAACCTCTACTGCCATATCACCAATATCCCCTTCTGACATTATGAGCCATCATAAAATAGGAGGCATTACTTTTGGAGCACTTCCCAGTTTCTTATGGGGCTCTCTACACTTCCAAAAGTACATTCATTTTTTTCCTGAGCTTCTGCAAAGACTCAGCAGAGAGCCTCTTTTAATATCTCTTTGTTCTTTCTGGCTTTTTTTTTTTTTCAATCCCACTCTAGCAGATACCTCTCATCTCTAGACATCAAACCCTTCCATGCTGCTGTATTCCACTTGTGCCAGAGAGAGATCTCTTTGGTGAAATGGAGTATCTTGCTTGAAAGATTGCAGTACTGACTCAGAGCTAAATATTCACTTAGGTATTAATGGAAATATGCTGCCCTCAGCCAAATTTCATGGAGTTACTATACTTCCTCTATACTAGGTAGAGCCTGCTGTGAGGATCGTGGTTGCCCAGAAGCATCAGAGACCCCCAGCTAACTGCGTATACCTGTTACATAGAATAAATAATTGTATCCCTCCCTCTACTCCCCTAACCGCCTGGTCTGAGTATACAGGGAGAGAGATGATTCAGCTCTCTTCTTGCTATGATCCTACCCAACTCTCCATAACAAAATGAGGTGCAAGGAGTGCTAAAGTTGATAGGAGTCCTGTCACTCTCCCAAACAGCCAGCCAGAAAATGTAAAGCAGCCTCATCTGCTGACAGGAGGGCCCTCAAAGCCATGCCTGTGCTCTCACTGAAGATTCTGATCACAGGTTTGGGTCTGTTCCCTCTACTGGCCCTTAGGGAGGGTGTCTTAGATATACCAGAGACATCTGCAGAGGCAAAACTGACCACTCTAGATCAGTCCCTTCCTTCTGTTCATTGCAAAGAGTGTCAAATAATTCTGATATTAACTTCATTTTGGCAGGAAGTTACTCATCATTTCTGAATGCAGACTACATGAATTGTAATTTAGTCAATGTATGGGAACTGTTGAGTCACGACCTGAACCTCTGATTGATCACCTGAGGTGAGCAGTGAATCAGCCAGGGGAGCACAGGTGAAGGCAATTCACCTGTGCTGCCGGAAGGGGTGGAGTCTGGCTCCACCTCTCCTAAACCCATTTAAGAGCTGACTACCAGTGGGGAAGGGTCTCTTCTGGAGATCCACTCTGTTGGAGTTTCATAAGCAAGCTCAGGATATAGGTAAGTGTTCTATCCTTTTTTTGTGTGTTATTATTATGGGCTTTGCCTAATACTCCTGTTTATTTCATAGTAATAACATCATAATATCCATTGATTATACAGTCAGGTGTGTGCATACAAAATGAGGCTAGATTTGGAAAAGAGAAAAAGCTCTAAAGCGTGCTTACTGGTTTTGTTAAGAAGCATTTCCAATCTACTACCAAAAGTAGAATTTTCCCTTGTACGGCATCCAAAAGAAAACTAAACCAAGGTATTTTTCACTAGATAGTAGATATTAAAGCCATGTCTACTTCCAAAACATTTCATAGTACAGTTGTATCTTTTAGAAGTAGGCTTGGTTGCTTTTATGTTGGACAATAGGGGAAAAAAAATAGTTCCATCTTACCAACGAAAAGTTTTCTTATTTATCTCAGAAGGACACAAGCTCCTCCTTTCTGTGGGAAAATCAATTCTATCTGTAAGTCAAATTCTGTGAAACTTCTCTGGCAGAGGACCTTGGCTCTCGCCCAGCACAGTGCAACCAATAGTATAAGGTGATCCACAAGAACAGCAGTGAAGTAGCTCTTTGTTCTCTCTCTAGTGAACACCCATCACCCATGGGTGATTCCCATACGTTATGGGAAGCTCCACCTTTTTTTCAGAGTGCAGAGCTTAAACTGTTTCAACTCTTACTTTCTCCTATAAAGGCTAAATTTGTTGCAAAGTCACCTGTTGGCTGGGAGATGGGTTTACTACTGAAGTTTTGGGAGTGAATTTGCATTATTTTCATGTTTAATGGTACCTGATTGCCTAGAGTTTAGGACTGTTTTCATTCCTAGTAAGTTATCAACAAATAATCCTACTGAGAAGTTATTCAGAAACTGTCCTCATTTTAAAAAACAACAACAACAAAAAAGATTGCTACAAATATCTCATTGGGTGTTGTTTTGACTAATTCTCTATTTTACTACCTGCTGTGATTCATTGTGTATCTTTCAGCTTATCTTAGAATGTAAGCTAGGAGCAAATAGTACAGGTACATGCTCAGTGTCCTCAGTGCCCATGACAAGCATGGGGCCTGAAGAATTGCTGAGGCTGACTCAAAGCACTCAGTTTTAAGGGCTGTAGGTAGTCTTGATCCCTTGCTGACATATACAGAATTCACATTTTGCTTGTATGAATTTTGTGTGAGTGGAGAAAAGCAAAGCCAACTGTTTTTTGAGCTGACAGTCTAAATCCTAGGGATTGAGTTCTTTTGAGGTTTTTTTGAATGTCCACAAACTTGCCTTGCCTGAAATAAATCATGGACTGTTTTCTTTTCTAAAGGGGTTCAGCCTATATCGCTGAGCACTAATAGCTCAGTGATTTAAATTTAAAATGGGATTTTGTAATGGATTTCAAATGGCAGATTGTCTTTTGGATACTTGATTGTACAAAATGCAGTGAGTGAAGTGTGACTGGTTTTCTTATCTTTGTGTTGTACTCCAGTCAACATTTACAAGATAGAAACTTACATAATCTACTTAAAACAATAAAATAAATAAATCTATTAATGTGAATAGTAGATGGCCTGCTGCTTGTCTCTGAAAGCTTCGAAAAATTCAAATTTTGACTTCAGCATTTACATTTTAATGGAAAAACACTTATTTTAATCAAATCTCATGTATCTTATCACACCTAAATCAGAATATTGTCATCAGTTCTGCAAAAGACTCTAAGCTGCATTTAGAAAGTGTATTTCTCTAACCTGTTAGTGTTATCTAATTGCACGGCTCTGTATTTTTTCCAGGACACGTTAACTAGAGAAATCTGTCAAGAGAATCAGGTGCTGAAGCACCTTAACAAAAAGCATCATTTTCATAGTCAGTTATTCTATGCAATTAGAAGGATGTGACCCTCATGAACAGGTAAGTGCTTGCATACTCTTGGCATTTCTGCTCTGCTTGAGAAATGTTGTTAAAGTGCAATTGTCAGGACAGTTTCTTTACAAGTGTGATGCAGAAAGTACCACAAATACAGTTGTGACCTGTGCATTTTTAAAAACATCTTCAGGTAGAAATCTTATGATTGCTTTTCAAATGGCAGTGACTGTCAGTACCGTGTAATATGTTATTATGTCTTGTCTCCTCCTCCACCTCCACAATATTTTTTCACTACAGTAATTCTAATGTACTTTGATGTTCCCTTGCTTTTACTTACAACCCTCAGATCACACTGAGTATATCTTTTTTTCTTTTTTGTTTCCTTTTTTTCTGGTACTGTTCTTGCAGTCTAATGTTCCAACCATTTACTTTGCTTAAAACATTTCTTACCTGTGAGCTTATTTTTTTCATATCTCCAAGTGCCAAGGCACCTGGGGAGGAATTCACCAGCTTCTGCCACCCAGTAAAAACACTATCAACCTTGATGATGTTTCTTTGAAACTGTCATCTTACCACATTTGTTTTCCTATCACGCCTGCATGTATGAGTGCATTTGTGTGTGCAGCTGCTGAGGTCAGAGAAGGGGAAATATAATTATCTCTGAAGGAGAAATAGAATTAAGTATCTCCAGTTCCAAATTTCTTATCTAAAGGTAGTTGACTGATATGATGGCAAAATAAAGGATGCTAAGCAGAGTGTCAAAACTGAAACTGCACTTCTTAGTGGCAACAGATAGAACAGGATATTTGTGGTGACCTTGCCCAAAATGTGATTTCACTAGCTGCTTAGTGGGGACTGCCATTCATTACCACAGAGAGTGGTCATGGGTGTATCTACCTTCAGAACAGTTTTCCATAAGGAGGGGCATTCAGCAGCCTTAGTTAAGTGCCTGTGATATCTTTCTTCAAGGAGTTTATTTAGTGAAACTTAAGGTTTTGTTGGTGTCCAAATGATTCCTTAAACTGAGGTGAACTCAGGATATTTTCTACAAATAAAAAAAAGGAAAGAACCATGATAATAAAAGAAAATTGAGCTTAGATGTTCCCACCATAAACCCCATTTGACACTTCAAATAGTCTAGTACACAGGAAACAGTCCTAACCATGAGCAGAAATATGGACAGCCTGTCACTAATTGATGATATTTGCAAAGGTTTCCAGGACAGTTACATCTCTTAACTTCAGGTCCAGATCTCAAGTTAGAAACATAAGAATCACTAAGCATTGAATGCAGAACTCCTTCACTGGTACCTCTCATAAATGAAATGATGACTCTTGATATATTTGTTTAAAAAACTGCCATCGCCTATGTCTTACTAGACATTATTTTCCACAGAATAATGCTGAAAGATAGAAAAGTATGCCTCTGTAGAAAAGTTGGTGTGTTATCTTAAGTGATGCTTTAGTGAATTTAAGCCTGGAAGTAAAATTAATACCGCTGCTATCAGTGGTTCAGAATGACGAAGCTACTTCAGGTCTGTGAATTTTAGCTCTGTGGAGAACATGCATTTCCATAGAGCTACAGGAGAGGGAAATTATAACCACTAATGAAGTCTGAGTGACATTTTTTGTCTAATGCTGCAACTCTGACGTCAGTGTCAAAAGTCTTATGAGCACTGGAACAGAAATTTATTCAGTAGTTGTGTCCTATGAAAAAAATCATTGTCCAAAGCATATAGGAAAAGTACAGTACTTAAAGTTCCCAGGTCAGCCACTGGAAAAGGCAAGACTGGTTCATTTATTTGATTTTTGGAGGAGGATAAGTAAGATTCATTATTATATTATGGTATTAGGCATCTTGACAGCTAGCATTAGACATTATCTTTCAGAAATACACATAACATTCTTATCAGAAAGTGATGATAAACTCCTCCAAACAATAACCAAGAGGAACAGGTGCTTAACATTATTTAATATCAGAGAGCACATGCATTTGCCAAGTCTTGCTTATGTTACTTACGAAGATGAAAAAACTCATGAGTGTGGAGGAAAGTCACTAGGAAATTAAGATTGCACCAAACCAAAAGTGTTTTAAAAGAGCTAAAATTCTTCTAAACCCTTCCAAAGTCAAACACATTATATGTAACATAATTCATTCATTTTTAATCTGTCCTTTGCTTCCACATGAAGTAAGGAAACATTGGCATAAACAGCTTTGCTGTCTTCAGTCCCTTCACTCATGCTTCCAAAGAAGTAATTGCAGTTACAGTTCCTTTTGTGTTACAAGACTTTTGTGTTTTTTCCTCCTCATTGTAAAGGGTACACAAAATTAGAGTATAAGATGTACCAAATTTATACATCTGAGGATTGGATCAATCCCGAAATATTTGACTTTCAAAAACAGAAAAACGAAAGCACGTTCATTTTGCCTTAGTTACCAGTCTTCAAAGAAGTAGGTCTCATGAGAATTGTGAGCTACCCCATCACACTTGAAAACAGCCTGAATCTCAAGCATATTTCTGTGTTCAAGTTATGGTTCTTTTTCTTTGCTAGAATTGCTAATTTATGTTATCAGCTTAGGTTTTAATTTCTCTCTTACCTGCATTTTTTAACCGTTATCAGAGAAAACTAAAACTGTTATTCGTGTTGACAAAAGTAGAAGTTTTTCCTTCCAGCTTATTCAAAGACGTTTATAATCTTTGGAATAAGTTGTACGTCGACTTGCTCAAATAATTTCTAACTGTCTTGAATCTGGACTTCTGATAGTCAGGAAATCTGTCCTTCAAGAAAGAGGTGAATGGATACTAAAGGCATTTGAAAGAATATAGTGATTTGAGCATTCAGTTTTAGAGACTGAATAGTTTCCAAGAGCACTGCTGCTCAGCACTTCCTAGAAAGCAGTTCTTTTCTGATTTGCAGCAATAGGTAGCTGAGACTTCTGGAAAGCGGCATCACCCTCACCTGTAACCTTCTCCTGAAATCTCTTTCCACATCACTGTTGAGATACCTTGGATGTAATCTGTGGCTGCCAGCCACATAGGCTGTACTTCATAGCTCACAGGATCGAGAAACCTTGTTGTACTGCTGTGTGGCAACTAATATTCAGGCGTTTTCATCAATATCATAGAAGCATAGTTTGGAGAGCATCAAGTGAATATAAAATTGTGAACTACAGTAGAGAGGAATGTTAACCAGTATGACTTCAATAAAAATATCCACCATAATTTCTAGGACTAGCTGATACGCGTGTATGTGACGAAAGACAAAATGGATGTGGGAAGAATTGGCTCCTCTTTCTGAAATTTGTAGGAATAGTAGTACAGAGTTTGAATGCTGTAACGCAGCTAATTGGCTATTGTGGAGAAGGATATAGTTGCATCAGTGGGTAAATAATTGAGGTCAGAGGACATATTCAAAATACTAATGGATGAACTTGGAATCGTTTTAACACCGCTTAAACAAAATAGCTTTTCACCCTTCATTCCTTCACGGAAGGCTAATGTATTAAGATGTTGCTGCTGTTTGGTTGTTGTATGGCAATGACTAACCTGGCAAGGGCAAGAGAACTTTAAGGAGTTGTTTTGCATAGCTCCATGAAGGATTGGCTAAGAGAAGCCACTGTTTTGTTGTGACGAAGCAACTTAGAGGCCTATCTTAGATCATTAAGCAGATTTTTTTCAAATTGATTTTCTTAGTGCACATAGGAAAAGCACTGCTGGCTTTCAACATGCTTTTCACATTATCTTATGAGGCTGCATATGTGCCTGAGTGTGAACGCATAGGGTGCTTGTTTTGGTTTCTCCTTTTTAAGGCATATTAGATCTAGTTTGGATAACTTTATGTAGACCTAAGTGAACTAGCAAAATGTGAAACACTGTGCTAATAGGAATATGCAATCGCCATCATCAGAAGAACCCAAGAAAAACCAGGAGTGCATGATGTTTTCTTATTCTCCTAGAGAAAATCAATTTTTTTTAGCTGCTTAATTCTTGTTCTGCCAGCTAAAACTGACTTTAGAACAGCTTTTGCTAGGGGTCCCCTTTTTATCAGTCATTCACAAACAACTGAAAAGAACATCAGTACAGTCAGACTGTTTATAAAATGCTTTTTTCATGGGCTACAAATATCATATCTGGAGTTAGGTTGCAATATAAATTGAATTTTAAAACTCATGGAGGACTTCTATGTCTTTGCAAAGATACAGCTATAAAAGCTTCATAAGAGGACAAAATTTTTGAGTACGTTTTGCAGAATGATAGTGTATTACCTTCTCTCCAGGAAATTAATCAGAATGCAATCAAAATATATTTCCAGCTGCTGAAGCTCTCTTCCTCCTTCGCGGATTTTTCTCACATAAATCAAATCTCAAATTCAAATTTGTGTTAACTGGACAGCTGCTCTCCTAAGCTGCATGAAGTGGCAGTGCCAGCTCTTCTGTTGTGCTTTCTGTAGCCCTGGTTGTGATTCTGTATACAGAGATCACACAGAGGAGGAAAAGTTTTGTAGAATCATAGAATGGCTTAGGTTGGAGGGATCTTAAAGATTCTCTCGTTCCAAAAACCCTGCTCTGGATAGAGTTGCCACACACCAGCCCAGGCTGCCCAGCCCCTATCCAACCTGGCTTTGAATGCCTGCAAACATGGGGTATCCACAGCCTTTCTGGGCACCTCACTAACCTCTGAGCAAAAAATTTTCTTCCTAACTCTAATCTAAATCTTCCCACTTTTTAGTTTCAAGCCATTCTCCCTTGTCCTGTCACTATCAAACTGTGTAAAAAAAAAAAAAAATAGGTGGTCCTCCTGTTTATATGTTCCCCTCAAGTATTAGAAGACAACTGTGAGGTCTTACCAGAGCCTTCTCTTCACCAGGCTGAACAAGCCCAAATCCTTCAGACTGTCTTTGTAGAAGTGGCCATCTTTGTGGCCTCCTCTGGTCCAAGTCCAAAAGCTCTGTCTTTCTTGTGCTGGGGGCCCCAGACCTGGAGGCAGTACTAGAGCCAACTTTTGAAGTTTGTCCATGTCCCTTAAAAAAAAAAGTCCAAACCTGTAGCTAATATTTACTACAATTCAAGCTGAAACTTTGTAAGAGCCAGTGGATTACAGTTCTTACCTGTTCAGAATTGTGACTTTTCCACCCTACAAACTGAGATTGACAGAGCTTACCAATCTTTACTGTACTTTTCTCATAAGACTTTGCACAGAGAACAGAAACCAAGCCTTGGTATTTACTTATGTCTCTATGCAAGCCTGCTGTTCTTCATCTTTGAAGAGCCCAGCATGGTTCTACAACTCAGGTTCACAGTAAAGTTGGATTACCTTACTCTCACCACTACAGTTGCCCACTCTGGGAAATGAGCAAGGCAATTTTCAACAGCTAGAGCAACAACACAAATCTTTTTGTGTAGAAATGATGAGGCATTACAGCTGCAGGAGAAACATAGGGCAGGCAGAATGTAATTGTGCAGGTTGGAATATGGCCAGAACACTGGGGCTTAATGTTCTGCCTTACTCTTGTGAAAGGGACAACAAAAAATACTTGAGCCACAGCAGCCAAACTCTTAAGTTTTGCTTTATCTGAACCACAGCACCTCCTATGGCACAGTTCCCAGCACTGTGGTGGACTCAGGATAGTATTGCTCCAAGGGCACTGGTCCCCATTGCCTTTTGATGTGTATTGAGTTTGGTATGAAGGCTGAGGAAAGAGCTGAACAAATTTTAATGTGAAAGCGAAACCTCCTAGGTAATTTAAAGGGACATGCTTTCAAACTGTAAAGCACAGTATCACTGAAACAGGTGGCTTTTGGGAATTCAGGTTCTTCAGGTGGCTTTAAAAGTTATTTGAATGTTTTATTAGTGGAGAAAGCGTGTTAGAGCAAATGGGGGGGGGGAGGGGAATAGCATTACAATATTGAAACTAGAATTAATTTGCCTAATTATTCTGAGCTGGCATTGCAAACATACAGTTGAGTATAGTGAAAGTGTCAGGAGAAAATGCATTATGTTGGTACGCTTCCCAAAATGATGTGAAGTCCAATAAACAGCTCTGCATAACAAAATTAGTTATAATTTTAATGTATTTTTTGAACTGATATTATACTTAACACACAGATGAGAGTATCCCAGCTCAGGAAATAGTGTACTCATTTATCAGAAGAAGATGTCAGAACTTTCAGTATGGAAGATTTTGTCACCTGTCACCACTTTAAAACAACAACAGAAAAGCATAGGGAGGAAAACTTGACTTATTTTCTGTAGTGATGTCTAATTTCCTGAGGTGTGAAATCTGGGAGCATATTAGTGAGAAAATGATGTATTGGGAAAATATAAACTTTATCTTTAAAGAGCACAATGAATGAAGGCTATGTAGAAGTGCATGATGTGTAAGAAATTCTTCTAAATGAGAACTACATACATCCTCTCAGAGTAGAAGTACAATGATGCTACTTGTGTCTTTCTAAACCTGTTCAAAATCATGTGGAGGATGGATATTATGCTTATGCAGTCAGCTTTTCAGGGTTTCATTCCACCCTGTACGAGTGAGAAAACAAACCTCTTTCAAAGCACAGTATAAACTAAGCTTAAGATTCTACTCAGCAACTCGCACTGCCTCAACACAGCAAGATCACAGTTGCGCAAGCAGGAGAAACATGCTGATGAGATTCAATTAAGCAGTATGAAAGAATTCACTTGATTGTCTTAGTGCGTTTCTAAGCACATTTCCCACAAACCAGATCTAGCAGCCCCCAAGAGTGCAACAATCAATGAGTATAAAACCCTCTGGATTTCTCAAATTCTTAAAATCTGAAGCAATCAATTCTGAAAGATACTTTTAATAAGAGAAAAAAAAAATAAATTGCAGTAACCTAGAATGGTTTGCACCAGCCAATTTCCTTGTACAAGTACTCTGCAATAAGATAACTGTGTATTTCAAGCAATGTGTTTTTACAGAATCACAGAGTCATAGAGGTCAGAAGTGACCTCTGGAGATCACCTAGTTCAACTCTCCTGCTAAAGCAGGTTCCCTAAAGTAGATAGCACAGGAAAGCATCCAGGTGCATTTTGCCTCTCTCCAGCACTCCACAAGCCTGTTCCAGTGCTAAGGTTTCACTAGTTACTTTTTGCTCTTTTCTGATAATCTAAGTAGCGGGTGAGAGGGGAAAAAAGAGCCCATGAAGAACTGTTTCTTTTCTTCTCATAGTGTATGGAATTGAGTTCACACTGTACTCTGCCCATACAGACTGCAGACTGGCATCTCTAGTAGGGATTTGTGCTGCTGCAGCATAGTGGCACAGGAGTAATGTGAAAAATCACCGTGTAGCAAGGCTATGTGAGACAACATGGTTTTGTGTGAGAAAATGTCTTCCTAGACAGCAAGGTGCTGTTCTTTCCAGAAGAGTATTCAGCACACTGTTTGGTATGGAGCAAAAAAGTCCTGGCTACTCCCAGATTAATTTAATTTTACAGTATGAAAATGATAGTTGCGTTTTAAAAATTTCTCTTTAGCTGATATCAATGAACTATGAAGACCAGTTTTAATGCTAGGATCTCTGATGGCTTGAAGTGTGCTGTTTTGAAGAAAGACAGACATTTTGAAAACTCTTTTGGATGACAGGAAATGGTGGCACTGCCACCATCTTCCCTGATGCCACCTATTGTCCCGATGGCTTTTGGTACTTCCTCAGCCACACAAAGCTTCTATAGTCTCTTTTTTCCTTTATTTGAATGCTGTGATGAGGTAGTCAAATCTTTTTGTCTCTGCTATACTTAGAATCTGCCCTTATATGCAGTACTTTTCTTTGCTTTCCAGATGTTATCGAAGTCCAATAACTGTTCTTGAGAGCCAAGACAGATGCATGCTATTTTTTAAAACACAATTGAAGCCAACTTTCATTCTTTGAGATGTAAAAATATAATGAAACATTATGAATGCACTTTAATGCTATAGAAATGCAAAAAATAAGTGCTATAATAACCATTAGATTATTTATCATCATCTGTCAAGGCCAAATCCTAGCTCTAATAGCAGTTACCATGGCTAAGCTCCAGTGTAATTATTATCAGGGACCTGCTCCAAACACCATCATCAAAGTCAACGAGAAAGTTTTTCACATTGAGTTCTGGGTACTTTGGATGAGGCCCTGAGCTGTCTGCACTTGCAGAAGCTCTCTTGGATCCTTCAAAGCCAACACTCACAACACTGAGATTGCTATTGATATAGATACCTCCATAGCACGACCTGGGGAATTTTTACCAATGAGACTTTAAAAAATAGCTGTCTTTTCCTATGTTATATCCAGGTTTTTGTGCACCTTCATGTCATCTTAAGATGACACTGAAGTTGACTGAAACTTATCAGTTTCTGTTTTGTGGTTTGTGCTTGAGGATCCTTCAAGCAGTGACCATTGATTTGTAAGGCCAGAATTGCATTCCAGTTTGGACAGCAACTTTCTGAACAACGTAAGAAAGATGTTTGTATTTTCCCAACTTTTCCAGTTCATTCTTCAATAAGGCATGAGGTGCACAAATTAAATTGAAACAGCTAAGTATTTCCAAATTAAAGCAAATTTAGTTGAAATGATGTAAACTTTTGTCTGCTGTTAGACCCCATGAAAAGTTGGATTTCTGTAGTTTTAGTAGTCACGTATTCCTGCTGGTTTTAATCATCAGATAATGAATAGAAAATTATAATAGCACATTTTACTCCAAAGACTCCAAGACCTCTTGATAAAACATTGGGCAAGCATTGTGCATAATTAAACTCATGCAGCTGAATTCACCTGAGAGTTGTCCTTCTTTAACCTCTTCAGTGTGGACGCTTCAAGAGTGAACACAGCACCTTCTCATCAGAACATGCTACACAATGAAAAGCGGCAAGAAGACTCAAGAAAGAGTCAAATGAAACACTGGGGCATACTCAGCAATTACTGTTCTAATAGGAACTGGATGAGGAACACGTGAGTTAATCTTACGTTAGCTAGTTCAGACAGGTTGCTTATGGGATCTTGTGTAAAAAGCTAGCCAGAGCTTTAGGATTCATTTAATCCACTATGAACACTTCACACAAAGTACTCCTGCTGAGTAAGCAATGTTGTGCTGTGCCGCATGTGTGATTACATTTTTTATCCTAACTCTTGCTAGCTGTAACCTTTTAGAGATTTGAAAGCTGATGACTTAGAACCAGAAGGGTAATGTCTTAAGAATTTGTCAAATTATTCACCACAAAGGCTAATTGTTAGTGGATGTGGTGTTTGGGTTTAGCGTGGAAGTACTGCAGTACTAAACTTGGGTTTAGTAGTAGCTCTTTATTTGCTGTATATATGATATATAACTGTCAAAAGCTACAATATTGTATATGTTCATATAAACACAAAACAACAACTCAACGTGGGGATTTGTTTCTCTTTTTAGAAAGAGAACCAGTCAAAACAGACAAACATCTCAATACAAATGCTACATTTTGGAGAGATTATACTCTGGAATTTTTTAAGCAGCTGACAAATAGAATGATCAGAGCAACAGTCTGGTTAACATCTAGAACAGCATTAAAAATATAGCACTGTATCTTGTAAGGTTTAGATGTATTGAAACTGGTGCAAACAGTGATAGCAGCCATTCTTAAACCTGCCAAAACAAGTACTGATTTTCTTTGTACTTATCAATGTAACAATCTTTTTCCTTCAGGCCTGTGGATAACAGCTTCCAGTTTAAACTAATTTTTAGTTTCCTCAGTTGAACTGTCATATGTTCAAGATTTCTGCCTTCAAACCCCCTAGTATTGGCTTTCTTAGATTGCTCAGACAGCACCAGATAGATTTCCTTCCAAATGCATACTGTTAGATTCTCCAAGCCAGCCAGGTTACATCAAATTACTGGAAGTGACTGTTCAATCCCACTGGAATGCTTGTCCTATTTGTAAATCATAGGTCTGTTCTCAGAATTGACTAGCCGGGGGGATGTGCCACATTTATGTCCTCCTTTCTCCTAGGGATGTCTGTGTTAGAATGTGCTTTACTGTGTATCCAAGCCTATGCCCAACTGATGTGTTCTTCAAGGGAGTCAAGAGTCAGTCACACCAATATGGGAACAGGTCTGTGCATCCAGGAACCAGTTATTCAACAGATTTCTCTAGATGCATGCTTCTGAAATACCAGTTTGCCAATACTGAAGAGCAACATAGTTTCTTACAAATTACTTATAAATAAGAGGAAACTACACATTTTCCCTTGTTCACAAGATCATCTTCAAATATAAGCTCAATTTTTTTAGATATATGTAAGGAATTGTGCATCATACAGAATCACAGAATGGTTAAGGTTGGAAAATACTTCCAGATCATCTAGACAACAGCATTATGAATCAGATAGTAAGTTCAGTGAAGAGCTAGACATCTTTACAGGTAGCACTAAGAACAGTAGAGATACTGAGTATCGAGAGCACTACAAGCTTGAGCAGACTACTGAAATCCATAGTGTACTCTCCTAACTGTTTAGATTAAATTTACTACTTTAATGTTATCTTGGACAACTCTGCATGCTTTGTAAATCAGTACAGCTGCAGCCCCATGTTATGATGGAGCAGTAGCAGACTTTTTCGAGTCAATGAACAATAGCATGACATCCAGTTTTAAGCAGAATTTCTCAATGGACCCTGTCACAGCTTACAGCAACTAAATTAGAGATTATGACACTGCCTCCAAAACGAATCACAGGCTCACATCCTTCAAAGGATAGGCAGGAAAATGTGAAGGGGAAGGCTGAGGTGGGAAGGAAGGTCGCATGGGTTAGCATTTTGGCTCTGTGATACTTCATTACTGATTACCAAACAGAATGGGTTAGTTAAAATCACCTTTCTAAAACTTTCATGGATCGCAGCCTGAGCAAACTGAATTGAACTCTCTTGTTTTAATACAGATGTACTGCTGAAATGCAGATCACATGCAGTGACCAGCTCACGAGCCACAATTTGGAAACTGCTGGGCTGGAGTTTGCTCTGCACAGTGTTGGCTGTTAATGGAATTTATCATAGGAATTTTTCCCTACTGCTAAATGGAAATTTCATTTAGAAATGCACCTCAATCAAAGATGTGATGAGAAGTAGTATAAAGTCTTCTACTTGGTAGCTGCAAATGACTAATTTATGTAGCTACTTTTCAGATGGCAGTTTGACCTTGCAAATAAATAAATAAATTTGTCATGGAGGCAAAAGATGCTTAAATCCCAGTGCACTGCAGCCAGTGCAGAGGAAGTTGAGTCAGCCACATGGACACAGCATAGCAGATAACCATACCAGTACCAGTGGAGTGGGTTGCAGTCTCTTCTGTACTCTTCAGCAGTTGGGGTGCATCCATGCCCAGAGAAATGTAGCTCTCCTCGTTAAGAGCCACTCTCAGGTGAACTGAATAGTCAGACAGTATTATTCTGGGTAATGCTCCTTGTCTCAACAACTGAATATATCCTATGTTTTTAAAAAACCCAGTGAATTGGAACCGGTACTTAGTCTAAATACAAGGACAGTGGGACTGTGATGAAGACAAGGGCTAATTAAGTGCTAATTAGTAACAAAATATATAACCCTGAAGTAATGTTAGAAATGCCAGAGCAGTAGTTATTCCTTGCCACCGTATAAATTAGACAGCTGGAATATCCTTAGCTATTACCTTTTCAGGCTGCGCAGGCAAAAACAGTTTCTGATTATTACACTGGATTACAGGACAATCCTATTATTAGTCTCATCATATGTACTCCTTGTAATTAATAAGCAATGGCATTAAACTCTGCTAACGTATTTTATACATTAAAACTCACAAGCAAGTCATTCAAGGTTCTGAGTAATCTGGCAACCTATGCATAATTAGTTGGATTTCAAAATGGCAATTAGCCAATTTTACAAGGTGTATCCTCTCTACCCTGCAGTTTCTAGTAATAAATGTGTTTGTGTCTATTGCTGTACAATGAACTGTATTAAACATTAGTTCACACATATAGTCAATATAAGGCAACGTAGAAATTAAGAAAATTGACCAGAAAAATGGGAGTAAGTTCATACTCCACTTACAGTGTGATAACAATTAAAAAACTCTTTGGCCTGCCTGGGAAGAAAAGGGGTTCTAGCAGAAATGTTACATCACAGACTGAACCAGTGAGGGAACACCTGATGGGAAGGCAGGGCCAACATGGAGGAGCTCAGGTGTGTGCAATGTACCTGAGTGATTGAAGGGGCAGAACCAGGATCCAGCCTTTTCATGTCATTTTTGGGTAGGCAGGGGAGTCTTGCTGGAGATCCATGCCTACCTGAGGCTTTCCAAAGGTAAGTTGCTTTTTTCCTTCGTTTCTGCTTTTATGGCTGCTGCTGCGTTTGGGCTTGCCCTCATATGTTGCAGCAAGACTATGCCACCCTGCTGTTGTCACTATACTTTCCATCCTATTACAGTGGTATGGGGACTAGATCTTCCTGACAAGTTTATAACAGTATGATGTGTAGTGCTGTTTTTGTTACCATGTGTTATCATTAGCTAACAGGTGCTAGCAGAGGTAGTAAACATTACTTTGCCCTTTCAACTACAGAGCCTGTGTTATAATAGTCACCTATATTTGTGAGGATGTGGGCTGCTCTACAACAAAAATGGGCACTTGCATCCCGCAGACAGAAAACTCAGCTTTACCTTGAAGGGCCCTCTGGAAGCCGTTCTTTCAGCTCACTCAGACCGGCTGTCTCCTCTCTCTCCTCTTCAGGCCACCACCTGGGGACATCAGAGGTGCCAATCTTTTCCATTCTACTTGCTAACACCGAGTTAGCAAGAAGCACCCTAACAGGAGGGCACCCGCTCCGAGGGCTCTGGGATGAGGGAACGTTGTTCCCCTGTGCTGTGGTGACTTTCAGAGGGCTGGGGGCTCCTGACTGGATACTTCATGGAGAGAAAATTTCAGGCTGAAAGGGACGCTTTCAGGAGCTCCAGGAGATGAATTCAAACCATTTGTGTTCATACGCTTTGAGGTTTGTGAAGAACTTTTTGGAAACGACTGTTGCAGCGCTTTCAAAACAGAGGTCTGCGCTCTATTTAAGACAACCTCCCGGGCAGAACGGCGCAGCGCTGGCACTCGGCTGAGAGAACGGTTCGTTTCTTTAGCCTTGCATTTCACGTGAACATCACCGGATCGCCGTTCAGTAACTTCGCACTTCAACTTTCGGTAACTCAGGACGGGACCCCCTGAGCTCACCGGGGGGCTCACCGGGCGCCGCCCCGCTCTGAGAGGGGACGCAGCCGAGGGTCGCACGAGGAGCGGAGCCCGGCCGTCGCCCCCTCCGCGCTCCGCTCAGAGGCGGGCTGGGGGCGGGAGGGGGCGGCGCGCGGCCGGCCCCGCTGCTGCGCGGGGAGGGCGCGGCGGAGCGGCGGGCGCCGAGCTTTAAATGAACATTACTATCGCTCGGGGTGGGCAGCGCCGGTGGCTCGGGCCGATTAGCGGCGGCAGTTCGCTCTCATCTTCTTCCTCCGCCTCCGCGGCAGGTAGGCTGTGCGCGCCGCGTGAGAACTTCCACCCATACCCGCGCCTGGTCCGCGGCCGCACGCCGGGCGACGCGAGCCTCGGTGGGATGCAGTGCTGTGCGGTGCGGGGGAGCCTCGCGCCCTTCCCCGGGCGGGCTGCACTCAGGAGGGCTGCAGACAGGTGGGCTGCAGGCAGGTGGGCGGGCGGCCGCCCTGGCGAGGCGCAGCGCGAGGCGCGGAGCTGATCCCGGGGGCAGCGCTGCGCTCCGCCTGTTGCCGCCGCGCTGGCGGCGTTCGGGCGCTCCGTGCCTTCGCGACCTTGCCGAGGCCGTTCCGGCTTTGTACCGACGTGTTCGCGTTTTGTGCGCGCTGCCTCCGCGGTCGGAAAGGCAGAGCCGAGGTCGGGGCTCTGCGAACAGCTTTTGCGCGCAGCGCGCGGAGCGCTCGTTTCGCCGGAGATCCGAACCTCAGCCTAAATAAAAGTTATTTCCAGGAGGTGGAGTGTTTCATTTTTCTTTCGTTTGATGTTTAATGTTTCCATGCTCTCCGTCTGTAACGCAGCCCTGGATTTGCAGAGACGAAGTGCCGGTCTGGCGCCGTGTTTCTGGCTTGTTGGAAATGGATTTGAAGACCTAGTTATAATTTCAGTGCACGTATTATCTTTGCTCAGTTGCTTTAGAACTCGGTTCGACTGTATTTTCAACGGAGATGAGTGAACTTTAAAGAAAATGAGGTCAGGCATAGATTGCGGGCATCAAACCCCTTTCAGGTCCCAGGCGTAGCGTGACCCGCTCCGTTCTGAGCCTCACGGGTCTCTGCTTTGTATTTCTCACTGCGATTTCTGGGCTCATCCAGATGGTTTTAGCTTGGTGTAATGAAACAAATATGGTTTCTAAGGCGATGGTACCCAGGACTAAAAGGTCTGTATTTCTGGTGGGGACTGTAGTGGGTCTTAAAATAAGTGAACTCTGCTTAGCACAAGCTTTTCCTTTGTGCTTTTGTAAGGCTTCAATTTGTGAGAGATGGTGGCTGTAAAGGAGCATCCATATGAGCTGTTTAGGGGAAAATAATGTGTTTGGATATCATTTTTTTATTTTTATTAAAAAAGGTTCAGGAGAATGCTTTATTTTTCACGTTCTGTACTGGAAACAATGGAATTCTGAAGTTATTGACCATCACCTAAAGTCTTCAAACGAGAACTGACAAATATTTATCTTGGAGTAAATGGGTCAGAAGATAACGTCTTCCGTTGGACCTCTTCTGTATTGGCCAGTTTGGGTTGCTAAGTAGCTATGATTTCTAATCCCAAAGTAAATGATGTCATAATGACATCACCACGTCCTTTCACTTGATTGATTCTCATAAGAGAACAGTAATGAGATTTGATATACATGTCCCATCTCTTTAATATTCTTCCTCTGCTCCAGGGGATTTCCTGACCTGCCTGGCAGATTCCAATGAATCACACTGAGCTCTAGTAAAAAGACATTGCTCTGGAGACCGAGCTGAACATTAAAGGGACAGTGGCTGATTCTGGTCATTTCAAAATCTGAGGAACTTGGCAGCTTATGCTTTCAATGTGGAAATCCAGAAATGAAGGACAGCAATAGAAAAACTGGAGTTATTACGTTCATGTGCAAGTGCTAAGGGAATTTGAATTTCAGGTGCTCAACTTGTTCAATTTGACTTTAATTGGGTATGTGGAGTTTCAACCCTTCTCAGAATCAAGTTACTGAATGTATGTGAAGATAGATGCTTTAGATGGGATGGGGGAAGCAGGGAAATTTAAGCTGATATCTTCCTTCAGTTGCTAAAATAAATTTTACTTATAAGGGTACAAAGGTGAAAGCAGTCAAATGGCCATGTTTTGAGGCATTATAGTATAAACGTTGCCATCATAGAAAACTCCTTGGGATGGAATTCCTATCTATAGGATGTAGAGTGTGTAAGAATCTGATGTTTTGTGTTTCTTCAGAGGTTAAAGGTATGAATTATGTCATTTGGTGCTGATCAGGGGTTTTTACAGCTTGTCTTTATCATGCATGCATTCACGTGAGCCTGGGTCTGTGCAAGTGTTGTGCTTGTGATGAGTAGCTGTATTGTGATAATTGACTTATTCATATCCAGTGAGTTTGAAATATTTTAGATAGGGCTGTGTAAATCTCAGTGTTTGATGTGTGGAAAAGAGGAAAAACAAAACAATTGTCATTCTGTTTTACTGAACATACAGTCTTGGGTAGAGTTAAACACCAAGTCTGCTGCTTATATTCAGAGGCTGCACTAACCTCATTCGTTTCCTGGATGTTGTGGGTCACAATAAACATACTGCAGAAGTGGACGCTAATTTCTTGGGAAGCAAATTGATGGTTAATGTATTTGCTGAAGGTATTGATTGCTGATGTGAAGCCTCTATTATTGCTGAAGTACTGCAGCACTGATGGCGCGACTAAGTATGGGGGAGTACTAATTAAACAGACGACTGTGAACAAGTGAAGCAGGAAGGTGTTGGGGGAAGAGATTTTTTGCCTCTGTTTGAATCTATTCCTCATGTGTCAGTGCAATCTAAGCTACAGATGCCAAAATAAAATTTCTAAATAATCTGTAAGTATTCTGTGCTCGTCGCCCTATCTGCAGTGACAAATTTCCATGAGCTCTAGATGCTTTCTGGGATGACTCAAGTATGAACAAGTGATTTGGAAAAAAATATTATCTCTGAAGAGAATCCATGGTGACAATTTCTTTTCAAGTTATCTTAAGATTTTCTACTTACTGTGATTTCTTTTAACTCAAGCTTGCACTGAATGTTGGAAATGAAAAATGAATTTGGACTTGGGGACATATCTGTGCCTTTCAGCCGCACGTTCGATGGTCGTCTGTGACATTTGCATGGTTGTGCTTTTAATACGGTGACATATTTGGTTACATAAAATGCAGAAAACTGTGCACCTCAAAGCCTTTCTGATGCTTGTACTGGAAGGTTGATGCTGCAGTCCTGACCTCTTTGAACAGGCGATGACAGCGCAGATGTGGCCAAATAGAGAAAGGCAGCGAACACTTTCACTGTCGTGACAGATCTTGTTAAAAAAGATGAGGTCAGTCACTGTAGAGGCTCTCAAAGTAGCGGATGAGGTGACAGTGTCTTCTATTGTACCGAAAGCAATAGGAAATTCAGTCCTCAGACTTTTGTTGTGTATTCTAAGCTATGCTAAGATCACAGGTGAATCATTTGGTGTCTGGCTTGACGAAACAGCAGTTGATGTGCTTCACAACTCCCAGTGACTGTAGTGTCTTGCTCCTCTGCTTCAAGAAGAATGTCCTTTGGTTGTCAGTGTAAGGAGAGCTGGTATTTCAGCCCTGACGTCTGCTTTTGTCATAAGCTCTGTGTGAGAATGGGCTGAAATACCAAGTGGATTACTGGCTTTTTTTCTTTGTATTTTAGGGGACAATAATGCATGTATAAAATCCAAGACTTCCTCAGGCTGCTTCTGAGCCTTCTCTAAGGGCAAAACCAGCAGTTGGATCTTTGAAATGTGTTTTGTTCTGTTGATTTAAAAGGCATCCTGATGAGCAAATTCATCGACACCTGGATCTCCTTTACCAGTGAATGATTTCTGCCAGCTGCATAGAAAGTGCTGCTTCAAGAACGCAAACAGGATTTGCTCCCTGGTATGAAAAGAAATAAAATTGTTTTTGAAAGGGCATCTTTGTATATATTCTCTCAGTTATGAAGGAATCTGAAGGAGGAAAAAACACATAACATGAGAACAGATAGTTAGTTTCCAGATAGAAACCCTTAGACTTCTCCCCTGAATGTATTTTGCAGTTATTTCAATTGTTCAAGATCTGACCAACACATGAGAGTGTGGATGCAGATGATGACCACATCCACAACAGAGCTGATACAATCTGCAAAGCTAGTACTAAATACTGCTGTCAGTTGCACTACTGTAGCTGAAACAATGCTGGCATGGGTGGTCATGCTTTGGCTTTACTCCAGGAACAGATGCAAACTATTTGCATTTAAATTCTGGTATTTCCACTTTGCTTCTCTGATCAGACTTAAACATTCAGAAAATGCTACTTTCTCAACAGTAATTCTGCATTGTATTGAGTTAATTAGTGCTTTTCATTACAAAAGATGCTATGGGGAACACACAAGGCATAGCAGGTGCAAGTCCTTTGACTTAAGCTCTAATTGCTGCACTGCTTTGAGTAATCGCTTTGGTGTCTCAGAAGTCCTGTATTTGTCTTACACCGTAGGAATTCCAATGGGCTGCTGCTGTCTGTAAAAATCTAAAGGGAATAAAATAGAAAGCAGATGTCAGCCTTATGTTCTGGTGGCTAGCGTTATATATTAGGTATGAACAGATTTAAATTAAGCATACATAGATATTAAATGTTCTGAAAATACATTGTCCAAAAATAGATGTTACTGAAGAATGGGACTTTTCATGTTGGAAGATCACAATTTATATCTTCATATTTCTATATTTAAAGAATTGTGATATACTGTTAGCAAAATTAATGCTGATTTTAGTCTAAAGTGCTGTCTTATAATCATCTTTGCATAAATTAAGTATTTTTCTGTATTATAACATCACTAATTAGACATTAAAATAATTACCCCTGCCCATCACAGGGGAATTGGAACTGGGGATCTTTGAGGTCCCTTCCAACACAAGCCATCTTATAATGAAAGCTCACAGTGTAAAATCAGCACTTCTGATGGCAGCTGTATTCATATGCTTTCCAAGCAGTGCCTGCACAGGTTGAGGTTCATTCTGTAACTTTACAGGACTGTGCAACAAGATCAAAATCTAGCAAAACAGGAAGGAAAAATCCTGTGAATAAATACATCACACAATTTTCATTTGAAGTGTGTACCCTTTCAGTTACTGATCGATGTACTCATTTCAGTACAGCTAAAAATGCTTAAGTAAATTGTCTTACTTTGAATTTTGCTTGTGCCAGAAATTGCTGTTTATTTCTACATCTGAAGATGAAATAACAAATAGTTGTATCTCAGGGAAGTTTGCTCAGCATATTTATCGTGTCAGTGTAGTTGTTGGAGAGGAGGGGCAAAGTTTCTTCTAAAATGTAAATTGCAGTTTGCCCTTGAAGAGCAAGGGCACTTATCGGCCAGCACCTCTTCATCAGGCTGAAGCCTGGAACTGCTTAATCTGGGGGTTCTGTGGTGGTGTAGCTCAGGGGAACGCATTTGCTTCTTGCAGTGGTTGTTTCCTGTGGAGGTGGTGTATGTGTGTGGGAGGGGTTGGTTGGTCAGGGCTATTTTTTGCCAGGCTGAAGCGTAGTGGAGATTTGGTCTGACAATTGATACGCTGCTCGGAGAGAAAATATTATTCTCTGTCTATGTGATCCTGCTCTTTAACACATCTCTTAATTTCAGGCTACGACAACTGTTTCCTCACTGCATGACTGTTTTCTCAGTGAAGCTGAGATGAAATGAGGCAGCTGTTTTAAAAACAAATATCACAGGAATAAACATGGCCTCCAGTTGTGGTTACAAGGGGGCACTGTTTAGTATTCTCTCCTCCTCCACTGTTTTTAAAGGCTAATGAAAGTCTAAGGAGATAAGTTCATAAGCCACACTAGCACAAATCCCTATATTGCGCTGATGATGAGCCTTAAGAGTGGAGATTTTCTTTGCGTGCTGCATCTTTGTTGCCTTCTGTAGATGCTACACATAGCAAGAGGGATAGATAGTGACAGAGATGCTTTAATGATTATTTGATTATGGAGGAATCTATTCCAAGGAATATGCAGATAGCAAAACTTCTTAGGACTAGCTAACCTCTGAAATTAAAATTAATCTGAACTGTGCTTTTACATTCTGAAAGAACATCATTCCTCACAAATCTCTCTCATTGCACCTGCTAGCTGCAGGAATTATGAGGTGAGGGCACAAGCTGTGTGTATGCAGCTCAGGAGGCTTTCAGGTGGCAAACAGTGCTGTGCTGGTATCGTAATGGCAGCTGCAAATACTTATTTATTAACTTTCCTTAGCATTCAGCATGTTTGTTTGACACTGGCGGAAGTTTTACTCTTATTTTCTGTAGAATCTAAAATAGCATTTAAATATTCATCACGTATGCTTTAAAATCCTTCCTCAAGAGCGACATCACTTCTTCCTGAGTCACTGCTCTCCAGCCCAGAAGAACAGGACCCGCTGGGCTCCTCCTGTGCTTCTCTGTTCGGGACACAGTCTTTGCTTGTAAGCTGGAGTGTGGCAGCAAGAGGAGGGAGAGTTTCTAGCAGCAGTGAGCTCCATGAGACCTGCTGTTCCCTCTGCCCATAGAAGCTGTGTGAAACTGGGCTTTGTTGATCTCAAAGTTTGAATGCTTTCTGAATGGATGGGGGTTGTAGGAGCAGTATCAGCTGGCTTCATTCATCTAATTGACGTGTCCATTTCGAAGTCTGATCTTGCTTCTGACCTTGTGTGCTTTCAAAAGCACTGGATGTCCCAGACCTAGCACTGAAGGTGGCTGGTATAGCTAAGGACAGATTAAGTTCAAAACACTTAAAACTTCCTTTCTGAAAACGTTGTGAGCACAATTAAGCCAAAGTGTAGCAGTATCTACTGTGTTCTGTAGCCTGATGGTCTCCTCTGTCCATCATAAGGACATTTACAATGTGCCTTTAATCTCTCTTTTTAAGAGCCCTGAAAGCCTCCAGTTTCAAAGCATTTCTGTACACATACTATGTGTATTTCAGGCAGGATAAAACCTCCAGCTAGCAACTTATGGAAGATTTGCTTTAATAAATTAGGTTATTTACTTCTGCCTGAAATTCCCTGGTTGGTGACCAAGAGGAACTTTGTATTAAGCTGTGCAGAGCATAATGAAGTTGCTGTAATGCTTTGATGTGGAAATGCCTACATGCACTCCCCCACACTCCAATAACAACAGTTTAAGGGGGAAAAAAAGGTGGAGGGAGTACTATTATTGACTGAAAAAGACTCCTTGAAGTATCTAGGGATAGTTTTATATGAACTAAATATAAATTGTAATGTGAAGACTGTAAGTTTTGATGATAGTTTAATTTTGGACATCATAAAAATTGGAAATCAAATTACTTTCTTAAACTTTTCTGCAGGTAGTTACAAATGCAATCTTTGATGCAATATGTATATATAGTATCAAAGAAATTAATATTGCAGTACATGTACAGTAAGATGACCTATTCCAAAGCTATTCTTCATCAGCAGACTTACTGAGCTGACTTATTTCTTCTGGAATTAAAAGGCTATAGTGAATTGGCACTGTGTTTGCCTCACTTAATGAATGCGGTTACATAAGAGTTGCTTCCCCTTAGCTGATTGAATTGTATTTCCCATGCCACTTCTTGCTTTCCATGTTGCTTATAGATTAGCAAAACAGGCTTTGCTGTATTTTCTGCTTTTCTTCTTGTATCTATTCTTCAGGCTTATTAGCACAAAGTAGCTTTGAGCCATGGCTTGGACACCAGAGATTCTGAAAGCTTCAAATAGCCATAATAATGGAGCGGGATGAAGGATGCTGGTCGCCATGGGAACAGTGCATGTGCCACACAAGATAATGTAACTGCTGTGGTGCAGAGATCTGTGCTGCATATTGATTGCAAGATTTCTTGGATTCCTTTTTCATTTTTTGCTTTGCACTGTGTTCCACCCAGCAAGTGAGGGAAGCTTAGTAGCTAGACTAAATCCAGAGAGATTTTGCTAATTTGAAAAAAAAAACAACAACAAAAAAAAATCTCTTTATGCGAGGAGTGAGGAGAGGGTCACAAATACTTAGTGCTTTCACAGCTTTTGGTCATAAAGTTGATGGTGTTTAGACTGATGTTAAACTGGAGTTAACCAAGTCATGAAACTGAGGCACTCGGGGTGAGTGTCCTGAGTTAGGAGTGACAACGGAAGCCCCCAGGAAGCTGTGTACACTTTATGTGCAGTGTCACCTGCATCACTGTCTACAGGGCCAGGCAGCCTGCCAGTATGCTGAGACTGTCCTGCATTTTGGTAGATTTTGTTTGTGGAAAATGAGGGTGGTGGTGTTTGATTCCATTAACTGACTCAGATGGATCTAAGTTTGATCTAGGTTTCCTGGTGGCAGAAGTGCCAGTATCGGCAGACTGAATGCTGCATCCCTAAAAAAGCAGTCTTTTATCCTATCTTTATCCTGGCTTCCCTAATGGGGAGCGTCTTCAAACAATGATCTTGTGCCACTGTAACTGAACCCTTACCTACACAATGTTTCACAGAACGACTGTCAGCAGGACACATGCACAGTGTCTCGGTTCACCTATGCAATGCATCTTGATTGCTCTTGATGGTACACAGCTGAAAAATTAGGTTGTGTTTCAGCTTGTTAAGGAATCTATGTTAGTGTGGTGTAGAATGAAATAGCAGTTGTTAACAGCCAGGAGAATGAATGCAGTGTTGGTCACTGGGGGAAGAAAAGGCATGCAGGTCTCAGTTTGGAGGAATTCTGTGTGAGCATGATCAGATTTAGTTATGGTGTTGGTTAAAATTTGGGCTTTTTCTTTGAACATGTGAAAACGACACCTTTCGGAATGGCACCATCAACCAGGTTAGCATAGTTCTAGTGAGTCGCTATCATTCTCTGCAATGATGAATAAAGGTGAATTAATTGGAACTGCTTTAGCTATCCTTCTGCCACCTAGGTTTTCTGGATCCTGGAGCAGCAACATAAAAATTGTAATAATTGCCCGAGCAGGCTAGACACTCACTAGCATAAAACAGCGAAGGTCTGTGGTCTATCTAATGAGTAAAGCACAGCATTGCTGCAGATAAGCCCTGGCATGTGATCTCAACAGGCTCATATTCTTCTTCAGGATTCTTCTCATCTGCTCAGATGAAATCCCTATTCTATGCTCATTCCTCACTGAAGAGCAGTTGTGTCCATTATTGCTCAGGATGGTTGCACAGATGAGATATAGCAATTAAAGCTGTCCTTCTAATACAATTCCCTGGGGAAGGGTGATACCAGAAATGCTTGTTTGCCTCCAGCAGGATTGCTGGTGATTAGTCACTTGTCCTCTCTAATGGTAAATCTTCATTTCATCACTGCTAATGTTACTGAAGCAAACCTTTCATACCATTCTTCCCAACCAAAGTGTGGAGATACCCTTTAAATCTCTTCTTAGACCCGCCTTCCCAAATTTTTATGGAATAGAATCATAGAATTGTTTGACTTGGAAAGGACTCTTTTAGGTCATCTAGTCCAACTCTCCTGCAATGAACGGGCAAACCTACAGCTCCATCCAGTGCTCAGAGCCTGGTCCAGTCTGACCTTGAATGTCTCCAGCGGTGGGGCATCCACCACCTCTCTGGGCAACCTGTGCCAGTCTCTTACCACTCTTAAAATAAAAAAATAAAACTTCATCCTTGTACCCAGTCTAAACCTCTTTTAGTTTGAAACCATTTTCCCTTGTCCTGTCACAACACACCCTGCTAAAGAGTTTAAAGAGTCTGTTTCTTTCTTATAGCCCCCCCGTTAGATACTGAAAGGCTCTCACATCTCCCCAGAGCCTTCTGTTCTCCAAGCTGAACAGCCCTTATCTCTCAGCCTGTCCTCAGAGGGGTGGAATGCCTCCACTCAGATCATTTTTGTGGCCCTCCCCTGGATGTGCTCTAGCAGGTCCACATCTCTCTTATACTGAGGACAGGACAACTTGATGCATTACTCCAGATGAGATCTCTCAGTGCAGAGGGACAAGATCATCTCCCTTGCCATTCTGACTGTGCTGCTTTGGATGCAGCCCAAGGTACAGTTGGCTTTCTGGGCTGTGAGGGCACACAGCTGGCTCTTAAGCTGATGCCCACCAGCACCCCCAGGTCCTTTTCAGCAGGGCTGTGCTTTATCTTTGCATCTCCCAGCTTGTAGTGGAGGTTACCGTGACTCAGGTGCAAGACCTGAGGATTTGGATTTGTTGACCATTTGGATTTGTTGAATCTCATGAGGATGTTTAGATCTCTCTGGATGGCATTCTGCCCTTCAGGCTTGTTGACTGCACCACACAGTTTGGTGTCATCTGCAAACTGCTAAGGGTGCACTCAATCCTGCTGCTGATGTCAGTGATGAAGATGCTAAAGTGCACCAGTCCCTGTATTGACCCCCAAGGGACTCCACTTGTCACTTATGTCCATCCGGACACTGAAGCCATTGACCACCACTTTTTGGGCACAGTCTTGCAAGCACTTCCTCATCCGTTGAATCATCCATGCTCGTATAATTCCAGTATACTGAGAATAATTTTGTGGGGGACTGCGTCAAAGTCCTTTTCATCATGAAGAGTTTGTTTCTGTCAGAACAGGCATTCTGGCAGCTGTAACAACAGCAGAAACAAACAAGGAACAAGCAAAAAACACTGGCACCTGAGAATTATTGATGTCTCTTATATCTTTATATTTCTTGATCTCTGGAAAACCTCTTGTCAGAGAAAATACTGTGTAATTACTGATCTGACGTGGTTTTTGAAGATGATGTGTATTGTTTCATGCCTGTCTTGTGCTATCTGAATCTCTCACTGTTGTCTGCATCCAACCTGAACTTTAGGAACTGGATTGGTGAGATTTTCTGGGTCTGTTCTAATAATATTCTTATCTTGAGGGACAAATGGGTAACTTGCAATACATGTGAAGTGTTATTTGTCAGAGCTGTGAATACATTAGAATTACTAGGCTAATGTGCCTTGGTGTCATTGTTTTTAGGGTTGTGTGACTTGACTTTGATCTATGCAAGTCAATCCAAATGCAGTGCTTCAAATATCCATATTTTTTTTTCCCCTTGATTATTCTATATTCCTGGTTTTATGCCCTACCACTGCATCTCAGCAGTGTCAATTCACAAATTTATTACTTTTGGTGTTTTTTGCTTGTATTTTTTGTTTGGCTGGTTGGTTGGGCACATATATAACTTTCTGTAAACATATACCACAGCCTGTCTGTAACTGACCATCAAGAATACTGGTGAATACTCTTTCTCTTCTTTGCAGTGTTTTATGGTGTTGGTGTCTGTAAGTCTATTGCATTGGTCACACAAATTTCCAGATTCAAAACTGTGCTGCTTTTAATAAAGGCAAGAACTGAGGTTATAGTATGGTATCTCTTCAATATTTTCTTCTTCTGGTGTAAAGCATAGTTTGAGAGGCTGCACTACAAACATGCAAGATGGGATCTGCTGTGGTCATCTTGATTGCCAGGTGTGTTAAGTTTATGTTAATGTTATGTTAACATAACATTTGGTGACTTGTTTGAACTACACCAAATCTCAAAGTTGCATGTGATTGCTAAGGTCTTGCGTAGCATTTAGTGTACAACATTCTGTTAATCCATCTTGTTTACTAAATCTGTAGAAATGGAGTGATATTAAAGTAACAGTTAATGCCATTTAGCTGAATGGATTCTACGGGTGCAGGTCTGTTAAGAAATGCAGCTGCCCTTCCCTGTCCCACCTAACCTCACAGATCTCTGGCATGCAATATGGTTGGTGGATTGAATATGTTAATGCCCCAGTAATCAGCATGAGCCATTGAGGAAGGAATAAGAATAAGTAGTTTTGAAGAGAAAAATAGGCAAGCGAGTCAAGCCCTTGCCTTTGGAGGACAGGGATTTTTAACTGAACAACAGTAGTTTGGTCTGTAGTTTGATCCTCACTGTCTGGGCCCTCTGAGGAACAGAGGCAGGGTTTTGCTGTTCATATGCATACGAGCAAATGGAGACTGTCTTGGGTTTATCATCCAGAACTCCCTCTTTGAGGGCTGCTACCAGCCATTAAGTCTTTGAGAGGAAGCAGTAATACCTGATCAGGCATAGATACATGTGACGGAATTTCATCTTCATGGCTGGATGTAAAAGAAGATTGATGATTCTGCTTTGCAGTTATGCTCAGAGGGCTGCTTAAGGAAGATAATTTTCCCACATTTGCGTTCAGCTACTCCAAGTGTATCAATTTCCTCTGAGGATGATTTTCATTTTACACAAGAAGAGTTTCCAAGGAGGTGCTAGATTTACAAGACAGTTGCCAAGGGCCTCCAAGGGACCTGACAGATTTACAGACTGATGACATACTGCCAGTGTAGTCTCAATGGGAATCTGATTTGATATAAATAATAAAGAATTGTTCAAGGGCAATGTCAAAAAACATATTAGGCCAAGAAATATTGTGGTTTGTCTAGATGTAGTTTCTCTTACAAAAGGGAATTGAACTGTGACTAGTGGTGTGTGTTTATTACAGCTCTGTACTTTTTCCAAATTAAAAACGAGCTTGATCATTGTATTTGAATTCTGTCAATCAATGTGGTGAAGCAGACTGCATAAAAATAAATAGGTAGCTTATGAAGATAAACTCATTGGGGGAGATGGAAGCGTTAAATGAAAATTACTTAATGATTACTTTATTTTTAAGAGCGTGTAAATCTTAGCCAAAACCGTTGGTTAGTGGGTAACTACAGGCTTGGGGATCACTAAGGTGGGCCATTGAAAAACTCCAGGAAGATAACAACAAAAATTCTGGTGGTTTTTTTCGCCTCTAAAACACTATTGTTTGCAGATCACGCCTGTGCTAGCACTGGCAGTATTAGAAAGGCAACCCCATTCATTTGTTCCTTTGTCCTTTATAGAAGGACTTGCTGCCTTGTCTTTTGAGTAACACAAAAGCTTTTTTCTTTCTGAGGGACAAATGCAGTCTGAGTGAATCCTGTATGACTGGTTTCATTTCATGAGACCATTATGTTTTCCTCTTACTGCTATTTTTGAAGCAGCAGAAAATTGCAACAGAAATGCGTTGCAAGGGCAGAGCTGCTTACATGGTGCTTTGCTTCAAGTGGTTAAACAAAAGTGAGTTGCCTAAAATATGGCAGCTAGGGATGTGAATGACTATAGACATATATATGTATATAGCACATATATATATGTGCTAGTGAAATGCCACGTGTACTGTGGCTACAAATCCACTCGTTTATGGATGTATTGCAGTTCCCATTATATCAGAGGTGAGTTGGGGGAATAATATTCCTTCTTGATGGGTAATAAAGATGTTGCCCTGAAGTGTATTGTATTAAGGCTCCCTGAAAAGCCATTGCAGCTTATTTTTGACACAGCATATTATGGGGATTAATCACATTCATGTATTGCAGTTGAGATTAGCTGCTTGCTCACTCCATGCAAACATTTTAGAAATTGCACTGATAGTGGGTAATGCTGAAAAACACAGTGTGGCAAAGAATATATATATATATATATATATATATATATATATGTGTGCAGGATATTTATGGGCAGTTTTCTTCCTGTGGGTGACAGAGATGTCCATATTGATGTATCCATTCCCTTGCATGTAGGAAGACATATAAATAATAAAACTACAAAGGAATGGCCACCGTGAGTGTAACATTACTCTCTGGTGTCCTCTTTGAAAAACTGATGGAATCTATCTAGGCACAACTCTGTGCTTGCCTTGCTGCTCTGGGACCTTTGGGACCACAGGAAGAAACAATGCAGATTGATGCTGGAACGATTGCTGCTTGATGCTGCAACAGTAATTGCTCTTTTTTAGACCTTTTGGCTTTAAGGAACAGCCAAGGAATATAACTGGGCACTTTTCATCTTTCATCTACTGTTTTGTTCCACTTGGTCTCCTACTCTTTGACAGTATAGTAGAAAGGCAGTCTGCTGTAACAGATCAAGCCTTTCCCAGCAGGTGCAGAGTTTGACACTGCTCTCCTTGAAGAGGTTAGCTTTGAGAAGAGCTTGAAGCTGAAGAGCTTTGAGTAGCAGCAGGTACCTGCCCTGAAATGCAGCGTATCAGATTTGTTGCTGTTTTTTGCTCCTGGATTAGGAGCATAAGCCAGAAAAAAAAAATCTGGGCTGAAGAATGTTATAGTCATTAAAAAAAAATACAAGCAACAAAAAGATAATTAAAAAAAAAACCAAAAACACCACAATAACCCACCACACAAAAAACAAGCATCAAAAAGAAATGGAGTTGTTGCTTGATACTGTAGACTGCAAGAGATCATTACACGCTCATGTGTCAGCCTACCTTGTGTCTGAGAGCAAAATATACTGCTGTCTAAAGGCATTTTTTCATTAATGCTGTATTCATGCACTTCAGTGGGGATGGTTAGTATAAGATTTATGTGGGTACCATACATTCTGCTGTGCCTACGTTATCACTTGTTACTCTGAGCTGATTGCTGTGCAAAGCATTAAGTGATTCTATCTGCTGATTTTCTACATTATTATTATTGTCGTTATTTTTCCTACTGAGCTACAGTGAATAATTAAGAGGGTAGCAGGAAGGCATTTGCTGGGTTTGTGAGAAGTGTTTGTTTTTCTGAAGTGTTTGGTTTAACCAGATGTCAGTTGTCCAGCAGTATTTCATGATGTTTCTACCTTCAGGATGGAGGGTTTAGTTGTAGCCAGTAGAAATAAGTATTTTTCCAGTGGAAGCTGGGGACTGGAACTGTTGTTAATGGGGAAGCCCAGGGACCTTTTCAGAAAGCTGTAACTCGTCTTACCTCAGTATGCTTAAGAGTCGGAGTTCTGTGCATTTAGACATGGTTATGGGGAGCATAAAAAACTGACTCCATAACAGCTGTGTCTGTGACGTTCTAGGGGGATGTTCTTCATTTCACCAGGAGCATTGCTCTGTCCAAGGGAAAATGGGTATTATGAAAGAATGTTGCTTCCACAGTTTTAATTATTTTTTTATAAGACTAATTCAGTCTCTGTTATGTAGTACCACTGATGCTGCCACAAATGATTGTCACTCTTCAAATGGCAAAAGAAAAGAATTTACATTCAGTTTAGAGCAAGGCTCTGTACTTCATTTGAATGATGGTGACAGCTTCTTTAAAATCAGAGGTGAAACTCTATCAGTGGTTGGACATGCCAAAGAATTTAAAAAATATGTAACAGGAATGCTCTGAACGATTTGTGTTCGAGGATGTCTAAACTGTCTTGCAAATAAATGTCTTCAGCATCACGGTTTATTTCTAGAGAAATTTATTTAGCAGGAGCATGAGTTATCACTGCCATGTAACAGTCAACGTTCACAGTTTTTGTGAAAGAGTTTTTGCTGCAGGGACCAGCTTCAGGGCAGGTAAGGCTGCACTGGGGAAGGGACCTAAAGCAAAAAAGGCTGCCCAAAAAGTGCTTTTTAGGGCTTTTTTGAACCCGCAAAAGCTCTGTGCCAGTGCTGGGGGCTGGCAGCAGCTGGCAGCTTGTGGGCTGGCAGCTGAGACAGCAGGGGTGGAGCCGGTGCTGCTCACTCTTATCTCTGTGATTAACCTTGACCCTTTCTCCGCGAGGCTATAAGCAGCCCCCGGGACTACCGTGCCTAACGAGCCTGGTGAGAAAAGGATGCTACTGCCCACTGCTAACAGGGAGGGAAGACAGAGTGTGAGCGCACCCCATGCTGCCTATTACTGCAGCATTACTGCAGCAGTAGGTGTGTGAGGTGGTCCTGTGGCAGGACACGTCAGTGTTCTTGTCCTTGCTCAGGTGACCGCTCTCCTACTGGCTGACCTGGAGACCACAAGTTCAAACATGGTCTCTATCAGATGGCGTGCTTGCTCCACGATGACTGTGGCGACCCAGACGGAGGGACTGCCCAGAACTGTGGCGGTTCAAGTCTCTGGCTGCAGGGAGTGCCAGAGCCTGCTGCTGCCAGGGGAGGATGAGAGGGATGTCACCTGCGCGAGGTGAGAACAGGTGGATGAGCTGCTCAGCCTGGTGGTGGAGCTCAGGGAGGAGGTAGAGAGCTTAAGACCCATTAGAGAGTGTGAGAGGGAGATAGACTGGTGGTGTAACTCTCTGCGAGAAACAAGCAGAGATTGAAACCCCCAGCCTGTAGTGGGCCCTCTCCCTTGCCGTGGTCAAACGGAGAGGAGAGGAGAGGAGAGGAGAGGAGAGGAGAGGAGAGGAGAGGAGGAATGACAGCAGGTCCCACCTCGGTGACGCAGGCGACACCCATCCCGACCTACCTCGGTTCCTCAGGTGCCTCTAAGTAATAGGTTTGAGAACTTGAAACAGGAGGGTGAGGTGGCTGAGAATGAGGTGAACGAACAGCCTCCGAGCTTTCCTAAGGAGAGGCGGGCAGCTCCACGCTTGAAGACTGCCTCTTCCAGAAAAGAAAGGAGGGTGAGTCATAGGTGATTCCCTTCTAAAAGGAACTGAGGGCCCTATATGTCGACCTGACCCCACCCGGAGGGAAGTGTGCTGCCTCCCTAGGGCCCAAATCAAGGATATCGCTAGAAAGCTTCCTGGGCTTATTCATCCATCTGACTACGAACCCTTATTGGTAGTTCAGGTTGGCAGTGATGATGCTGCCAAGAGAAGCCTGAAGGCTATCAGAAATGACCTCAAGGGTCTGGGGAGGTTATTTGATGGTGCGGGAGTGCAGGTGGTCTTCTCTTCTATCCCTTTGGTGGTGGGGAAGGACACTGAGATGATCAAAAAAACCCTTCTCATAAATAAATGGCTGAGAGGTTGGTGCAGGCACAAGAATTTTGGATTTTTTGACCATGGGGAAATTTACTCAGCTCCTGACATGACGGATGCAGATGGAGCTCACCTGTCTGAAAAGGGTAAAAGGATCCTAGGCCAGGAGCTGGTGGGGCTCACTGAAAGGTCTTTAAAGTAGGTAAGAAGAGGAAAGGGGACAATATGAGGGCTGCTGAGGTTGTGCGGGTAGTTCGAGGTTCAAAAGATAACTTGATGGGTGATGAGGGTGTAGTTCGAAGGGATGGAGACTGGCAGGGGAATGCTGCTTCCCTAAAGTGTCTGTACACTAATGCATGCAGTATGGGAAATAAGCAGGAAGAGTTGGAGATCTGCGTGCGGTCGCACGGCTACGATCTCATTGCGATCACAGAGACGTGGTGGGACAACTCGCATGACTGGAATGTTGTCATGGAGGGCTATGTGCTTTTTAGGAAAGATCGGCCGGCGAGGCGGGGTGGTGGAGTTGCTCTTTATGTAAGAGAGCAACTAGAATGTACTGAACTCCACCTGGGGGAGAGTGGTGTAGCATTGGAGAGCTTGTGGGTGAGAATCAAGGGGCGACCTGGTATGGCTGACACTGCTGTGGGGGTGTACTACAGACCCCCTGATCAAGAGGAGGAGGTTGATGAGGCCTTCCACAAGCAACTGGAAGCAGTGTCACGATCCCAGGCGCTGGTGCTTATGGGGGACTTCAATTATCCAGATATTTGCTGGATAAGCAATGTGGCCAGGCACGCGCGGTCCAGGCAGTTCCTGCGATGTGTTGAGGACAACTTTCTGATGCAGGTGGTTGAGGAACCGAAGAGGGGAGGGGTGTTGCTGGACCTCATTCTCACTAATAGGGAAGGGCTTGTCAGGGAAGTAAAGGTCGGGGGTAGCTTGGGTTGTAGTGACCATGAGGTGGTGGAGTTCAAGACCCTGAGTGGCAGAACTAAAGCAAAAAGTCGGATTGCTACCCTGGACTTTAGGAGAGCCAACTTTGATCTCTTCCGGGACCTACTTGGAGCTATCCCGTGGGCCAGGGTGTTAGAAGGTAAGGGGGCCTGTGAGAGCTGGTTATCATTTAAACAGCTCTTCTTCCAAGCTCAGGATCGGTGTGTCCCTGTGAGGAAGAAATTGGGAAAGGGTGGCAGGAGACCTGTGTGGATGAGCAAGGAGCTCGTGCACAAACTCAAAGGCAAGAAAAAGGCCCATGAAATGTGGAAAAAAGGTCTGACCACTTGGGAAGAATATAGAAATGTTGTCAGGGCCTGCAGGGATGCAACAAGGAAGGCTAAAGCCTGCCTGGAATTGAAATGTTATCAGGGCCTGCAGGGATATGACAAGGAAGGCTAAAGCCCGCCTAGAATTGAACCTGGCAAAGGTGATAAAGGATAATAATAAAAAACTTTTTAAAGTATGTTAACAGTAAAAGGAAGACTAGGGAGAATGTGGCTCCCCTGCTAAGTGACAGGTGGTGTGGTAACGGGGGATGCTGAGAAGGCAGAGATACTGAATGCCTTCTTTGCTTCTGTCTTCAGGGAAAAAGCTCCCCCTCAGGAATCCGATACCCTGGAGGTTAGTGAAAGGGTCTGGGTAATGGAAGACTTCCCTTCAGTCAGGGAAGAGGTGGTCCGAGAGCGCCTGGGCAACACCAGTGTTCACAAATCCATGGGACCTGATGGTATGCATCCACTGGTGCTGAGGGAACTGGCAGAGGTGATTGCTGAACCTCTCTCTGTCATCTTTGAGAGGTCTTGGAGAATGGGGGAGGTGCCTGAGGACTGGAGGATAGCCAATGTCACTCCGGTCTTCAAGAAGGGCAAGAGGGAAGATCCAGGCAATTACAGGCCAGTCAGCCTCACCTCTGTCCCTGGAAATGTGATGGAACAGCTTGTGCTGGATGCCATCTCCAGACAACTGGAAGAAAAGGAGGTTATCAGAAGTAGTCAGCATGGGTTCACCAGGGGGAGGTCGTGCTTGACCAACCTGGTAGCCTTCTATGATGTTGTCTCTGGCTGGGTGGACGGGGGGAAAGCAGTGGATGTAGTCTACCTTGATTTCAGCAAGGCATTTGATACTGTCTCCCACAACATCCTTATAACAGAGCTGAGGAAGTGTGGGATAGATGAGTGGACAGTGAGGTGGGTTGAGAACTGGCTGACTGGCAGAGCTCAGAGGGTCGTTGCTGGCAGTGCAGAGTCTGGAGGCCTGTAACTAGCGGTGTTCCTCAGGGGTCGGTGCTGGGTCCAGTCTTATCCAACATCTTCATCAATGACCTTGATGAGGGGATAGTGGCCACCCTCAGCAAGTTTGCTGATGATACGAAGTTGGGAGGATTGGCTGACACGCCTGAAGGCTGTGCTGCCATTCAGCGAGACCTGGACAGGCTGGAGAGCTGGGCAGAAAGAAACCGGATGAGGTTTAACAAAAGCAAGTGTAGAGTCTTGCATCTGGGGAGGAATAATCACATGCACCGATACAGGTTGGGGGATGACCTGCTGGAGAGGAGCTCTGCGGAGAGGGACCTGGGTGTCCTGGTGGACGACAGGTTGGCCATGAGCCAGCAGTGTGCCCTTGTGGCCAAGAAGGCCAGTGGCATTCTCGGGTGCATTAAAAAGAGCGTGGCCAGCAGATTGAAGGAGGTGATCCTCCCCCTCTAATCTGCCCTGGTAAGGCCTCATCTGGAGTACTGCGTCCAGTTCTGGGCTCCCCAGTACAAAAAAGATAGGGATCTCTTGGAAAGAGTCCAGCGGAGGGCCACAAAGATGGTGAAGGGCCTGGAGCGTCTTTCCTATGAGGAAAGGCTAAGGTAACTGGGTCTGTATAGCCTTGGGAAGAGAAGACTGAGAGGAGACCTGATCCAGGTCTATAAATATCTAAGGTGTGGGGGGCAGAGTGGTGAGGCCGGACTCTTTTCAGTAGTGCGTGGGGACAGGACAAGGGGAAACGGCCAAAAGCTGCAGCATAGGAAGTTCCGCATAAACGTGCACAAGAACTTCTTTACGGTGAGGGTGACGGAGCACTGGAACAGGCTGCCCAGGGAGGTTGTGGAGTCTCCTTGTCTGGAGATATTCAAGACCCGCCTGGATGCCTACTTGTGTGACCTGGTGTAGGGAGCCTGCTTTGGCAGGGGGGTTGGACTCGATGATCTCTGGAGGTCCCTTCCAACCCCTACAACTCTGTGATTCTGTGAAAGATCTACTACTACAGAAATAAAGAGCTTGCTTTGTTTACAGGAGGGGGTGGCTGGAAACATCCTTCAGGCAGTTGTTTATAGCTGCTGACATGTAATAGAACATGAACATGCCTTTGCTTGTGGAATCTTAGATTGGCATCTTTACAGGGAATCTTCAAGGGTAGCTTAAAGTTGACACTTTGTCATCTGGCAGTGATAAGCCCTAAAAAGAGCTGTTGTATGCACTGGAGTGTGTTATGCATAATAAAAATCACTGCAAGAGTTAGAAATGGTAGTTTGTATTCAGCAGCTGAATTATGTGAGGTATGGAATGCTGTCTTGTGTGGAACATTCTCAGTTAAGGGGAATTGCTAATAAAAGGCTGCAAGGTTTGGTCCAATAGATCTTAAGAAGTGTAGTGCTATTTGTGGAGATGATTGGCAGGCATAATCCCTTTCCCACTTTGCTCTGCATCTTTCTTTTCCTAGTCTGTGCCAGCCATTAGACCAAAACATAATTAAATCTAGTCTGTCAGAACCAAAGGAGACGTAAATCATTCAAGGTGCTATTTTCCCTTAGAAGGAAAATAGACACCAGAATCCCACTGAGATATGTGCATATCTATTTTTGGTTTGTTTAAAAAAAAGGCAGTCATATTGTTAATATAATCCAGTGGTGATCTTTTGCTTATTCTCTTAATGGCATATACATCTTTGGTACTGCCTTCACAAAAGTCATGAATGAATGGGAGATGTAATTTTTAAAACAATATATGACACTACCATAGTTGTTCCTTTCTTATATATTAAAGCTATTAAGTAGATGTTATTAACTTTTCCTTTCAGTTGTATCACTTGACACTTGCAAGTTCTTCTGTACCAGGAGAAAATAGCTTTCCTCAGTTTCCCCTAATCTTTCACTACAGCACATGACGGCTTGCTGTTGTACCATCCTGGTGTTTCCATTTTAAAAAGCAGCCATAAAAGAGTTTAGAGATAGGAATGACAGAAGTCTGAGCTACAGATGTATTAACTGGGGAAGAGGAGGCTGAGGGGGGACCTTATTGCTCTCTTCCAATACCTGAAAGGTGCTTACAGCAGAGAGGGGTTGGTCTCTTCTCACTGGTGACAGGATGAGGGGAAATGGCCTTAAGCTGTGCCAGGGGAGGTTTAGGTTGGATATCAGGAAAAACTTTATGGAATTGTAGAATGGCCTGGGTTGAAAAGGACTACAATGATCATCTTGTTCAAACCCCCTGCTATGTGCAGGGTCGCCAACTAGCAGACCAGGCTGCCCAGAGCCACATACAGCCTGGCCTTGAATGCTTCCAGGGATGGGGCATCCACAACCTCCTTGGGCAACCTTTTCCAGTGCATCACCACCCTCTATGTGGAAAAATTACTCCCAACATCCAACCTAAACCTCTCCTGTCTCAGTTTAAAATCATTCCCCCTTTTCCTATCACTATCTGCCCTTGTAAACAGAAGGGTTGTTAAGCACTGAATGGGCTCCCCAGAGAGGCGGTTGAGTCTCCATCCCTGGATGTGTTTAAAAATTGTTTGGATGTGGTGCTCAGGACCATGATTTAGTGGAGGGTTGGTAGTTAGGGTAGTGTGGTTAGGTTGTGGTTGAACTTGATGATCTTTAAGGTCTTTTCCAACCTGAGTGATTCTATGATTCTAATGTAGCTTCTTTGCTACTGGTTGGAGATGCTCAAACATTTGCTTTGACTGGAAAACTATATTTACTTTATTAGCACTACAAGAAAGTGGAGGACAGATAACGTATTGCTGTTTCCTTAATGAAAAATATTATCTGCAGCAGCTGTCTTAATGGACACAATCTTGGCAGATTTCCTGTTTTCACCAGTTACTTTGAAGAATCAGTACAAACACAAAGGAGGCATCAGGGCAGAGTAGCCTGCTGATGGTGCAAGGTAGATCTTCCTTGAGTAAATCAAAACCTGCTAAAATTACTTAGAAACCCTGCAGGGGCACCTGAAGGATCAAGCAAGAGAAACTGCAATCCTTGGGTCTCCCGTTTCTTCCCTCTTCCCCCAGCATCTCCAAGCAGTGTGTCACCTTCAGTGATGTGGCAGGAAACGTGGGACCTCATGGAACACAGTCAAATAAAACTTACATTGGGAAGGACTTGTGGAGGCAGTCTGGTCCATGTGTGTGCACTGAGAGTACTGGTTATATCTGCATTTAAATGGCTTTTAGAAATCAAGAACAAATCAAGAAATTCTTTGTATGTGACATGGGTTGTTCACTTTCTCTGCTGCTTCAAATTTGGTCATTGAAAGCAATTTTTTGTAACTGTACAGAGATGAATATTTCTCTCCTTACTGTAACAACTTTGTGTGATTTTTCATTAGGCTTTCTAAAACAGTTCTTTTCCTTCACAGTGATGTGATCTCAGCATCAGTGGGTGCTGAGAACAGTCACCACTTAATCGAACTGAGCCTTCAGTTTGCACAGTTTGAAAGTGTATTTGGATCATGTCCATTACAACTGACTTAGATTAGTTTAGAACTAAATTGAAGAAGGAAAGGACAGTGTATCTGTGCTGTGCAGATAAGAACTAATATTTGCCTGTGAGGAAATCTGGTTTGTTCTGCCTCTCTTATTTTAATTATGCACCCACTTGGGACCATTTGAGTTTAAGTACCATGCATTATTCTTTGGGAGACCTTGCTTCCTGGTTATCTCCTGGAGCATACTGCTTCAGAGGAGTTTGGATGTGTTGCTCACATTCAGCACTGTGCAAGCCAGAAATATTTTTATTTTTCTGGAGGGAAGAGGGAAGATGCAAGGAATCAGCTATTGTCTAAGAAGCAGAAACTTTTTTTTTTTTTTTTTTTTTTTGTATTTCACTTTAGGAAAAGGATGCCTTTTGGAAAGCAAGCGATTATTAAAGAATAAAGAAATAATTAGGAATGTAAATCAAAGCTTTATTTAAATCCAGGTTTTATTGTGCTGGTTACTGGGAAAAATAAAGGAAATTGTTGTGTGTGTGCATTGGTATGAACAGGTGCAGCAATTGCTTTTGAAATGAGTCCAGGCAAGTAACATTAAGTCCTCATTTTACAACTCACTGATTGCTGTGCAAAGAGCAGAACTTCCCAGCAGCATAAGCAGATATAATTCCATTGATAGCTTTGGCACTGAGCCTATTCACTTAAATCAGAACTTAAATTCATGCCTCAGTAAACAAAACCTATTATATTATATAGGTCAGTATTGGTTTTGGGACAGTTCTCAGTATTTTTGAATGCTTACTCTTCCCAGGTTAACTCTGCATTCCCCAAAGGGACCATGCTTGGCTTTTTAGCAGCAAGGTGTTGCTTAAATACACAGCTTTTTGTTTGCTTTGTTCAAACAGACAAGAACAAAAAGGAAATTAGGCTGAGAAACGTTGACATCTATAACCTCTGTTAAGAGACACAGAGGGGATGACCACACCTCCTGAACCTCAGTCATACTGGCCAGAGCAACTTTGCCTTGAAAAACCCTGGCCCAACTGTGCTAAACTTCGTCAGTATTACCTTAATTTCCAATATGTGATTAAATCTCACTGGTTTAAAGCAAATCTTACACATTTTATGATGTGATGTAAAAATAGTGTTTTATTTGACATCACTACCGTCTGTGTTTGATAGAAAGAGAAGCAGTGGTCTCTTAGAGCAGTGTTATTTGCTTCATGTTTGAATGGTGACATTTCCAGCTAGATGGCCTAGAAAATTGTTTGCTGAAAATAAGAAAAAATAACTTGAGATGGCTATTGTACATCCAGCACTCAAGTTTGCAGCAAATTGCCAACCGTCAATGCCTGACACTATGACAAGTTCTCAGCCTGCAGGCTTGAGCAAGTGATGAGGTATTCAGGTCTCAGCTTGCAGAGTTGCTGCTGCTAATGTCATGTTTGGGGCTTTTCTGAAAGTTGATAAACTGAGCAAGGACGTTCTATTGGCATGCAATTTTTCTTTGTTTGAAGGAGTCCTTCTCATTGCATGCTGTACTCCATTGCAAGTTGTTTGTAGTTACTGGACCTGGAGTCCCAAGGATAGAAAGCAGATCATGTCACTTAGTGGTCTTTTTGTAACAGTTCTCATGTGTCTCAGATAATTTTTAATTTTAATTTCTTTGATGGAGCTGTTGCCTTAGCAGCTTTTTCAGATCAATTTTTTGTTTTAATTTTGCTCTTCAGTAGGAAATCATACCTCATGAAAACACTGCAGTAGGAAACGATGTGTAATTCATTACAAGTCTTGTGTATTTTGGGAAAAATCCATTTGGATTTGATTGCTACAGGACAATATTTGTTTCTATTATCTGTGTCACTGTGGGTCTGTCTTTTTAACTACTTTTTAGACACTTATAAATGGCAGGTAGCTGAATGCTACCATGTTTCCAGTGCAGGCTGAGGGAACTGAGCTTCAGTGTACCAAAGGTATTCTTTCTGGGTTCCTGATCAGTACGTCCAAGAGAAAAATGCTCTCAGAGAGATACTTCTGCGGTTTCCACTGAGTTCAGCTATTGCTGTGATGGCATTCTAGGAGCTTAACAACAGTGCAAAAATATCTGTAGGGCAAAGATGTGAGAAGTAAGGGAAATAGGGCTTTTAATTATTTTTCTCATTCTGAAGTTTGTTCTTTGATTTAACAGCTTCCTGGAATCTGGAGATGGCACCAATCACATCTAAGGTAGAATTCATCAGCTGTTAGAAAATAACTACAGGTGCACAGAATGCAATTACCAAAGCTGAAACATTGCCATGATTCTGGGTATATTTCTCAAAAATTGCCAAGGAAGACTTCTATAACAGTCACAAATTATGCCACTTACCTTTTTGATGGGATGCAACTATAAGCACATTATGAGGAATATTGCTGCAGAAATAATTTGCCTGGCATATAAATTGTTTCTGCATGCCATACTGCATGTGATAGTATTCCTCAGGAGAAGAGAGAGACAGCTGAGCTGCCAAGCAATTTAGATAAATAGTCTGAAAAGGACAAGTGTTGGTTACAGGAGGATATAGGTAATTAGTACTGCTTGTTGTTCCAAGTTAATTTCTTCAACTGAGCAGCCATGTATTACACTGCAAATAACTGAAACTACTTTGGACTCATCTGTAAATTAATTTGCATGCCCAATGGTACCCCATATTTTATAGCTTTGAGTTCTTTGGGACTGTTAGGGATTTCTTTGAAAAATCTTGTTTATTCACTTTCTTGGGTAGAACCCATGATGTTGTCTAAGCTAGAAGAAATAACAGACAAAGAAGTTTATGAGCATCATGAAGAAAGAAATATTTTAGAAGTTGATTTTATTTTTAAGTCCATTCTAGAGGAACGTATCTAAGGTCTCTCTAAAGAAAAGAGGCTTAAATGAGTTAAAAGGCAGGAACAAGAAATGCTATAAGAAGCAGAGGACTAAGCATAGTGCGTAATGGATGGATTGTTGGGCTACATTGCAATGGACAGATCTTTTCCCGAAAGTGTACTGAAGAATAAGGTTTATTTATTTGTTTCTTTTACCAGAAAGCAAGAAATGCTCAAGTCTTAATATTCATTCAGATTTTTATATGTTACTTTGACCTCTGGCTTTCTGAAGGCCAGAGGAACAGAACTTGGAAAACCCTGGAGAGCACACAGGCAAGAAACGCCATCCAAATGTTATTTCAGACAGTAAATACGAAGATCATTCTTTTAATATATCATGTCTATCATTGTTTGGGCTGTCTGGATAAATTCCTGGAATCTTGTCATATGATAGTGTGTTTATCCTCATCACAGACTTATTTCATTTATCTAAGGTTTCTGTTCAGAGTGAGTGAAGACGTAATGATGCAGTGTAGTTCTCTACTCTCTGAGACGCTTCCAAATTGACAATGTGATTCCTTAGGGTTGCTAGGACAGTAGCCTGGAACCCCTTCATAAATACTCTCTTGATCCTGTGACTTATCTTTGAAAGCTAAAGATCATTTGGCATTTGACAGTAGAAGAACTGTCCTGCTAACCCTGGCGCATGTATGCTTCCAGTGCTTTTAAAATCTCATTCTTTCATTGTTATTGAACATGAACACCTAAATGACTGTTGTTCCCTTTCTGCAGTCCTCTTTTGGTGGTGGTGTCTCCTCACTACTACTTGTAAGATATTCCCTCTTGACATGGCAGCTTAAAGCGAGCATGTTCTCAGACTTCACAAAGGGCTGAGGTGGTCCTTTAAGTCAGAGAGAACACAGCCAGTATGTAGTCTGGAGATGGATTGTTGTTTCTTACTTCTTATCTGCTGCATGCATTCTGACGTTGCTCCTCTTCATCTGGAGATTGCCCCAAATCCAGCCAGAAGCAGAGACAAGCTAGTAGCTTTTTGAACAGAACCAATACCAGAATGAGGACATGGAGGAACTGGAAATAAAGAAGCTGAGGGATTTCCTACACCACAAAACACAAGTTCTTTCCTACTACAATATTAGTAGTAGGAAAAGTGTAGTAGTAGTGAACTCTGCTGCCATGGTTTTCCTCTCCAAACGTAGTATATGTATGGCCTCACAGTATTGCCCTCACTCATCTTTTCTGTATCGGTTCAGGATTCCTAAAGGACAGCAGGTGTGAAGAACTGCAAACTCAGCTGTCCCAAGAGGAGTTCATACCTGTATAAACCCATCACAATAGGAAAAGATTAAATGGAAGAATAGGAGCTGAGGCTCTAAAACACTTGTTGTTTAAACTCTAATTATTGATGTACGTTTTTCTCCTTTACCCCAATCCCTTCTCCCAGAAGTGCAGGCTGGTGAGCTACAGCTGCTGGATGGGTCTCTGTTGGGGCTTAGTGTTGGTGCTGCCCCTTTAGCTGCCTTATGTCATTACAATTACATGATTTCGTTAAGCCTCTGTAATGGGTTTGTCCATGGAACCTTTGCACAAAAGTGTGTGTTCAAAGCATGTCTGGCAGTAGACTTTCCATCATAAATCATGAACGTTTGCCATGATAAAGTTTAAGAAAATGGGTAGTGGTGAGTTTGGGTTGTGTGAGGAGTCGAGGTGTTTTGGGGAGAGGACATGTTTTTGTTTTGTTTCTAACCCCCTTCTGTTGCTTCTTCGGAGAACTGCACTCCCTAGATGGAAGATATAATGGCTGTATGAATTGCTATTTAATCAGGGATGCTAATTAAGTCTTAACTTCTAATGTTTCATGGGAGAATGACTGGCAGTGGCTGGAACTGCAATTGCAGGAATTAAGTTGCTCTCAGCTCAGTGGGATCTGAAAGCGCCACTTTATGAGGATATCTGGGGTTTAGAGGCATTTCGCCTTCTTCCTCACTTCTCTTGGTCTGAACATAATACTTGTTGCTTTTAAAAGGAAATAACCTGAAATAGTGAGGCAATGAGGAATAAAAAGGAGCATATTCATTTCAGACTTTTAAGTAGCATTTTGTATTTGTATAATTACAGTAGTATATCCATTTTGGATGTAGAGTTAATGTAATTGTTGGATAAATACAAATCATTCTACAGACATTTCTCTGTAGGGCTGGAGCTAGTGAAAATGGAAATGCAAAAATGAGGGGGTGAACACAGGGAAGGTGTGTGAAGTGGGCACAATAATGCTATAAGGCACGATGCCAGATCTCGCTGATCAAAGGTCATATGGTCCCTCTTTATTTGAAGAGCACAGGGTAGGAAGTTTCATTTTCTTTTGGATGAGTGTAGCTCCCTGTATTCTTGTTCAGCAGTGTGCCACTTGTGTTGCTGAAGTATGCTAAACTGTAATACCACAATGACAAACTGGCAAAGACTAATTGAGGGCAACAGAAGCTGCATACAGCAAATGACATTGAAATTGCCGTGCCAATGTAGTTGAGCAAATAAAGCTAACTCAGCAAATGAGCTTGGGTACTAGACATGCTACAGTGAGTTAGCTGATGAGCTTACTTGAATGGGCTGCATCCAGCAGTGAGATAGCTTTTTCAGAGCCATTTTAACTATCTTGGTGCTGGACTGCATTGTTTAGTGTAGACATGTTCTGTAGTTTGTGCTGGAATTACCACTAGCACCTGCATAAACATAATAAAGTAATCTGAAATGGTGCCATCCTGGCTTCAGTCTACTCTGAAGCAGAAGTGATTTTAGCACTTGAAAAAAAATGCCAAGTCTTTCCATTTTGCATTTTAAACCTGTACCCAGAGCTGGGATGAGCTAGTTTTGTCATTCAAGATTCTTCCAAGTCTCTTCTGTGAAAAACTGGTTGGGATTTTGGGTTACTCCCACCCTGCCCTTCTTGTGATCAAACTCTGTATGCAAGGAGGGAAATCCTTTGAGAGAGAGTATTGGGTTTGTGAGGTAGATGCCAGCCAAGGTAAGCCCATCCCACAGATGTCAGACATCGTACTTTATGAGCTGTGCAAAATTCTGGATACCCAATTACTACTTGGTCTTCATTCAAATAAATGGAAATTGGTGAGACAACAATTTTGAGTACTGCAAATTGCACTCTCATTTTGTGAGATGAAAAAGACAGGGGTTTTATAGGCTTATTTCTCTGGAGTTCATAGTCAGTAGAGTTAGTGACCTTTGAAAACTTGAGTGTTACTCTTTTACATGTTGACTGACCTCTATATACAAAGAGGTTGCACTGTGAAACGTTTCTAGCCACTCAAACATCTGATCCTCAAGTTTTAGAAAATGTACCTTTTAACTGCTAGAGCCAATTCCAGGTTGACCAGTTCCTGTTGGCTTTGGCAAGCAGCTCTGGGTGACCCTGCCTGTGCAAGGAGGTTGGACTGCATGGTCTCCAGGGATCCCTTTCAATCTTATCTGTTCCATGATTCTCTGATTCCTTGATTCTTTTGGATGATTGTGGCCGTCTTATCTTTTTTTCATAAAGCTGTAAAATAGACAAATGATCATATATTGCTTTTTAATGTTCAAAAGCTGTTACATTCAATGTTCTAACAAGGAATTGCTCTTGGGAAGAGTACTCTGAGTTATTGTGCAAGACCAGTATTTCCGTAGGTTGATCCAGTGAGCAAATACATGCTTTTCTAAGATCTGTTGCACATTTTACCTAGAAATCTGTTTCTACTTTGAAAGATTGTCTGGGCAGTGCTGAAGTTGTAAGTAAAGTGGAATGCATAGATCTTGAGGAGCTGCTACAGGAGGATTAAGTGAAACCTTTGAAAAGGAGTGTGGAATAGAACATACAGTAGTGTATGGCAGCAGAGGAAGGGATCCAGCCAAAATAACTTCAGGAGTCTGGAAGCCTGCTGATAAATAACATTGCTCATCTATTATCCATAAGCAGCTGAGAGTACTTGGTTGGCAAGAAAATGTAACTATCGCAATTTTCAGGCTATTTTCCCAAATAAATTAAGAGACAGTATTATGCATCTGTGATTGCCTAAGGACACTTCTTTCAGATCGCCATTTGAGGAAATTCTGGCACAATAATCTAATTTGAATGCACTGAAGGGGTCATTCATTAACACATGAATGCCAGAAATGTGTTCCATGGTGTATATATGCACAACTTCTTCCAGTGAGGGCCCTCTCTGCCAGCTCCAACCAGAGATGGGTGACAGGCATGCCATACAGGTGTTTAAGACTTGGATTTCCAGATGTGCTTTAGGGTCACACCTAGAACTGAATTCTTGATAGTTTTAGGACTTTATACGATTAAATACTAATTGTAGGTCAGATCAGAATTGGTGTTAGAGCGCAGAATCAAGTACTCTATGGCTGCTGCTGGTGGTGGCTCACGATACACGGTTGGTTTTCTTGTTTGGTTTGCTGGTTTGGGAGTTGGTTTTTTGCTTGTATGGTTTGGTTCTTCTCTCCCAGTCCCACCCGTGTATACTCTTTTATCCGGGTTAGAATTCATGTGGCTTGAGTAATTTCAGATAAACAGAAAAATATTAATTTTTGAGAGAAACTGCAATGGACTTCACTGATTGAGCAGTTGGTGGCTTACTGCTACTCCTGTTGTAAGGGATGGGGTGATGCAACTTAATTGCTGACTTAGCCAACATTTTGGTTATAGCCAGTATATACAGCCTCCTATACATAGGAGTTCTTGGAGCAATCCAGCTAGGGAGGAAGTCTGAGCTACGTCTGATTTGCTGTTAATTGTATTAATAACAGAGCTATTGCCCAAAAAAAGACTAAATTCTTGAACCAGAAGTATGCACAGGTTTTGTTTTTCATGAGTTGAAAGGTGACTTCATTTCCTCTGAGAAAGTATTCATCAACATAGCTTTTATTCTGGATATCTTAATGTAGTTTCTATACATGCTTACAGTCATTAGTTTGCAAATGATGATTGAATTAGCAAATTAGATTCATACACCCTTCTCAAGTGCTGCAAACCTTGCAATGGTACGGCTGTAAAAGTCTGAGGAAGGAGTGGGAAGAAAGCAATTTCCTAAAGGAAAAAATCATACTGAATTATTTGCTGCAGCAAATAAGATTTTGTCTGGTATAATTGAATACATATAACTGATTTTTATTTTTCCTAGACTGTCAGATGAGATTAAAGAGGTATCAGTAAAAGTGTTCAAACCACCAGGTGTGGGTCTGAACAGATGTTTCTTGATGTGCTATTGTTCGGGTCAGGCAGAAATAAATAAATCTGGCAATCTTGCATACCGGTGCAGGCTCCCAGCCTCATCCATTTTGAGAACAGAATAAGCCACGTGTGCAAATTAGCTGGTATGAGAACAGTTTTCTTTCTTTTTAAACTTTCTCCTGATATCTTTAGGAAAGGTCAAGCTTAACTTAAGCTGCAGGCAAAAATAAACAAATTTGTATCTCCATGCATTATACTTCATTCAGGTGGCTTATTATTAGTCCTCTCCTTTGCCACCATGAGCAGGGTGTTTTCCTTCTGACACTCTGGTTTGGACTTTATACTGAAAAATGTTGTTAGACTCTTTGATATCAAGAAAAATCATGTGTTATACTTACTGATACTAAACAAATTTCTACCTTTGCATAAACAGCTTTCCTTTTACAACGTAAGTGGACAGTGGGTTGAAACTGGAAAACTTAACACATTCTCTTTGGCTTGACTTACTGCCAAGGTTTTTCAGTCACCTTGAATGTCTTATAAATCAGCCCATTTGCCTGGTCTTTGCAAAGAAGAGGGAACTTATCCCTTAACTTATCCAGATGGCATACTTTTGTCTGGGACGTGCAAATTTTGTTCTTGTTGGTCTGAACTTGTGATCAGCTTAATTACCCCAGTTAAGTACTGCGCCAGTGTGGCACTGATGGGTCTTTCAAGCCAAGCTGGCAGGCACTAGTTCTGCATTATTGACTTTGAGGGGGAAAATGTCCCAGATATGGACTATAGTTGTCAGGTTACAGCATTAGTCTTTGGATCTGAATTGTCCTGTTCTCTCCTTGAAAAGTGGGTATTCACCAGATGATGTCTTGTATTTCTGTTTGACAATAGTGGCAAGCTTTAATTAATGATAGAAAGCAAGCTTCAGCTGCATGACAGAAAGTCAGCCTTCAGTTATGAGTCATGTGGATTTTGGTGCATAGATATGTTTTGGTAGACTTACTGTAAATAAGTGTTTTGAGATGGTTTTTAATTTTTTTTTTTAACATCCTTTCATAAGGTAGGAAAACAGCCTATGCTTATACTGAAGTTATTAAAGTGGGTATTTGGCTGTATATTTAAAAATGTCTGTGTAAGAGCTAGCCATTCTCAGTGGTCCAAAATTCTGCTGTAGAGAACAATAAGAGATGCAGACAGGAAGTGCCCAAGGAGGTTAAGCTTATTTCTGATAACAAAAGCAGCAAAACCTGGAAGTTTCTTATCATCTGGAAAGCTGGAGATGGGATAAACCTAGGTTACAGAGATTGGGTTACAATGCACATTTCTCATTACTGGAAACCTCTTCAAATTAATTCTGTTCTGAAGACTGACCAGAATCATCACTGTACTCAGCAGGAAGGAATGCCTGGGTGCACTGCCCTCTGTGTAAGATGCCACACCATAGAGGTATGCCTGCCATAGACCAAGGGATCCCAAGTTGTCTCAACCTAGAGTTTGCAGCTGAAGTGCCAACGAGGTGCACAGGGGACGTGTATGAGTAGGGGCTGCACCCAGAGATTCAAGCTTGGTAGCTTGCCAAATATAAATAAGATCCCGTTACAATAGTGTAGACTTGCTACCGTGAATGTATGGAGAGTATACAAAAAGGTTTGCATCTCTCAAGGATATTTAGTTACGGAAAGCTAAGCCTGAGATGCTGTTCTATTGTCATCAAAGGAACTAGAACTTAGGGATATAGCTGCAAGTTACACAAAATGCATTTGTGTTTTGTTCAGAATAGTGCAATTTTTTAGAGCAGAATATCTCTCAGCTGTTGCAGTGTAGACTTAAAATGACTTGGGCCAGGAGTGAAGCTTTGCCCTGTTGGTATTACAATGCTATTGAGCCATCAGTTGACAACAACAGGTTTTCATTTTCAAAATGGTCAAATATACCTTAAGCTTCTTTGTTTTTCTTTCCTTGTGTTATAAGTGAAAAGAAAGCAAAGTGTTCTGTTTATCTCCTACATTGAGTGAGCTTCCTGATTGTCCTTATCACTTCAACCCAGAAAGTTGTGTAGATTTGCTGGGCACCTCAGTATTGCAGCTTCAAATTCCTGATTTTGCAGGAGAGGAGGGTGGAGAAATTCTTGTTTTAATTCAATAGCTTTAAGTTCAGAATGAAATCCCATTTAAAATTAAAGGTTTGGAGTGAAGTTTGAGGATCAAAGAAAATAGAACAGAAAGAAAAAGGTGGCTTTAGCTTGGAGCAGCATCTGAAAAAGCTAACCTCAAACTCAGGGCTTTCTTTTCTTTTATTTCTCTCTTTCCACTCCTTTCTTATCCTCCAAAAAGGTTATTTCCTTTAGTTTTTCCTGAAAGAAGCTTAACCGCATTAATATGTGTGTGTGCCTGCAGTCTTTTTTTATTATTATTTTTTAATGGTTTGCAGTGTAACTGCTCAAATCAAATGTATCAACTGTAAAGCCTTTTATTTAGGCTGAAAATAGGGCTATTTAAAATAAGCTGTGATCTAAAATCTAGAGGCAGCACTCAAAATAGAATCATTTGGAATTAGCAGTGTTGGCAGCTGCTATTGTCAGTCAATAGGCTTGGAAATTGGAAATACAGCATCTGCCATAGCTGCCTCCTCTATACCAGGCTTGGGGAAGTTCATTCTGATGTTGTGTGTGGCTGCTAAAATTGGCTAAGAGTTTTTCTGAGTGTTGTGGGGGAAAAAATGTGAATTGCATTAAAGTGATGCAAATTACAGGAAGCTTGCCTTGCATAAAGATGGCATCTAGAAAGCTAAAAATGCAAACTGTTACCTCTGTTAGTCAGAATGTATTTCTACCCCCAAACCTGATGCGTGGAACTTCGTGGATCCTGTCTTCTAGGTGGCTCTCAAAGTTTTAGACAACTTATCTCTCTGGATGTCATCCAAAGTGACTTGCCCACTGACACAGAGAAAATCTGATCTCAGATGTGCCAAGATGTCATCCTGTGAAGAACTCGTCCATGACACTTTTAGGCAGTGTTTTCAGATTTAACACAGTCCCAAATAACCCCAAAATTTAGAAACTGGAGGTGGCTGAAAAAGAACACAAACCAGAGGAGGAGGCATCCAGGACAAAAAGATAATCTTTTCATTGCACAAATCCTGACATTCTATTAAACAACAGCTTTTGTAGTTTATGATTTATTTTTGTAAATTTTTTGTCCTTTTGGCTTCAGGGTGAAACAAAAATGAGACTTTGTATTATCTTTCAGGCTAATAAAGACTCCTAAACACTAAGATCTCACTTCCCACACCTTCCCCTACTCACTGGGATCTCTCAGCGTTTCCTCTTCTCTCCAACCTTATCCCCTTTAGGGATACTCCAGGCCCCTCATCGTCTTTCTAGCCCTCTGCTAGGCTCTCTCTAGTAGTTTCTTGTCTTTCTTGAACTGAGGAGCCCAGAATTGGACACAGTACTATAGATGTGGCCTTATGAGGGCAGAGTAGAGAGGATCACCTCCCCCTGACCTGCTGGCCCCACTCTTTTTAATACACCTAAGGATACCACTGGCCTTCTTGGCCACAAGGGCACATTGCTGACTTGTGACTTAACCTGTTTTCCACTAGAACAACCAGGTCCTCTGCAGAGCTCCTCTCTGGCTGCTCAGCCCATAACCTGTATTGATGGTTGCAGTTATTTCTCCCCAGGTGAAGGACTCTGTACTTGCCCTTGTTGAACCTTATGAATTTCCTTTCTGCCAACTCTCCAGCCTGTCCAGGTCTTGCTGAATGGTAGCACAGCCTTCTGTTATGTCAGCCACTCCTTCCAGCTTTGTATCATCAGCAAACTTGATGAGAGTACATTCTATCTTTCATCCAGACCATTGATGGAGATGTTAAACAAGACTGGAACCAGTACTGGACACCACTGTCATCACTCGTGGTTGCATCCCCTTTTGCTCATAGATTTCTGTGCATTGAGTTTGCCTAGACAGGCCAGATCTTCCTCAAGCAAAGGGAAGCCTTCCTTTCCCCAAACTCTTTCTCTTGTCTCCAGGATCTGGGATTCCTGAGTGGCAGATTTAGAAGCAAAGAAGGCATTCAGTATCTGCCTTCTTGGTGTCCTCTGTTACCAGGGCACCCACCTCATTCAGCAGCCAATCCGCATTTTCCCTAGTCTTCCTTTTGCTATTGATGTGCTTAAAGGAGCCTTTCTTGTTGTCCTTGACTTCCCTCACCAGATTTAACTCCAAATGGACATTAGCCTTGCTTGTTGTGTCCCTGCAAGCTCTGACAGCATTTCTGTATTCCTCCCAAGTGGCCAAATCCCTCTTCTGCATAGACTTTCTTCTTCCGTTGGAGTTTTTCAGTGAGCTCCTTGCTCATCCATGCAGGTCTCCTGCCACTTTTGCCTTTCATTCAGAGGTGCACTGATCTTGAAAGAAGTGGTGCTTCAATGTCAACCAACTCTCCTGGGTCCCTTTCTTCCAATTCTATAACTCGGGGACACCCTCAAGTAGGTCCTTGAAGGGGTCAAAGTGCCGATGTCTTTTTTTCTTTTTTTTTCCAATTATAAGCATTAATGACAGCATCTTCATTATAACAGTCTATTTTAAGATGGTATCAACTCTAAATATGGTCTTTTTGTACTGGGAACTACATGAAAAACCTTATAGGCTGTGTCCTCAGTGAAATTTGGGGTGTTTGGATCAAGGTATGTGAGATTCATCTTTGCAAACTTGGTCAGGACATGCTGTGTGCAATAGCACTGCCTTTGCTGCAACTCCCCCTTTCAGCAGTGGGCTTCTTGTACAGCAGTGCAGCATGTGAGTTTTGACACAAAACAGGAGATATTCACAGGGTGTTGATCAACAGCGCCTGTATTAAATACAGTTAACTCCTGGCATGAATGATGCTCTTTGTGATGTATTCTGGCATGTAAAGCAATATGTTTCTAGCAAGTCTTGCACAAAACAGCAATGCTTAAAAGAAAAAATATTACACGCTGACAGATGGAATATCCTTGCAGACCTCAGACAAACCAAAATCTCAAGAGTCTTGTTCAGCTCACACAGAAGGAAAGCGGAGTGTTTTGTATCATGTTTTCAGTAAAGGAAATACGTATATCTTTGGGGATGGGGCAGCTGCCAGTGAAATAGACGAGCTGACACTTTTTGTGGGATTTGTAACCCTCAGCTATTGGCTGTGGCAATGTGAATGGGGAAATAGCACAAACAACTTAGCTGGAGTCTGATATTCCTTCTTGTGCCCGGGGTGTAACCCTTCATGCTATTTTTCTGTGGACGCTGCTTCAGAATTAAATGTAATGGTCTTTTTGGCTCTTGTCATTTGTGTGAATTCAAGTCTTAATTTATATCACAAATCATAAGGAAGATTTGGAAGTGGAACGTTCATTGCTAGCAAACATGTCTATAGCAGATCAGGATATTCTCTGTTTTGGAATGAGAAATAACCCATGATTTACCATGTTGGTAAAAACTAAGTGACAAACATTACCTCCAGTGAATTACACGGAGACTTGATTTTATTTTGCAAAGAGGCAGGCTATGATTTTAAATGGAGTCATTGTGTCTTTATTTGCCTTTACAAGGTAGGGCTTAATCTCTCACCCACTCATCTGCATGTGCTGGAAATAATAAGAGACTGTTAGAAAAGTGTAGCTGTGCTGCTGCTGAAGGCCAGAGGTGGGAAAGGAAAAAGAGATGGGCAGGAGGAAAAGGTCTGTATGGGGAGCCAGTCCTGTGGTGGGCAGCTCCTGTATCATGTATGTATCCTGATTGAGCTTTCCAGCTCAGAGCAGGGCAGCAAACCCACTGCTCTGCAGTACCTGAGGCTGGCTTGCTTCTGTGAGCCAGAGGAACCTGACACGTGCCATTTTTTTTCCGAAGTGTATGTGAGGGAATACTGAAAGCAGTCTTCCCAGCACAAACCAAGGTGCTGGCTGTCACCCATCACGTCCCTTTTGAATTGCTCCATGTTTCCCTAACAGCTGTGTTTTGTGCCAAAACTCTGAAAACCACTATGGAATCAGAGGGAAAACCTTGTGTCTGCACAATGCAAATGCTTCCCAATGCTATATACAGCTATGGAGTTATACTGATATGAAGAATAATGAGCAAAACCATTTTTATATGTAAACTTATTACTCTGTTCTATAAAATGTCAGGTGGATGGAAATACAGCCAGTATATGAGTCCAAATAAGGCTGTTCTCATTTAGGCAGCTTCTCTAGAATGAACCTTATTGAATGTGTAACTGTGGTTAAGCTTGTTGCTTTTGTTATTTGCTTATTGTTATTTTAATACAGTAACAGAGATTTAATAATAGAGATTGTGTTAAAGACGTAATTGCAAAAGAAACAACAGAGAAAGCACCGTATTTCATAAGGTAGAAATCACACACACAAAAAGTCTAAACGAATATGTATCCCAAATTGTGAGGGCTAGCTGGTTCTGTTTGTAAATGCTAGAATTTTATTCCAAGACTGGCCTTCGGTAAATTAACCCTGAGTAACAGGGGCAGTTACAGCTACTGTCAACTGAGCAATAATATCCCCAAATAATATTTAACTACCCACAGCCTTTGTAAAAGCACTGTGAGATTGGCTGGGGAGTAATGTTAGTCAGCACAAGAGCCTCGTAAAGAACTAATGTTAGGTTTGTATAATTCCATGAGTGGGAAAAGCTTATGACTCCTTGAATCTCCCTCCAGGATCTGTTGTCTGTTTTAAAGGAAAACTGTACAGATTCCTACAAAATCACTACAGGATTTATAAGAAAATACTGCTATTCTTTAAGCAGGCTGCAAGCTGTCTCCCAGGATTGCCAGAATACCTTTGCACTTAGGATATTTGTGGCTTTTTTTGTTTCCTTAGCTCTAATGATCACAATAATAGAATTTGTTGTTTGTCAAAAAATAACTTTTTTTAAAAAAAAAGAAATCCCTCTCCCTCATCAAAAAGAACTTTGCTGTGCACTGTACTTTTCATGATTTCATGATTCTGCTTTTTTTGTTGGTTTCTCACTTCAGAACGAAAAATGAAGCATTTTTGTGGAGGATTAAGGGATGTATATCTGCTTAAGGATCTCTCCATTATATGTTCTGGTAGCAATGCTGTGTGATAGATAAGCTTTTTATGCAAATTTGATCTTAATATCTATTACGCTAAGATTGAATTTCACACTGCGAGAGCTCTGTACTCTGAAGATGAAGCTCGTCTCAGTGCTGAACTGAAGCTGCACTTGGAAAGTAAATACTTGTGGTTTGGGCTCAAAATTACACAGATTGTCCCAGCGGGAATCTCAGTGCCATAGAAATGTGAGCTGTTCTGATGATGTTTCTGAAGGACTGAGCTATTTGTGCTTGGGAAGCTCAGAAAATTGAAAACTTGGTGGTTTTACTTCTTGGTGGTGGTGAGGCTGTCTTCAAGTCAAAGATTAAGTCAAAGATATATATGTGCAATGCCTGACCACTGGCTTGCATCCTTGGGTGACCTCGAAGGTCCAGTGAGAGATGGATAAGTGCTGTAGAAGTGTTTGCACAACCAAAGAGCAGATGGGACGACAGTATTTTTAGGAAACTGTTTTATTACTTTTTTTCATATGCAGGCTTTGCTGAGTATCTTGAAAGAGTGAAAAAAATATTTCTTTCGAGGATAGATAGAAATGGGAGCAAGTAGATGAGTCTTCACATCATATCTTCGAGCCTGAGGGACTAGATGTCAGTGTATTTTTTCAGTATGGGCAAAATCTTTGTCTGTAGATACACTTGTCAACAAATAGCAGGGCAGCAAATCTAGTGCCATTCCATCTTTTCTCTCCCTGTGTTAGATCCCACTGCGAGATGCATGCTTGACCAACCTTTTGCATTTTAAAAGTATGCAAAATTACTTTATTTGGACGTACTGCTTTAGTTACACTCCTAATGGTTTTTCAGAGCCACGTTTTGATCTTCAGAAGTTTGGTTTTTTTTGGTCAGACCTCCCTCAGGTTACTGGGATGACCACACTTTTTATATTACATCAGTGATTGGAAAGTACTTAGTGTAGTTGTGTTACTTTTTAAAAAACATGGCAACCTGAAGCCCATGCAGCACTTTTGGGTAACTGTTTCAAAGCAGAAATGACTGGGGGTGGAAGAGGAAGGCTGAAGTACAGGACATGCTTGTATGCCTCCTAAATATGCAGTAAGTACTTCTATTTGATGTTTGTTTCATAACTCTCTCTCTCCAACCAAATTTTAAGACAATTTTTCCAATGAAAATAGACTGATGGTCATAAAGTGTTTGTAGTTCAGCATATAGTGTGGAGTGTACTCCATCTCAGCTGGGCCATCTGTGGACACATCAGCTTCCATGGATTCATATTTCATATTTAAGCATGCATAGCTTTCCAAAATGCCTCAGCAAAGCAAATACATACATGTATATACACTGCATAAAGAGTGAAGAAAAAAAGATTAGAGATGCATAAGATGTCTGTATACAACTCATACAGCCAGATCTTCAGAGGATGTATAAATTGCTCCAGAAGTAAAGTGTCAATGAATGTCAGAGGGTGCCATTTTTTCCACATGGAGGGATTCAATTACACGCTTTTGCTTCATATACACTCCCATGTCAGGTTCTGTTCTGTCAGACTGCCCCTCTGCTGCCATCTGTCACAGCAAAAGCATGTAACAGAAGACTGGCAGGAAGGTTCAACCTCTACTGCCATTCCACCAACATCCACCTCTGATGTGAGCCAGCGTATTAAAATAGGAGACATTACTTTCAGAGCAGCCCTCATAGGTTTCTGCAAGAGCTGCTGTTGTCAGTGGCTAAAACAAAGTCTCTTGCTGCACAACTTAATAGATGCCTTCATCTGTAACACGCTTACTCCTGTATATTTGTTTTGTTCTGGTTTTGGTTTGGTTTGCTTTTGTGGGTTTGTTTTGTTTTGTTTTTAATCAGATAGACTATGTTAAAGTTGAATGGTGGACCTGTGGGGGGAAAGGGAAGCTTTTAACTTGAAAATAGCAAGCTGCTATGGACCAGTGACCGATCTAATTTAGAAATTGTATACAACTCTGTGCTTTGGGCCAAATTTAGAAATCATAGAACCACAAGGTTGGAAAGGACCTACCAAATCATCTAGTCTAACCATCCTCCTATCACCATTACTACCACTAAGCTACTAAACCATACCTCGTAGCACATCATCCAGATGCCAACCTTTAGTTGTTGGTATGTTATCTTCAGAACACCTAATGTGCTTCACTGATTAAACATGTGGACTCTGATGATATTGTGATGTTTAGTTTACCCAAGCTAAGCAAGAGAAAAGCATTACAGAAGGGCCCATTACATTTACCTAAAATCTCTCAGTATTTTTTCAGATAAGGCCCTGCTGCCACCAAGCTTTTTCTCAAATAGGTATTTGCACAAAGCCTAAGCTTTGTATAATTACTTTAGATAAAATCAAAATGAAAACAGGCGCTTACATTTAGTGCATATTCGTGATGAAAATCAAATTGCTTTCTGCTTTTCCCACCCACATTTGTCTTGCTTCTGGTCATTATTGCTGTCGTTGCTGTTTCATACAGCAGAAAGGCAAGTTTAGCTTCAGTTCCCATTTGTTCAGTGTGGTTTGCCAGAGCTCTATGGAACACTCAGCTGAGAAATCAAATGCTCGTGTTGTTGCAACTGAGGACTGGTTTTGTTGCAGTGGTGCCAAATTCTACATAACCATCTTAAGAAATGAAATAGGAGAGCGAACACAACAAAATACTTCTAGGAATTGTGATAGCTCTTCATGACCAGCAGGGACTGCAAGCAAATTTGGAAGAGGTGAGCCCAAAGGAAAAGAAAATATTCCATTTTGTTTCCTTATTTGTTTGTTCTTATTCACATGTTTACATGTAATTTAACAATTGCCCATAAAGGAAAATTCTCTTCCCAGTATTTAATGGTGGCTTGTTGAGTCTGTGAGCATTGCACAAAGTACTGCACCAAAATGAACATGTTGTGGAAGTTTCAGTTCAAGGGGCTGGATTCTTAAGAGACATCTAAAGTACCAGAGGGAAAAGTTAGTAGGAGCATTCTTCAATGCATATGGGTTTTTGCTTTGTATATGTGTAACATGTGTGCTATCACTTGGTGTGCAATATCTATGTACTTCCAAGCAGGGTCCTTCCTGTAAAAGAATAATAAAACAGAGTTTTCTTTGTGAAATGGAAGACCATTTCATGAGTACTCTTTTAGTACTTCCTGTATCTCAGTCCCATTTCATACACTCCAGGACACTGCTGACATGAACTGTTTTGCTATGAAACTTAGTATGTCTGGTGTTCTCTTGACTTGATTGCCCAATACAAATAGAAATGTAAGTGAAAATAGCTCTTGGCAGCAGTGGGCTCAACTGGAGTCCCATTAAGGTCAGAGCAATAATACCTTCAAAGTTTTATGAAAGTGATGTGGCACTTTATATAACGGTATTTCTTCAGAATTTATTGTATGGAGCTGCTGTAGTCTTGCCTTGTGTGGAGCCCTCAGAGCTGCTGCACTCCAGGGAAGGAGGAGCACAATGGATTGGAGGGGAGGGGGTGCTCCACTTTGAATGAGGCAGAGGTTACAGGTTCTGTAGGAACGGCAGTTTCCTGCTGCACAGCTTCTGCACTGTTCCATTTTTGCCTTTTGATATCACTTGTGAAAGATGATAGGAATATTGCTGTAGACTTTGATTTTATGCAACCAGTTCTGAACTTTTCAAATCCAATTTTATGCAGGCCAGAAGAGAGAAAAATGCTTTTATTAATGAAGTGGCACTGTCTTTGTTCTGGTTTCCGTGGCTGTGCTTATTACCTTGGCTGTTATGTGTGCTTGGCTCTCTCGACTCATTCTTCTCTAATGTGGTGGTGATGCGGGACAACCACATGGTATCTAAATCCCCATTTTAGAGGGCTTTCTCCTCTTGGCTGAGCAACCCTAGTAACTGAAGTCAAGGAAGCTCTATTGTGCATTGAGGAATGTGGTGGGAAGCTACCATGCCCTTCCTAGTACACTCAGTGTTGGCACAAAGGTGGTGCAGGAGAAAAGGCTGACTTATTTAAGGGACCTCTCCAGCTTCTTCCCACAAACCAAAGCACTGAATTGCGAGTTTCCTACCTGATCTGCTGGCTGACAGCTGCAATTTGTCTTTTCTTTCACCCAAGCCAAGCCACAGAGCTTATTTAAGTATCTTTCTGTCCCATTCCATGTTAAACTCATTTTAAATTTCAGTCCAAATGATGTGAGAGAATGCTTAATCAATCAGAGGTTGTGTACCAAGTATCTTTGTTGCTGTATCACCTGCTCTTGTTCTGGATTATTGTATGAGTCATAGTTTGTGAAGAACTACTGTATATAAAATGGGTGGTGAGGGGAAATTGGAGGCCACGGGCTACTTCTGTAGTTGTAATTTATTATTTCTTAGGCTTGGGGAAGGTTATTTTCCATAACACGGGAAGACATGTACTTTCAAGCCTATGGAGTGGAAGTGCCCATTGCCTCATACCCAAAGCTCCACAGAGTCTGCAAGGGCTGGAACAGCAAGGGCAGGCTCTGTGCCCAGCTCTCACCTTCAGAGCCTGTTTGTAGATGGGAGGGGCTGAATCCATGCTCCACTGGTATGGTGGTACAGTTCAGTTCTCCATCCCTGCAGGGCCAGTGTGAGGATGAGTTTCCTCCAACGTTTTCTCCCTTATTAGCAATCATAGATATGGTTTTGTGTGTGTGTGTACACACTGTTCTCCATTGAGTTCTCTTTTGTGGTGTTGGTTGGTTGGTATTTTTTTTCCACTCATCAACACACAGCTTTCTCCAATATCTGGAACCTGTAGCTGATGCTCAGTCCAAATTAAGTGCCAAGTAAATAAATAAAGGTCTAGTATGAGACTTATATAAGTACATAAGTGCATAGGTATATGAGTTTATGTAAGTACTAGAATGCCCTGATGACTTCCAGCCTCCTTTGGCCAGAAACACTTTCAGTTCTGCATCTTCATCAGTAGGTGGTGCTGGCTAGCCGCACATTTGTTACTGCTCTGGAAGCTGCTCCTCAATCTTGGGAGCAAACGTGGGTGAGAAGGTCAAAACTGCTGCGTGATCTCAGTCCAGCCTCAGAACGGAAAGTCAGTTTTGTCCATAAAACAGTGATCTGTGTTGCCTTATGCAAAGGTTGTTGGGCTTCTGAATGGCTACCGGAATTGCTCAAACTTCTCATGAGCAGTTTTTACTTTTCTGATTGGGGTGTAGCGGAAATTGAATATAAAGCCAGTAAGCACGGACTTAAGCTTTGCATTGAAGGCTGCAGTTCAGGATTAGGTGAATTACACATGGGAGAACCGTACTCTATGGTACTTTCTGAGGGGATGTAAGGGCAACTGCAGTTACTGCTCTGAGTGCTTCATTGGTCTGCCACATGCTGCAGCTAAGATGAAGACATGGTTAGCAAGGATGGGTTTCATCTCACCCAGCTGGAAGCACTTGCTGTGCAGATGTGCATCAGCTGTGTGTCCTGGCTCTATAATCAATGTGGAGAACTCGTGCTTAGGTCAGATGGACCTTGCTGACATGAGGGCCTTCTCTGGGCACAAGGGAAGCCCGCAGCGACTAACTCAGATACAGAGCTCTGTGCTGGCAGTTCTGACATTTGCTTGGATTAATTTGTCCTATTTTTGAGAACCTCAAGAAGCTAAGCTCTGATCGGTCATAGTGCTTTTTTATGTAGGCACGATGTCATTCTCTTTAAGAGCATGGATCAATCCAAGGGAGTTGGGGGATGGGGTATGGGTTGGCATTTCATGTTCTCCCCCCCGTCCCTACGATGGCAGTTCTGAAATAGGGGCCTTTTCTGCTTCATCATCTCAGATATGGGTACCTTTTATCTGTGATAGAGATGCAGTGCCAGCCATGTCTCCCAAGAAGGAAGTTTTCCCAAGCCCTAAAAGAGAAGTAAATGCCTTCATTGATTGGTGGAGAAAGCTGGAGATTAAAGGTTGGAGGACCCTGCCCCCTGTAGAAAGCATCAAGGTGAACACTGTACAGGATGTGTACAAATTGCCATGAAACACTCTGAGAACTCCATGTTCTCAAATCATATATGGATTTTGGGAGTCTTACCTCTGCTTTTAGGAGTTCTAATGATTTGTCCTTGAGAGATGCATATTTCCTGACCAGTAGATGTTAAGAATAATGTAGACTGTAGACAGAAATGGCATTTAGTATACAAAATTAGATAAGCTTGCAGAAAAATATGGAAAACTAACCCCACAGGAAAGGGAAGGGAAAGATGTCTATACACAGAAAAGCCCACAGGAAAGGGAAGATGTCTATATACAGAAGGATTTGTGAGGACAGGGAAGTACTTATCATGATTTTCCACCCTTGCAATCAGTCTTAAAGTAGAACAGAGAGGAAGTTTATAAGCACAATCCTCACCCCCAGCAAATGTAACAGGTGATTCTTCCTCAGCTTCCAACAGAAGTCCTTTTTAATTGCCAGGTATGCCCCTCTGCTGGTGGAGGATTAAGAAGCATTTTAACACAGCAATCTGAAATGGGAAGTTGAAGAAAAACACTTCTAGTGGAAAAATCTTTCTGTGATTTATTTTTCTTTTCGACATAATTTACCATTAGAAGTGAATGACTGATAATCTTGATCTACCTTTCCATAAATCTGTAAATAAACATTGACCTTTGCAGGTTGCATTGCCAACATTGCCGTAACATGGAGCTTCATGCAGGAAGGTATTTCATTTGTTGAAGTGTCTGTTTTGAGGACTGGTGACTGGCAAATGGTAAAGTAGCTAAGAAATGGAGACTGCCTAAAGAAACCTCTCACACATGGGCACACGGTAGACATGCAACAAGCAGTAGTTCATTGTGTTTTTTTCTTATGCTTTTTTTTTTTTTCCTGTGGAAGCCTACAGGAGTTACACACTCTTCTGAACTGGTTGGAATATCCTAGGTCTTTTGTGTAATGCACATTTGGTTCCTTTATTTTCCTTTATTTAAACTTTGAAAATTGTATAGTAGCAGTAATGACAGGTGAAAGAATTACTAAACTAATTGAAGCGTGCTTATTGCAGGCTTTTACTGAAGCATGTACAAATTAAACTTAGTAGAACATTGTATTATATTAACGACTAATTATAACTACATAGGAAATCCAACATCATTATCCAATATTAAGTTCTGCTGCTTAATCTGATTTATTTTTAATCCATTTGGGAGGATCTCAGGTTAAATTGTTTGGAGAAACGTGCACAGTTCATAACTTTTCAAGTCACTGTTATTGGTAGATATTTGTTGATGACCATAACCATAGTAGTACCTTCCTATGCATAAAGGAACTTGATGCTCATGGGAATTATCCTCTAGCTTTTTAATGCAGAGTGAGTAAATGGAGTAGTTTCAGTGTAAAAATTCTGGGCTGTTAAAGAGAAAACTCAACACTGACTCATCTTCTACAGAAACAGGGATATGTGCTTGACTCCATGGAATTGAAGAACATTTGTAAAAATCAATTAAATTACCCTATTCCTGTTACCAAAGAATCGGTGTTAAGCATAGCGGTCTTTGTTTATGAGTGCACAGCCTTTTTTCCAGCTTTTATTATGTCTGCTTCTCAGCTGTGTGTTTCAAGCATAGCATGCAGTAAATATCTGCTGTGTGCAATGCAGTGGGTATATTTGGATAAGTTATCTGTAGACTCAGGTCTGTAGTTCCTGCAGACTGTAGGGAAATGAAAAATAAGTAACCGCGGCTTGGCGTTTGTTTGGAGGACAACGTTAGCTCTGATCTCATCCCACTGACTCAGTCAGAAGCAGCGCCTAGGGCAGAGCACAGCTGTTGGTAGGACTCCCAGCAGCCGGGCCCTGCTCAGTGCCTCTCTTGTGCCTTGCAGAGCACCCCGGAGCCGCACACCGCCTGCCGCCCAGGGCTGACACGCAACCGGGCCACGGCGAGCCGCAAAGCTGCTGTCCACGTGGACCGGAGCTGAAATCCCTCGTCCGGCGGCCACCAGAGCCTCCCCCGCCAAGCCCCGAGACATGGCAACAAACGGAACGAAAGTGGCCGACGGACAGATCTCCACAGAAGTTGACGCTTCCATCACCAATGACAAGCCTAAAACTTTGGTAGTAAAAGTGCAGAAGAAGAAGACGGACCTTCCGGACCGAGATACCTGGAAAGGAAAATTTGACTTTCTTATGTCCTGTGTAGGTTATGCCATTGGTTTAGGGAATGTGTGGCGGTTTCCATACCTCTGTGGCAAGAATGGTGGAGGTATGCTTGCTCTTTATTTCTTACAACTTTTGATATACCTGCATGTATGCTAGTCACCATAAAAAATTATTAGGAATCTGTTTCAGTAGAGGGTGGTTTTTTTCCATCTGTGTATGTGTGGTTTTAGGGTTGCTTTTCTCTTTTTTGCTTTGCTTTTAACTAGATCATGAGGGTTGGAAGCATCTCAGAGCAGGGCGCTCTGCTTTGAAGTCTTCTGTGCCCTCGAGTTTATTCTAATGTCTCATTGGCAAGTGCTTATAAGAGACCATAAGGTATTTGAGAAGAATTGAAGCACGTTCCCCTCCAACCCTTCAGAACCCTCTTTTGGATTGAGTATTTGAGAGGATTGCATAAGGCTTGTAACTCTTACTCAGAGCTTATCATCAAAGGCTGGCTTCAGCTGGAAAGCAGCCAGTTCTGGCTAAAGCCTTTATACCATATGCGTGCTGCTCTTATAGATGAAGACAACAAAATGCATGGTCCTTTGTATTTTTACTTAAATGGAAAGTATTTACATGATGGGGAGAGACATTTTTCCCCTTAGCAAAACCTCTTGAGATGCTGGTTCAGAACTGTGCATGTACTTCTCACTAGCTGTTTTAGCAAGCTACACCTCAGAGGAAAAAATGTGGGTTTCTTTCCAGATGTAATAGGGATGGAAAAACTAGAAACAGTAGTGGCTTTCTGCACTGTAATAGGCTTTTTCTTATTTCTCTTTAGGTGCATTCCTGATACCCTATTTCCTAACTCTAATTTTTGCTGGAGTGCCGCTGTTTCTTTTGGAGTGTTCCCTTGGTCAGTACACATCTATAGGAGGCCTTGGAGTGTGGAAGCTTGCTCCGATGTTCAAAGGTACAATATGAATTTGTATTTCTTTCTGTTTTTCCATGTTGCAGATGTTACACAAAGTGGCAGGGCATGGACATTTCTTCATTTTTACTTAAACTGCCATATTTTACAGCAACTCCTAATTTTATGAGGTACAACTGACAATTTTGAGACAAGCTAGGGTATTATTCATTTCTCTTCAAAAATAGGAAATCGACAGACAAACTTCCTGAAATTTAGAAACTCATTTTTGTTAGGAACACACAAAGATAGTTCAAAATCTAGCAACCTGTCTGAGCAGATAAAGAACTTGGTTCCTCAGTTCACAGCATTTTGATAAACCATGTTTCTATTCCAGGTCACGAAGGTTTGTATCGCCTTTTGTTTTGTACCGAAATGCAAAGGCTGGGCACTTCAAAGTTAGCAATTCCAATCTGAATTGCTCAAAAGAAAGATCACTCTATGCTTAGATTTTCAGCTAGTTTGGTTTTCTCAGTGCTAGACCTTTAGTTTTTATCCTGGATTCTGTACAGACCCACAAGCATCACATATTGTGCTTTCCATCCTCTAATCCTTAACCACTTGATACTTAAGAGCTCCTGAGTTGACTTCACACAGTAGGTCTGAAAATTAGCAGGTGGGATAAAAGGTTTTTTAGGGTGGGTTCTGTGCCAGGAAATTTTTTGTTTGGAAAACACAAGTAGATTAAAATATTTCTCAGCGATTAGTATTGTAACTTTTTGTACAGGTTCTTCTAGAATTTGAACTTACAGAATCTGGTAAATGGTATCTGCATCATTTGTCCTGCTGCACTGCAGCCACTTGAGCTGACACTTGTACAACTATTACGGAAAGTTACCTTCTTTTGTTTCTTCTTTTGCAGGTGTGGGACTAGCTGCTGCAGTCCTTTCCTTTTGGCTAAATATTTACTACATTGTGATTATTTCATGGGCCATTTATTACCTGTATAATTCCTTTACAACTGTAAGTATGGGGTTGAGGTGGAGAGATTTTGTTCAAGGAAGGTAGCTAGCTGGTTAAACTATCTCACTGTGAAGGTGAGAGATTACACAAAATACATAAAAATCAGTAGGATAAGAATTTTTTTATTCAAGACCTACTCTTTAAAAATTCAATTTTTTTTTCCTTCATGAGAAATGCAGAATAGAAAAATGTCAATGGAGAAACACAATAAAAGCTTGTTTTGGAGCCCTAGGCTTCCCTTTCGTACTGATTTGTTTAAATTTTCTGATCCTGATCTTCAGAGCCACAGGTCTTTCTTTCATCTGTGCCCTTTTAGTTTCACTTTATCTGAGAAAAATTCTAGTGTGTAAAAGGTTGGGTTTTTGTGTTTGTTTTTTCCTTCTGTTATTTTTTGGGTTTTTTTTTTTTTTTGAGTTTTTTTTAATGTGAGAATGTTTTCCAAGATCAGCCATCACAAGAAAATCTATATTGTATTTATATCAGATTCACTCTATTACGTAACGCATGTAAATAGGCTTTGTCTATTAGACTTTCAGAAAGATAACAATGTGATGTAAGTTTTGTTTTCTACACGTGTCCATTTTTCTAACTGTCTGTAGATGATTGAGCTCTGATAAGTAATCATGATGTTTTTGTTGCATGTAGTGCAACAAGAGGTAACTGGACCTCTAGAAGGTCCCTTGTGCTGCCCTTGCTTCTTGTAGTATGCACAGTGTATTCTAACTTGCTGAGAGACATAGCCAACTCCAAAGCATTTGAGCAGGTATAGTAAAGAAAGGAGGAAATATTTCCACATCTGATTCATGTAATTGATATAAAGTTCAATAACTTATGTGGCAGACGTGCGATCAATGGGAGATCAATGCGTTGCACAAGTCAAAATATTAGTTCTAATTTCTTTTTTTGTAAAATGAGATACTTGGGGTAATGGTTACTTTAAAATTGTTTGACTGTTTAGGATTTTCTCTCTTTTTCTAAATAGACTCTTCCCTGGAAGCACTGTGAGAACCCATGGAACACTGACCGCTGCTTCTCCAATTACACCTTAGCAAACACCACCAACATGACAAGTGCTGTGGTTGAATTCTGGGAGTAAGCTGAGAACATTTCTCTATGCCATTTCTGGGCATATGCAAGAATTATGTTATACTCCATATACCATCTTCTGAACTGATTATCAAATATACCGTTCCGTTTGCTTTTTCTAGACGCAACATGCACCAAATGACTGATGGATTGGAAAAACCAGGGCAGATCCGATGGCCGCTAGCAATTACTCTGGCAATTGCCTGGATTCTGGTTTATTTTTGTATCTGGAAGGGGGTGGGCTGGACTGGAAAGGTAAGATGAAAAAAATGCTGTAAGTATATTTTGATTTAAAATACCTATTTTACTCAAATATTTTGAAAATGTATGAGGTAAGACACACTGGGACAGTTTTCTGGGACAGTTCTGTTAAGCATTGCATTTCTGTCCTATTTGAATTGACAGAGCACCTTTTTTGTTTTTTTGAAAAGGCTTGTTCCTCCACAGCTTGCTCTGACCATCTTGGTTAGGGTGTTCATTAACAGACTTCCTAGTTCTGCCAGGTAGAAAAATCCCTAAATATATGTCTGCTTGCTCCTCAAAGCAATATTCTGGCTAGTTTGAATTGTAGTAGAGTGAGGCTGCGGTGTTTTGGCTTCGGTAACCAGTATACATTTATTAAACAACTCTTGATGGGCTTAGATATGTAACCATTGAAAGTGCAGACCAGAACTTTTCCCTCCTTATGCTGAGAGGCAGACATGGTTCTGGCCACAGGCATGCTTGCATACTATACTTCTTTGAGTCTGACTGATTTCTAAGTACATAACAGAATTAAAGGAAGTTTATTGGGAGAGACCTTTCTCCGGGAATGAAAGGGTAACAGCATTTGAAGGCTGGACACTGAAGGGCAGTTATAATGATGAAATGAGAATGTTTAAAATGTTAAAGTAGCTGTTTGAGAAGAGAAATAAAATAATGATATTCTACATGCAGAGTAGGAGTACTGCAGCTATGAGTCTTGTGGTTTGGGGAACTCCCTTGTTGAACACAAGAAAGAGGAGCACAGGCCCCTGGTGCAGAAGCCTTCTAGCCCACGCAGGGAAGTTGGCAACAACTGCCGAACTGAAGACACAGAGTTTTGGATGTTCAGCATTAGGCACTTTGCTCTCTAAGCTTTTCCTTGTCCATTAACAATGTGAGATGATGTCTGTGTAGTGTCAGACATTGTGTGGCATCTGATGATTGAATGATGCTGAGAGATGTGGCACTAAGGGATTTGGTTTAGTGAGCATGGTGGTGGTGGGCTGGTGGTTAGACTGGACGATCTTTGTGGTCTTTTCCAACTTTAATGATTCTATGATTCATTCTGTGTTGAATCACAGAAAAATTCTGTGATTGATACATGCTTCAATTTTTTGGAGCAAATGGCTGAACAAACACAGATGATTCTTCCACACTTACAATGTCTTTTTTCTTCAAATCAGGTGGTGTATTTCTCTGCTACTTATCCCTATGTTATGCTGCTCATCTTGTTCTTCCGTGGTGTTACACTGCCTGGAGCAAAGGAAGGCATTTTGTTCTATATAACTCCCAACTTCAGTAAGCTTTCAGACTCTGAGGTAAATATCTAGTCTTTGTAAACCAAAGTTTCACTACTAACTTCACCTTTCAGACATACGACTTGCTCTTCAAGTACAGAAATGAATTAAAAATACATATATATTTCTTGCCATCAGGTTTGGCTAGATGCTGCCACACAGATTTTCTTCTCCTACGGTTTGGGTCTCGGTTCACTGATTGCCCTTGGAAGTTACAACCCTTTCCACAATAATGTTTACAGGTAAGCAGATGACTGCACATATTACAGTAGCACTTTTCTCTTTCAGCTGGAGCTGGATTCTGTCTTTCTGGGTCCTATCTCTCTGAATTAATGCATAATCTCTGAAGCAAATATTAAATGTTGTATGTATGCAAGAATGAGATGTAGAACTGCATTTACACTAATGAGAGAGATGTGACTTGTCCAGTGTGAAACAGAACCCTTCTGTGAAATCTAAAATCATTAAATCTATCCACAAAACCTTTCCAAAGGAAAAAAATGGTAATATAGTGAGCATTAGCATTACTTTACTGCTTAAAACACCTTATCTTTATTTCAGGGACTCCATCATAGTGTGCTGCATAAACTCATGCACAAGCATGTTTGCAGGCTTTGTCATCTTCTCCATTGTTGGATTCATGGCTAATGTCACAAAGAGGCCCATTGCAGATGTTGCAGCATCAGGTATATAATATATTTTTCTCTAAGATCTTCAGAGACATCAATTATTTTTTGTTTGTATATTGCATCCCAAACCACTTCACGTATTTGTTTAAAATCTCTCCTTCACAGCATTCCTCTGCCCCCTGTCATTTCAGTAGCACTTAATGCTCTCCCTCTTGCAACCAGCGTTTCAAACCTCTTGAGGCAGCACCAGCATAATCATTTCACATTTAACAGACTGCCTGCCTTCAGTGCTTGCAAAGCTTCAGTGTTGGAGAGTGGTCAGCCAGAAATGCACAGTGGGTTGATACAATGAATACTAATGAATACGTTTACAGGAACTGCATTTATAAGAGGTGGCAGCACAGTTAGCTGAGTGCTTGGCTGTGACATCAAATTTAGAGCCTCTTGCTACTGAAGTTCTTAAAAACAACCTGAAAGAAGGAATTATGTTCATTATGTTTTAGGACCATATATTCTCAAATTCGGTTAGGTTTTAAATTCTTTCTACTGTCTCTTAAGGTCAAACCATTTGAGGCAGATCAGTCTTTCACTGGGTAACTACAGCTATGAGCCAATTTTATGGGACCTTTTATTAGAAAAGTAATCTTATGTAGGGCACTATGATAGATCCATAGATAGATTCTGTATACTTTGCATTTCTTTGCCTTTCTTCCAGAAGAAGAAGCTTACAGAAGCAGAGCAGATGGTTACCTTAACCCAGCTGGTGTACCAAATACTCATTTAGCAATTTTGGCCATGGGGAGGGTTCTGATAACAGAAAGCATGGTCAGAAGTCTGGTGGACAAAACATGTGTTACTGTACTAGCAAACAGATATCACTGATGAAATATTCTCTTAGAAAATCAGAGAATTTGAGCATCAAAAATAGTTTTCATAAAAAAAAAAAATGTTATGGCATACATTGTTGTCACTTTCTTTTAAACTGAAAGAGGGGAGATTTAGATGAGATATTAGGAAAGAATTTTTAATTCAGAGAGTGGAGAGGCACTGGTACAGGCTGCCCAGAGAGTTTGCGGATGCCCCATTTTTGGAGGCATCAAGACCAGATTGGTAGGATCCCTGGGTAGCCTGATTTAAGGGGTGGCAACCCTGCCCATAGCATGAGGTGTGTTAGATGGGTCACCCCAGTAGAACTGGGTGATCTTTAGGGTCCCTTCCGACCCAAGCCATTCTATGATTCTGTGGGGAAAAAAAATGTCTGGGACATCAATAGTGTGTAAAATACTCTGGTTTTGACACAGTAGTAAGTAAATAAAAACTATATCTGCAAACAAAACAATATTTTTATATCACATTAAGCTTAAAAATTTATTGTAAAGTACCTGAGGTAATAAAGATGTATATGATCTCTGGTGACCACTAATGACAAAGGACACTTGGAAATCTGACTTATTATTTAAGCTTCTGTTTTTACTAGCAAGCTCAGAAACTGATGCTTTATTTTAGCACCAGGAGACATGTTATTCTGCTGTATTTTTTATAGTCCTACAAAACAATAGTTTTTAAAGACTGTAGCTGCATTTTGGTGGAATGTGTAAACAGTAAAATTAAGGACATAGTCAAGTTTACAGTGCTGCTATTTAGAATGCGTATTTCAGTCATATCTGTTATTGCTTATAAATAACTTTCAAAATTGTGTTTCTCTGGCAACTCAAGTGTCTAATGTTGGTCCTTGCTTCACTGGTTTGAGAGCAAGGTATGTCCAACCAGTTAACACAGCCAGACTAATTTTTAATGGAAGCTGAAAAATCACATACCCACCTGAGGTAAACACACTAATTTTCTTTCTGTGATTATTTAGTTGCTACAAGTTTCACTCTTATCCTGACGTTAGCTGGTTTCCAGCTGTACTGTGGCAACAAAAAGAAGTTCCTTCTTCTTTAATAAAAAATTGTGTTCTTCCAGTACTTTGCCCCCATCAACAGTTGTTAGGAATGTGAATGAAAATGTTTACCCATTTACAACTACATAGCATATTAAAATGTGTTTTGTAAGAGAATTCATGATATAACAGCAAATGGAAATACAGTAAGTGCTGGAAAGTGTCTTCTCCATTTCTGAGCTTTGTTTCTCCTCTGAAATACTTGATGCAGAGCAGAAGATTAAAGCCATCAGTAATTACTTCAGAGGAAGAGAAGGCTGGTCCTTAACTGAAGATATATTCCTAGCCAAAGATAAATTTCCCTGTTTACTATACAAAGGTGTCTCCCAGGAATGACTTCTGAACTTTATCTAGTGTTTTCCTTGGTTGGTTTGGGTTTTTTGGGTTTTGCTTTTATTTTGCTTGTTTTTTTTTTTAATGCAAACTGTGTTGCACTGACTGCACAATGAACACCATTTAAGCCGAAATCCCTAGACAGATGCTGCATCCATGACTAAGTCATTCAGATAAACCTATGTAGCAACAGGAGTCGATAATCCTGGAACCCAGTCAATCACGTTGACATTTTCTATCCTTTTTCTCCTACCAGGTCCTGGACTGGCATTTCTAGCTTATCCAGAAGCAGTGACACAGTTACCAATTTCTCCTTTGTGGGCAATACTGTTCTTCTCCATGCTGCTAATGCTTGGAATTGACAGTCAGGTAATATTGGCATAAAAATTGTTAACAATAAAGAAGATGAATTTCCCACAACCGTATCGTAGAATTGGCTTTGCTCTGTGCTTTCTACATTGCCAGCTGTTATTGGTGCATTGCTTCTGGTATAGTCAGATAAACAGTAGGAGATATCGAGGAGGGAAAGAATTGGAGGAGCCTTTCATTTCTCATGAACCGTTGGAATCATCTGCCTAATAAGCAGACAATTTATTCTGCAAACAGAGGACCTTCCATGTGGAATTTCAACCATTCAATCACAACATTAAAATACTTTGAGTTGTTAATGAACTTGGGAAATGTTGAGATATTTTTTACAAGATTTAAATAGCGCAAGTGTTTCTGAAAGGTGACTTCATGCCTTACGATTTATAAGAACTGTAAATATTGGTTAAACTATGAATGCATGGTTGGAAATTAATAAAACGTGTTTATTTTGAGTACAGAAAAAAAAATTACTTGGAGGACCACGTTCTCAGTAAAAATGTTACCATTCCATTGACTTTTCTGGAGATGCAGAAAGTATCTGATGTTAGAATCAATCTTGTGTCCCTAGTCTTCACGCTGAAGCACAAATCTGATCAGACTTCTTGAGTATATTGGCTTTCATATATGTAAGTAAATAATGGAAGAAGTCTAAGTTTTAGTTTTTGATAGATCTGTGGACCAAAGCCTTCAACTGCAGGCTTCCATCACAAGAAAGAGCACTTTATCTTGTTAAGCACATGCTATAGGTCATTCTTTCAAATATTGAATGTTTTTCAAGCTGGAAATCTTTTTGCATAGATCTTTTCAGACAGAAACAAGGATATTCAGAAGCACTGCTTCCTCTGCAGTCAGATGAATTTTCCTTTATCATTTAATGGATGCAGCCTTAGGCCAATGATGAGTGTTATTAAAAACTCCTTTCCTAAACCCAATCCCACAGTTGCAATGCATTGCATTGTATTTTATTTCTAAATTTACTTGCAGTTCTGCACTGTCGAAGGATTCATAACAGCTTTGGTGGATGAATTTCCGAAGTTACTGCGCAATCGAAGGGAAATCTTCATTGCTGTTGTGTGTATTGTTTCCTATCTGATAGGGCTGTCCAACATTACTCAGGTACGTTCAGTAGAATGTGTTCCTATTTCTGCTGTACCATATCTGCTTTATTTCCCTCTTCCACCATCCCCCCCTAGAATCGATGCAGAGGCTTCAGGAAGCCATTAGCTTGCTAATGGTACAACCATTAGGTGTACAGTATCTGTATGCCCTGGATTGAGGCTTGTTGAATAGTTCATGTGACAAGAAAACACTCATACCTCCAATCCTTCTTACAATTCAAGAAGTGCTAACTAGAGATAGTCTCCATTGCTTCCTGTGATCTAGTAGATTGCAGACACATTGAGGGAAGTGGCTGAATTATTGAACAAAAAGGAGTAAAGTGAAATCCAACCAGTTAATTGAATTCTAGCCCTAACCCAATTCTTGTCATGACCTCATGCATTAGAAAGCTTCAAGCTGTTTACATGAATTAATTTACATTGTAACCTAAGCTTCACTGTTGGTTTTAGTTTGCATTTTGATCCGTTTTGAGATTGAAGTCCCTAATACTTATTCTGACACTTCCTTCTTATGTGTTTTAGGGTGGAATCTATGTGTTTAAGCTTTTTGACTACTACTCTGCCAGTGGGATGAGTCTCTTGTTCCTCGTATTCTTTGAGTGCATCTCCATATCCTGGTGCTATGGTAAACCAGTTTTTTGGTTGTTTTTTTTTTTTTTTTTTCCACATTAGAGGCTGGAATTGAAACTGGCCTTTCTTTATGTGCGTGTAACTCCACTAAGGACTCCAAGGTGGTTGGTGTGAGGTACTCGTGCCTCTTTAAAACACCCTGTGTATAAGCCTCAAAGTTATTAGATGCTATGTGTTTCAGGAACGCTAAGTGACATATCTTTCCCTTTTTTGTTTGTTTGTTTGTTTGTTTCCCTCTCTCAGTGCAGTGACTTGGGTCTCTTGTACTCTTGTAATGTTTCTATTCCAGAAATGATTCTGTTACTTTAGGATCTTGGAGGGAGAGGTGGGCTCCTTGCTCAATTCTGTCTTGCATAATTGCTCTAAAATATTCAGAAGTCTGGGCTGACAAGCTCTGTCTTTAAAGATAAAGAAATGCATATAATATAATATTCTTTCCATATTGTTTGTATGTTGATTTTGAAATTGTGTCTTAGCTAGTCTAAGGACCATGGTTATTAAGGAATGTTAGGTTATATTACAAAATTGATTCAGAGCTAGATAACTGGAGTCTTTCTGCTGTCTTTATATAGCTTTAGAGGAGGAAACAGCTTTTATAAACAGCTTATAAATCCTACAAATGTGAATGGGAAATGCACCAGCTAAGTAATAAAGAAATCTAATAGGAAGTTATAAATAATGCAGTAGATGTACCTTTTGGAAGGTGATGGATTGTTAGCAGATAGCAGCAGCAACAGAAGAGGTAGGCTACTCTTTGATTTCATATGCAGCTCTCCATGTATGTGGTGAACATATGCTCCTCAAAGTGAAGCCTGTGCTGCTGGCTGAGGATTGTATGGATTTTTTTATTATTATTTATTTTGTAAAATGTCATTCTAAATATCTCCTTCTTCTAAGACCAATTTATTGTACAGACTTCCTCTGTCTTTGCAGAGGAATGTTTTCACTGGTAGTAGATTGATTAATTGTGGCATTGAAAAATGAGGGGAAAAAAATGATTTTGGTTCTTACGAATTTGCACATTTATTTCCCATTTCAGTAGGTGAAATATTATGTTGATTGAGGTCTGTATAGAGCTTCCAAACATACTGCTTCATTTGTGGCATCTCTCTCGAAAGCATTGAGCTTTCAACTGAATCAGTTATTTGATTAATTTCTTTATTGTTTCTTATTTTTATATTTAGGTGTTAATAGATTTTATGATAACATCCAAGAGATGGTGGGATACAGACCCTGCATCTGGTGGAAACTCTGCTGGTCGTTTTTTACTCCAATCATTGTGGCAGTAAGAAACAAACTTTTATAATATGGTTTAAGAGGGATACACAGGGTGTACTATGTACCACACTATTGTCATTTCCACCCCCATAGTTTCATACCAGACCTGACCTCATCCTTTACTTAAGGATGTGAGCAATTCCATTGAAGGCAATAGGCAAAACCCCTTGTCTTTAGGAATAAGCCTGTGCACTGAGAAAAGAAACACTGCACAATTTCAAGATTTGTATTAGTCCTCTGGAAATACTTACAAGTCAAAAGCACAGTTCATTGGCACAGAAGAAAGAAACAATTTTTGACCATTTCTTGTATTCTTGAGTAAAATTTGCCAATCTTTGTAAATTCTCCATATACACAAAAAAGCCATATATTGTAAACTGAATTCCTTCAGAAGGGTTATTCAGGCAACAGATTACATTTATAAGCTGATGTTCTTCCTTCATGGGATACTGTGGATTATATTACCCAATTTGTAAGGCATTTCTACTGTTTTTTCTGTCAAACCTTACAAGGATTTTGTGTGTTGGAAACCACAAAATGTCTTTTACTGATTCTAAGCTTTGTCCACTTAATCCCATTCAGTGTCTTTTGGAAATAATAAGTATAGAGATGTAAGCTTAATATGCAGTCTTAATAAGCCCAAATGCAATTTAAAAATGTTTTCAAGTACACTTGACATAATACTGCTCACTCACTGCTATTTCCTTGATATTCCCATGTAGGTAGCCAAAGACCTGTGGTAAACAAACAGCACTAAAGAGAGGCACAACAAGGTCATTAGACAGAGGGTTCTTTGATTCATCTCTACACAAATGAAGAAAGTTTTTGTTTTCTGAAAGCAAGTGTTCAGGAAAGAATAAAAAGTACATTTAGCTTATTAGGTGATAAGCAATACTATACATAAAACCTATCAATCAAATTTCTCCTGTCCTGTAAGGTCTTCAGTGTAATTTGTTGTCCTGTGCAAGATCGTATGTGGTGATAATGTGCAAATAAAATCTGCCAGTCTGGATTCTCCTCTCTGGGAAAATGTTCTGTACAAGGACTGAACCTGGGATGAGAGAGAGATTCTTTCTTTCCTGATTCAGTTTATCATGTTTTCCCTGTTCTGGGCTGTTTTAGACATTTAGTGTACAGACTGAGACAGAAATCTGCTTTGGGAGCCTGAGGTTAAAAATACCATATTTTCAGATCAGTTGTTTGAAAACCATTAAAAAAAAAAGTACCCCACGAGTGCTGCAGTTCAGTGGTACAGCAGATCGATTCATGCAGGTATTACTGGGGAAGTAGTCCCCAGAACCCTCAACGTTCCCAATTGCCCCCTTTCCCTTGATTTTGTGCGGGTTAAGGACTATAGTAATATCAGTGGATTCCTATCACCAGCATACCTGAATTATCTGAGATATGTGCTATATATGTAAAACGACAGTGTTAACTTGAGGCATTAAGATTAATTTGGTAAGCAGCAGCCAGGTAAACTATCTCCCAGTCTCTTGTTATTAAAAAAAAATATAATGGAAGTGTATTTTTTTAATTTCATAAGAGATATTGTTTATACAGACCAGCCTGTAGCCACTTACTGATCCATAGGTTCTGCTCTGTCTGACCTCATTTTCTGACTTTGCATGGAGGATCCAAACAGTACCAAAGCACTCTTAAATATTAGAGAGGCCAGATACTAGAGAGCCAGGCTTTAAGGAACCTTTTTAATACAGGAGTCCATTGCTGACCAGTGCAATGGAGCTGTACTGAAACAATGAGAAACTTAGTAGAAACCAGAAATTTTAGAGTTGCAGAATTACAGTTCAGATATTTGCAGATTTGCAAATTTGGGAATAAGCAAGCAGGGAATCAGTCAGTTGTGCCATGCTGATATCTGCCTGTTTTCTGCACTGTTTGTCTGGAAGACTGATCTCCATACTACAAGTTAGTGCCTGGTGCCCTGTGCCCAGGGAACTAAGAAGCCCTTTTCTCTGTGCCTGGATGTAGAAACAAGTCAATCCAGAAAAACTTTTGAACATAAAACACTCATCCAAATCTTCTCTCTCCCTCCCACCTCCCCGCTCTGTTTTGCAGGGAGTGTTTATCTTCAGTGCTGTCCAAATGACTCCTCTCACAATGGGAAGTTATGTTTTCCCAAAATGGGGCCAAGGGGTTGGCTGGTTCATGGCTTTGTCTTCTATGGTGCTGATACCAGGCTATATGGCATATATGTTTCTTACCCTGAAAGGCTCCTTGAAACAGGTACGTATCTCTTCTTCCTGTCTGCATGATTGAATCTTGTAAAACCTGTGCACACTGACAAAAGATTGCAGTTATTTTCTAGCTATATCCTTTCTGTGGACTCACTACCTGAGCCAGTTATTTTGCATCAAGATGAAAAGTATAAAAACATGCACCAAACAGACAAGACATGTCTATATGGTCAGCTGTTCAACACTTTTCCCCACATTAAGCGTGATCCTTATTTCCAAGCTTTGACAATTCCAGATGCTTTGCACCTCAGCTTTTCATACTCATGAAAAAGTAGCAGTTTGCAAAACACGTAAATTTGTCCTTATTAATGCAAGACACGTTGTCATCTATCAAGGCAGGTGGTGCTGAAAGGAATTGGAGTCAAACTCTTAGAAGTGAACCACTGCAGCTCTTGATTTCTCTGAATCTGCTTAGAGTGAATCTGTTCCACATCTCCCTGCAGTGCAGTCAAATATTTGAGCTTCTGTTCTACATTTTGCCTGTTGAAAGCTATAATGGCTGCCTGATTGTATTGCATCTGAGAAAAAGCACAAGTAAAAATCTCAGATGTATCTTATGATTATGCTCCATCTTCTGTTAGTCCTCAATTAAAGGATTTCTGTGAAGAGTTACTTTAGTGCAGAACATTGGAAGCCACCTTTTTCTCACTGTGTTCTGCTCTTAGCCTCTCCCTGAGTCCTTATTCCATCTGTTAAAAAGGAGATGATACTTCCCATGTGACAGAGGTTTCTTATGGCTTAAATCTATTTTAAGATCCTCAGGGAAATGCTGCTGACAGTGTGAAAAGCTAATGGGGTTACTGACCAGTGCACTGTTTAATTGTCAATTGTCCTCCTTAATTTTTTGAAGTGTATGCATCCTTAGTTTTCTCTCTCCAGGCAATAGTCTCATTCTGTGTATAAGAGACACTTCACATGAAACACACAACTCTGTCCTCCATGACTATATGTCAAAATGATTTTGTCAGAATTTCTGGAATATTCTAAAATCAGCTGACAGAGCCATCCTTGCAAAGAGACAGTAAGCAGAATTGATGGGTAATGGCTCATGAGTTGCTCAGACCTGTATCCAGATATTTCTCTCCAGAAAATTTTAGAAGACTTAGCAATGCTTCAGAGATTTCTGTTAAATATTTTCGGTTATTACTGACATATGCTCTTTCTTACTCCTACTTATTCAGTATCTTTATTCTGATCTTACAAAAAAGTTTATGTGCAAATGGACAATTGTTGTCCTTATATCAATAATTCCTTCCTTGCCAGGATTGTAAGACCACAGTAGAAGTTCCTCAGTTCAGTCTTCCTGTAGATTAAGGTTCCATTTGTGAAAGCATTTGAATGATTTTCAAATTTTGAATGCATTGACAAATGTTTTCACCAACAGAGCAGAGCAGGTGATTGTTCTCTTCTGTTCTGTCCTTGTGAAGCCCCAGCTGGAGTAAGCATTCATGCCAGGGCCCCCAGCACAAAAAGGATTCACAGCAGTTGGAGCAGGTCCAAAGGAAGGCCATGAAGATGATCAGAGGGCTGGATCACCTCCCCTATGAAGAAGGGTTGAGGGAGCTGAACTTGTTCAGCCTGGAGGAGAGAAGGCTCCAGGGAGACCTCAATATGGCCTTTCAGTACCTGAAGGGAGCTCATAAGCAGGAAGGGGAATGAAGTTTTACACAGTCTGATAGTGATAGGACAAGGGGGAATGGCTTTAAACTGAAAAAGGGGAGATTTAGGTTAGATGTTAGGAAGAAAATCTTTACTCAGAGGGTGGTGATGCACTGGAACAGGTTCCCCAAAGAGACTGTGGATGCCCTATTCCTGGCAGCATTCAAGGCCAGGCTGGATGGTGCCCTGAGCACTTTGATCTAATGGTTAGCAACTCTGCCCATGGCAGGGGAATTGGAGTTTGATGATCGTTATGGTTCCCTTCCAACCTAAGGCATTCTATGTTTCTGTGATTTTATGACCACTAGATAATAGGAAACATGGCAGTCACATGTTTTGACATTGAAAAGTCGACTCCCTCTCAGTACAGGTGTGAGCTACACAGATGGGCTTCATAACTGGAGAACACAAAAGGACTAGAAGAGGCCAAACAAATAAAAACATCATAAATACAAGTCTACCTAACCTTTTTTATTCTTAGAGGTAGTAACTCATAGAAGCTGCAAATTATTCTCTCTTGTTTTCTGACCCATGGAGGGGGTCACCATCACTTTTTGCCCACTGCAAACTGTTTAAGCTGTTTGCACTGTTTAAGTCTGCACTGTTTAACCTGTGCACTTGCAATAGAGTCTTGCCTCTCCTACTCCATCCTACAGTCTCCCCAAATTTCTTTCCTGTAGGCATACTCAGTTGAATGTGCCCTGTGCATATGACATATACTATGGTACATGCAGTCTTTCAACTGCTACTGTCATGTCTCCTACAGTGCACAGTTCAAACTGCTCAAAATAATTACAGACTGACTAAGCTTTATGCCATTCTTCACCCTGCTCCATGTTTCTCTTCTTTCTGCATAGAAACAAGACTAAGGCGATTTGGTCTTCCTCCTATTGCAGAAAACTCATTGGGCAAAGAGCTTTTAAGACTTTGTGTTCAAATCTCAGTACCATGAGCCATTTAAGAATGGCCTTACCTAACATAAGTAAATTTTCTTATTGGACTGGAGTGGGGTATTTTGTGACATGCTCAACATCAATAGTATTTTTGATAAAGTTTTCAATTAATGAGACCAGTATATATAGGACCTTAGGAGATGGGCAGAATTTTTTCACCTTAGCTCCAATATCTAGCCAGTGATTGTCTTAAAAAAAAAAAAAAAAGCTTAGAAGCAGATTTTTGACTACCTCATGTTTTTTGTTGTTCTTTAAACAGCGTATCCAAGTAATGATTCAGCCAAGTGAAGACATCAGTCACCCTGAAAATGGGCCAGATCAGGCCCAACAGAGCAACTCTGCAAACAAAGAAGCCTACATCTAAACTTCTGTATTACAAAAGTACAAATACTTCTCCAGAAAAACAAAAAATATGGTTGAATATGACCACAAATTTAAGTCTGAGAATATAATTACCTACCTCTAGTGGCAAAAAAAAAAAAAAAAAAAAAAAAAAAAAAAAAGAAAAAGATAAAAGGTCACCTCCATTATAAGGGAATCGCCATAGGTATGATCCAACCATTGTGCGAGCTCAGATGTTGACAGTATTTTGTGTTCTCTGGCAATCCACAGACTGTTAATGTTTTTATCCTTTCGGAACAATAGTTGCATATCTTGGCATTTGTAAACTGATGTGCAAAACCTTTTTAATCTACCTTTTAGCACGACTATTTGAAGTTTTGTGCTACTGATTTTTAGTAGTTTATCAGTACTTCTTACCACTGAATCCCAAGACTGTTATTTCTGACTTTGCAGGAGTAAAATTAAGTTTGGAATTGTTTTGTACTGATTTGCAGAATCAAACTCTATAACCCAGGGTTAGGTTATAAAGCAGGTACATTTATTCAATGAGATGCGTATCATTGGGTGTGCGGGGGATACTTCCTCCTAACACGCACACCGTAGGGCAAAAGCTTGGTACAGATATAGGCCGAATGAATACACAATCAGTGGAATTTGCACACATATTCATTACATTCCTGACATATGGCCCCCGCCATGAGCGGTGGGGGTCTCCTTTGATGAGAAAGACCCGTTGTCTCTGACAGAAGTAATCCCATCCTGACCCATTCCTTGTGTAAACAGAGTTTCCAGATGTCCTTTTCTTATCTGACCACACATCCTGCTTACCTACATTCCTAAACAAGAGTTAATCCTTATCTTGTCCTCCCCTTACTCAATTCCCCCCTTTTTCTTGAACCTAGCAAATTCTTTTGCTAAATCACTCCGTCCGGGAAGAGGGAAGTTTTGAAATAGCTCACTTCCCACTTTCTGTCTTAGCTTGTGCTTTTTCCATTCTTCATAATGCACATCTCATCACAACGCACATAAAAATGAGCAAGATGATTATAATAATACAAGCCACAAAGTGTTGCTAAAGCCACACAAAATTAGGTAACCAGCTGGTAAGTTTTTCATCCATTGTTACCTGATGAAGTAATTTAGTGTGCTCCCATATTGCCTGTAGATCAGTCTCTATAGTCTTCTCTACATAAGCACAACAACTCTGATTAATTACCACACAAACCCTTCCCTCTTTGGCTGTTAGGAGATCCAGTGCCATTACTAAGCATTGAAATCTCAACTTGTAATGCTTTGATTGCATCAGTGGTAGCATTCTCTATTATCTCTAGAGTGGCCAAAATATTAATGATTGCTTTCTCCAGCTCACTTATCACACCCTGTGCCCTGCTTCCACCTTGTAGTTTTGTTGAGTCCTGATACTGTCCCCGAATTCCCATATTCCCAACTACATCCTATACCTGTTAAATTTTGCCACCCAACTTTCACACTAATTTCGCTATCATTTTCCCTATCCAAAAAGATAGACTTAGAAGAATTAATATTCAATAGATCAAACTTGGGGCCCTTTTGTAATTTATCCTCTATTCCATCTTTACATTCCCCACGTTCCACCCAATTTGGAATTGTCCAATTAAGCACTGGCACCCCCCTCTGGGGAGAGCCATACATATCCAACAATTTGTTAGTTTAAAATTTGGGGCCACTGCCCGAGTAGCTATTACCTTTCCAGGCTAAAGCAAATCTTATAAGGTTAATTACAATGCATAGTTTATACATTTTTCTTAATTGTTAGTCGGAGGGGTCCTTTCTCCCTCACGGTCTACCGCAGTCGGACAGTTTTCTTCATGCGGGTGTAGTGTATCCATGGTATCAGTCCTTCCACCCTGGTTCCAGAGGAGAATCTGAGAGGGATTTAACATACACATAGTCTCCAAGCAATATACTGAGCACTGGTTGTCCAGGCCCCACGCTCTGGTGCTAAATACCATTTTTATTTCCCTTAATTGCTTTGTTCAGCTGGTCACATATTTACTCAGTATTCCATCCCCCATCTGCATAGAAATTCCCTTCTATAAGGTATAAGGTCATCCATAAAGAATCTCTATGGACTTAACCCTTCCATGGTTCAAGGCTTAGACCAAATTCTTAGAAGTGCCAGGGGCAAAGCCCGTGGCCATGGAATCCCAGCCTCTTGGCCGACTTTTAATTGCCAGTCAATTCCCAGTAATGTGTTAATCTGCCGGACCTCAATCTGATGAGATCTGATGAGATCACTCCCAGCACCTAAAACCTTAGAATTATTCCTTGGAACAAAACCTTTTTTTTTTTCTTCCCTAGCCTTGTTAGTTTGGCCAGGGTATACCTCAGGCCATCCTGAAAAGGTATATCTATATTCCCCTTTTCTTGAAAGTTCCAAAAAATCTTCCTGCCATTGTTGTCCTGGATAGTTTCCATTTCCTATTTGTCCTAACTGAACCTTGTGACCTGTTCTAGAATTATTCTGTGAACAAACCTCACATTGCTGTGTTTCTTCTTCAGTGGTGGTGTATAACTTCCGAGCCACAATCTGTTGGCTCAGGTGTTTATGCAGAGCCTCAGTTCCCCTGTGAGTTTTCCTACACTCAGCCATGATTATGGCCCATAACAGGGAGGTGGGAACTATTATTTTGTTTGGAACCCTAATCCACCCTCCTCTTCCCACCTGCCCCCTTAAGTCCTTTATCAATTTTCAGTCTTGGTTTTACCTTCAATTTGAATTTTACCGTCTGGGACCAAAGCATGCACTTCTATGTACTCCATTTCTGCTCCATTTTGCTTCTCAGTCAGCTTTGTCCTCCATTTCGCTTCTCAGTCAGCAAATGCATTGCTCACTTCTTCGGCTGTTTCTCCCTTCTGGTGGGCTTTACAATACATGATAGCCACCTTCTCAGGTACTTGTACTGTTTCTAGTGCAACTGCTACTGTTCTTCCCAATTTCTTTCTTTCATTACAATGCCTGTTTCTGTATACTTTCTGGACGCCTTCAATTAGCTTATCCAGGTCTGTATTTCACTTCCAGCATCGAGCTGCATCTCACGCAGGAATAGTTACATTCCCAAATTCATTATCCTATCCACCCCCAATGACTGCTCAAAAGACACAGCTTTATAGCCTTCCACAGTTGGTCCATTGTTAGTCCTTGGGGTGGTCGTTTACTTCCTCCCAATGCTCCTTTTGTCCCATGGAACGAAAGGACTATCAAGGAGTCTCTGCACACACAGATAAGGGAGACAAAGGGGAACATCTTGATGCTGTCTGTAGCAGGGTGCTGTGAGCAGCACTTCAGCTGCTGATGGAATACTGCACCAAGATGGGGGCCCCCGATGGCTCCTTCCTCATTGTTCTGGTAGCGATTTCATAACCCAGATGGGTTATTGGTCACCATGCCACCTCGGCTTTTTCTGTGGAGAAACTCGATAGTCATTAAGTCCGAGAAAGTTTATTAAATTAATTGTCCTTGCTATGCATACCTCCTTTGTTTCAATCAGGTACTGTAACAGAGTTCCTTGTCCTGGGGACTGTGCCCATTGCTCCAGGTCCTTGGCAAGTTGGTTCCCAGAAAGAGTGGGACTGTTTTTGAACCCTTGGGGAGGCACTGTCCATGTAAGTTATGTTCTTCTTCCTGAATCAGGATTCTCACAGTCAAAGGCAAACATTAGCTAGTTTTCTGGACTCAACAGTAGACAAAGGAGGCACCTTTTAGGTCCAGAACGGTAAAGCATGCCAATTCCCCTGATAATTTAGCCCTTAAATCCTGTACTATCTGGTGGTTTTAATCAGGAGAATGGGTGCATTATATTTTGACTCACACTCCACTAACAACCTGAGTTTCTGACCAGATTCCTCTCCTGTCTTTGAATTTGAGGGAGTACTGTTTAATCCGAACTGGCTGAGCTCCTTGCTTCATTCTGAATGCCATTGGTATTGCATTCTTAGCTCTTCCTTGGGTTCCTACCACCCACCCCCCAGGCTAAACCTGATCATTTACTTCGTCTGAAATCCCAATCCCAGGAAGGGTAGTGATCAATGCTAAACTAAGCACCTCTATTAACTGTTCTTTTACCCTAGACTCCAATCTTCCTTTAAACTTTATTTCAACTTCCAGTTGTTCTAGTAAATCTTGTCCTAGACAGAAATTTGTGTATTCCTACCTGTTTACCTATACTAAATTGTAAAGGCTTAACAAAGTAAGTCTTTTTACTTTTGGCCAGTGGTTTCCCTTACGGTTACAAATTCATCATTTACTGGAGTTAGAGAAGTATTCAACACCAAGTAAGTTACTGCAGTGCTTACTACAAATTCCACACTTAGCAGCAATTCCTTCCTTAGCTTGATTTTCTCCATCCTTAACTGTTATTGCATCTGTTACCAAATCCTTTCTGCACTTTTCTGCACTAACTGCTTTTCTGTTCAATGGCGGCGGAACCCTTCTGGGCCATTCCAGCCCCCTCCACCCCTTACCTCTTTCTGAGAGAACCTCTGGGTCCTACAGCCCTACTCTAGCACTGCAACAGTAACAGCTGCTGCTATTTTAGATCACTCACTTCTCTTTGGTCCTGACATCCGTTACACCTTGCTCATCTTTGCCTTTCTCAGCCTGTGTCTCTCCCTAACTTATTTGCTTTCCAAACTCTCATCATTACATAAACTACTAACATTATATTTAAGTTTCACGTCCTCCTCTCCAGAGGTTTCCAGTGCTATCACTGGGATTTCCTAGATCTCTTGCAGATGAGGGCTATTCACACTTACAGTGCCCTGTCTGCTATCCCCCCCCCCCCCCCTTACCAGTCTTGCCCCAGCTCTCTGCTAGCAAGGGAAGCAGTGCAGGGGAGGGCTGCTGTCATGCCAGATCAGATAAACTTACTTTCTCTTTAATCCTTTTTTCTCTGTTCCACTACTTTTACCCCAATTATACATCCATATACCATTCACAATTACACTTTCTTATACCGTCAAAACAGTTTGTCCCATTCCCTTCAAAACCCACAATTCAAACAATACAATTCTTCAGTTTCCATAAAACACCCTTCATACCATATAAACTTTCCTAAAACAACCCCCAGTGCTCCGTACACCAATTGCAGCGACACTCAGGACACTGAGTGGCACTACCAACCCTGATACATTTCTTCACACGCTAGACAACATATAACATAAATGGGGCAACACTCGTTTTCCAGGTGGAATGCACACCTTTCCTCAGGCCCCCCCTTCCCAATTTATGAAGTACAAATTCCCATCGCTGTCCCAATCTATAAACTCAGACAGGTAACACAAAGAACAACTTTCGCTTCGTCCATCTCCGGCCGTTTCCCTCGCGGGAGAACGAAACCGCGGATCGGGACTCCGCTCTCGCTCCGTAGCTCGGCTACGTCTCACTCACACCACATTCACACAATGCTGGCTCAGTCAAAATAGAAGTTCGAAATTTCTTAGTTCACAGTTCTAATTTCCTCAGAGGATATCCCAAATATTCTGATGGTATCCATTCAGATACACGGTACTGAACATTTACAACAGATAGTAATAGCAATTGCACAACCTATAACTCCAGTTATCACATCCAGGAGAACCCAGATAACCATTTGACAGGATGCCCACTATATCCTGTCCCCTTACCCCGCGTACAACTTACAAGGTCCGTTTGTGGGCGCTCCCCCAAGGAGCTGCTCGCCAGAACCTACCCACCCCAGCCGGCAACCTACCAAACCTGTGAGCTCACTAACCCAAGGGCAGCACAAAGGCCATCCACCCTGCGTAGGACGTCTCCTCACAACTTACGGGTTCCCCTCCTTAACTAAACATACCTGGTCCACTGATAGATGGTCCTTGTCTGCTCCTCACTGCAATTTGCTGTGAAGAAGTCTGCCCTTGTTCATGTCGGCCATGTGAGCAGGGATAGACTTCTTTGAATTAACTGAAAGTCCCAGTAGGCATAGCCTTTATAAACATTCCTACTACAAATTAAGTTATTACATGGCTATTTGTAGCAAGGCAGCATAGCATGGCTGTAAACACTACCTGTACTTAACCTTTCAGGATAATTTTCACATGAGATTGTGGATTTATTTTTTTTAAACATACGCTCTATCTTATAAAAAGAAGTCATTTCTGTGAAGCAGCACTATACGAATCACAGATGTAGAGGCAAAAATGTGACTTCTAACTTTTTTAAGAAGATGAGAAATAACATCCAATTCTTAAGAGCTCTTAAATACTCCCAGCAAAAAAAAATAAATAAATAAAATAAAAAAAAAATAAAGAAAGAGAGAGAAATACAGGGTATTTGCAATTCAAGCTCAAAGTACTTGAGCTTTTGTTATGCTGTTATTATTACGCTATTATTGCATTGCCACCAAAATAGAAACCAAAACAATGGCTTAAAGATTGAAGCTTGTCCTTGTAATTCTAATTTAGGGTTTAATTTCACAACTGTTTTTTTTTAATCCATTAAACAACTTTAACAGTTTCAAATAAGCAAATTATAAAATATGGATCATGAGCACTTTGAAAACAGTTTTATTTTTATTTACATATTATTTGTGGTGATGAAGGCAGGAGGGAAAGCTATTTCAGTAATATAAAAATTTCCACTCCGGGCTCCATCTGCATTTGCCACATAGCTGAAAACCCCAATCAGCTAGTGGAAGTTTTTCTCTATGTGGAAAATGCAGTAGTTAGCCCTGTATGGCATTTCTTGTTTGGCAGCTATATGACAGACACAAAGGTTTATGGAAAATGCAGTATTTGATGTTTGATTGTAAATGACTGTGACAGAACTGTGCAATGAAACATGCTTTTCAGCAATTTTTTGTGCAACGTACAATGTTAGATAGCACAATTTATGTAGAACTACTACGTGAAAAACGTTAACTGTGAATGTTGGGTTTTTCGTTGTTTTTGTCTGAAGGTGACAAACATGTTCTTGCAATAAGGTATTATTCTCAGAATGTCAAGCACATTATTGTAGAAATAATATATATATATAATACACATGTATTTCAAACTACATCATAAAATCTCAGAGTATGTTCGGTAGGTTCTAATCTGTTTCATACATAGATCAACTGTAAAATATTACGAGATCTAAGCTACATCCTAAATGGCTATAGCTGAAATGCAAAAGTCCTGTAAGTCTTTGGGATTTAGAGGAAAAGCGTACATCCTACACACACATTATACATGATGTATACACATTATAATTGTGAATTTCATTAGACTAAGGATAAAAATTCCAACTTTCTCTTTATCGTTTAATGTAATCAAGTCCCACGTTGTTCTAAGACAAATGCAGTATTTAATGTTTGATTGTAAACAATTATGACAGATGTTTGACAGACCTGCTCTTTAGCAAAAAGCTGTACAAACGTACCATAGCACAAAATAGTGTTGTAGAACTACTGTGTGTAAACTGTGAATAGCTGTATCCTTTTTGTAGTACTTGCCCTGAAAAAAAGATTATTGTATGATCATATATGCTTTTTGCAATAAGGAGTTACCTGAACACCAAGCAAATCTATCTCTATATAAAAATATATATGTAATATATACATATTCAAAAATATATACAGAGCCTGTTTAAAAGAGTACAGTATTATTTAGTAAATTGCAACCTGTTCTATGGACCAAATGTAAAATATTTATAAATTAAGATGCATTTTAAATGTCTATAAATGGTGTCATAATTAAAGCACGATTGTTATGTAAGTTTCCAAGAGTTTAGAGGAAAAAGAATAAAGGTTATATTATACATTAAATTCAGAATGATGCAATCTTTCATTGGACAAAATGAACAAGTGTTGAATTATTTTCTGTGAGGTAAGTTCTAAGTGTTTGGGTTATTATTTTTAAATATCAGAAGGCTGTATCACACTTGTGACATTTCTATTTAATCCATTATGCTCTTACTTAGTTTGTATATGCATGCTTTATACAGTAAGCTGAAAAGGTGGCAGTGTTCCTGATTACGATAAACATGGTCTGTAGCAGAAGAGCAAGCAACGTGATGCTTATTCTCAGAGTTGCATCTCTGTCTCTCTCCTACTCACTGGGCTCTGAGGTCATTTTACCAATTCATCCAACAAAAAGTTAATTTTGAATCTTTATCAGTTTTGCCTTTTAGTCTGGAAGATCTGAGTATGTGTTTAAAAGTGTTAAATTCCATGTGGTATGTAGGAATTCCAGCTAGTTTTTGACTTCCTGATGAATTAATACCTAAGGTCTCGGTGTCTGGATCTACATATATTATTCCACCAGGCAACAAGGAAAAAAACCTTGAAATTTTTCTTTTTCTGAGAAATCTACCATTTACCAAACTTCTGATAACAGTCTATAGGTATATACAGTGTATCTGTCTTGCTGTCAGAAGATTAAGTTGGACGTTCCACAGGAAAAGCACAAGGCTGAGAGGGGCAGGCAGGATTGGAATTAGGGCACTTGGCATAGACAAATCTCCAGACTGAAGGCACTGCTCGTCAGAGAAACAAAAATGGCTAAAATACCAGAAGTTGGGTGTTGCAACTAGATAATTAATTCATCAGACTCGAGCTTTAAGAATTATCTGTTCCTCGTGAAAATTCCTACAAGCAGAATGGTGGCTGGTGTGTTTCAGACTGGTGGAGAACATGCTTAACCATGGCACTGGAGGAAAAGCAGTGTTGAATTTAGTACTCTGCTGTTCTTTGACTTTTTACTACACAGGAGGCCAACTGACAGCACGCTGGGCTGGGGGGTCTTGCAGAACACCTGCATCTATCTGCTCTTGCCACTGCCTTTCCTACTGAGGGAAGGACTGCTGAGCACTTGCACCTCATGCCTGCATCTGTTCCTGTCCATGAGGTCTGCCGCAGTCAAGAAATTTGGACCTGCACACTACAGCCTCACCAGGACGACACAGGAGGTGGGACCAGAAAATAAATATCCACCCCCCTCACAAAAAGGCTTTTCTTCACCTGCTTTTCTAGAACTCAAAGTGATGCTTCTGATTCATAAAGACATAATCTGCAGCTAATAGCACTGCCTGGTATCCTGCTTCTTTAACACTCCTGTAGGAAGATGGCAGACCAGGACCTCTGAGCAGCCATAGAAACAAGGCTCAATTTTAAATAAAGCTTCATCGGGTACTTTTCTGCTGAGACACTGGAGCAAGAGCTGCAGCACCTGAATTCACTGATTTCTAACCCTCAACTGAAATGAAGCTGAAGCCAATGGGCTGGTGAAACAGTGGTCTTATCCTAAACAGCTACAGAGACATTGCTACAAAAGCCATTTTTCTCTCTATTGGTTGACAACAGAGACAATGTCATGTGAGTTCCACAGCAGTTTGTCTTACATCTAGGTCTAATGTGACACCTCTGCTGAGGAGCTGAATGCTCCTGTGCTCTGAATTTAATTATCTAAGTAGAAAATTGGAGCAGGACGTCATGCTGGGAAAGAGTCTAAGCAATTTAGAGAACATGATTAGAATTGAAAATGCTTATGATAGAAGCATCCAAAATCATAAACTTCAAATTCAAAGTGCTGCCCTTGGAAAAGAGCACTCAAATGTGCAAGTACAAGGGGAGGGCCAGCCCTTGTTCTGCTTTTTAAAAAAGGCTGGGGAAGAAGGGAAGGAGCATGTAAGACAGATCACAAATTTTTATTTCTGGAAATGGGGGAAGGAGCAACTTCAACGGTTTTGAAATCCAAGAAAAAAATTAAACCATCTTTAAAGTTTATTTCATCGGTATTATGCGTTGTATTCATCATCCGCTGCTTTTGGGCTATATTGTAAGAAAAAGGATGAGAGTTGCATTTGAGAGAAGGGAATGCATTTAGTGCTGGGTGGTTGGCCAGAGAGCAATGCAAGGGGCAAAACATGGCCGAGGAAAAGGAAGCTAGTTGAAGGATGTTGTGTTAGTGCTGTGATATTTCCATGCTCTCCTGGAGGAATTTTCTCTTGCTATGCTGCAGAAATCCCAACAGCAATTCAACAAGAAGAATGCAAATAAGGTCACATCTTCCCTACAGGACTGCAGGATGCCCTGAGAGAAAGCCGTGTCCTTGTTCGTCAGGAGTATTAGTTCAGCTACATGTGCTTTTATTCTAAAATAACTCTATGTTGCTCTTGGGTTTTTTGTTTGTTTTAAGCCTGATTATTTCTGTTCTGCTCTGCTCAGGCCAAAATGGAATTATTATAATTAACTATTAAAATCACACAACGCCACTGTTGGCTGGTTCTCAAGATGGGAGGGGCTGAGGGTGGCTGGAAGCACTAGAGTTACAGCCCACTGCCAAGGCAGTGCATTCAGGTGCACACAATCTCAGGCTTACCTTAGGCTTCTAAGCCTGATGGCTACATTTGGCAGCTGTCATCGAAGCAAGCCAGGAGCAGAAGTGAGTTGCAGTCAAACAGCCAGTCACAACTTGGTCCCTTCTACTTTAGGAAGTGGTCACAATGAAGAGAAGTCTGAAGTCCATTTGACAGTTACCTACAAAGAGACTCGATGAGGAAAGCAACAATGAAAAAACGTAGTCTCCAGGAATCTGAGCTGATCAGCTCGGAGCTGTGTGCACTGCAGGAGATGCCACCCAGCTGCAACTGCTACCTCAATGTCCACAAGTCTTCCAAACTACCACAAAGTAACCAGTTTCTCTGGTCAGTCATCAGAGCAAGACAGAACATTCCAGGTTTTATATTCTAATTGTTCTCTTTCTATTTTTTCATCTACTTTCACAGCTTCTAACACTATTCTGGCTCATAAATCAGAGAAAAGAAAGAAAAAAAAAAAGTACATACACTCTGTATGGGCACTTTGTGCCTCTTGGTGTCTCTTCCTGGACCTGAATGCTCTGCCTCACCACAGCTTTCAGTCACAGAAAGATCAGGCTAAACTGGCCCACTTCTCCCTGCTGCAATATGACCTGCTGTCAAGGGAGCAGTGGTCCAGAATGGACAGTAGTAATTACTGCACTACCTTCAGATCATCACCCGTGGATCCATTAATTCTTCATATCCTTGCTTGTAGCCACGGTGACAGTGCAGTGGCTGTGATAGAGGCAGGTGTAATTCAGTTCTCCTCCAGGCAGACTAAGCAGCCCTTCAGGACATGATGACAAGGAAGAAGAGCATCAGTCAAGATTATCTTCATGACAAGTGGCACTGCCTGAGTCTGTCTGAAATAAGACAGATAAGAAAGGCATTTTTTTCTAGCTACATGCAGCTTTTCCTATTTTTTTTTCCATCAGTTTATATCTTCATCTCTTCTTGTGAAGTAAAAATAAAAGTGAGAGGGAGAGATCAGAAGGATCAGAAAACAAAGAGGAATTAAAGAGGGTAAAGCTAAACATGTTAGTCACTCTGTAGAGCTTAGTTTTTTTACCAAGTTGATCTAAGTGTTGTCATTTTTTATGCCTTCCTCTGCTCACAAGCAAGTTAAGGCCATTCTCTCCTGCTGACATTTTATGGACACTGAGAAATTTTCTTTTATTTTCTAAGAAATCCAATTTATTTTCAGGACTGCAGGTCTGCATTGTTGCCATTTGTTCCATTTTCTGACCAAACACTTGGGTCATTAGCTCTAGCATCCTTGCAGCTCAAGAGCTTGCCTTAAAACAGCATTATTCACCAAGCAGGTTACAGCAAAGGGAATGAATAATCCCCACTTGCCAACCCCATGCTGGATAGACATGTACATAATTTGAACACACATGTGGTTAGTGGGGGAGAACTTAACTGTTCACTATTTTTAGTTAATACCTGATATTTTTCATGGTTTGTAAATGGTCTCACATTAAGATTAGTGGCAAATACTTAGTTATCATTTTAAGTGTCAAGCAGGCTGAAATAATCTGGTGAGTTATTTGTGAGTCATAAGTACATGGTGGTGCTAAATGCGTCCAACACTGCCTAAGAGAAGGACAAGATGAATGAGGCATTGTCACAGAGACAAAAATTAATGTGTTTTGCCAGCAATGGTGCTTTAGTCTTATTAGAATATCTGCCTTACATGACTTCAGAGATAAGCAGCTAAGAGGTGCTGATAAACATTTTAAAGGAACACTGAGTAGAAAATGGCAGAAGGAACACACAGTTCCTTCTACACCTGACTGCGCCCTGCAGAGCCTTGATGCAGCCAGGACTGTGCACCCTGCTACCCCTGTGGCTGGCAGCACGGGGGAGGCAGCAGTTTCTCCTCCTCTGTTACTGGGCTGGCACTCCAAATGTGACCCTTTGGAAGAGAAATTACAATGACACAAAAAGGGTCGTTTCTGAGTGCTTGAGTACTTCTCCCAAGTGAATATCTGAGGGTTTCAATGGGGCAAACAGGCTAGACAGCAGGCATCCAGGGCCCAAAAAACAAGGAGGAGCAAAAGAGTGGGTTTCCAGGCTGGGTAGTTTGGGCTACATGTAAGAGTCTGTTTCTTTGTAAACCAGCCTTTCCAAAGAGCATTCCCTTCAGAGCAGCACAAGGTGTGATTGGCATCAGTGGGATGCAGCAGCACATGGTTGGTCCTGAGGTGCTGCCACAGCAGTTCCTTCTGGTGGGACTGTGCCTTCCCAGGCAAGATGCTGTGGATCTTTGTGGGAGCTTTTCAACTAAAATATCTGTCGCTGAGCACACAAATTCCAAAGCAGGAAGCAGCAAAGTATTTTCTTGTGTGTATAAAGCTACCTGGTATCGTAGGAATTGAAGCGGCTGCCCTGAAATGACTGAGGAACATTTTGATGAAGATCTTCTATGAGTAAAATGATAAATCTCTCTCTGGATATGAGCCAGAGCGTCAGGTTCTGTTAGGGAATTATTTCTAGGTCATTTCAGTTCACTGCGCTGCACTGCAAACACTGCACTGAATGAATGACCAAAATAATTAATCCAAACATTGGAGAGAAACACCAGCTCACACTGTAGGCAACTAACTTTGCCCCAAAAGTGACAGAGCTCAGCATTTTTAACCTGCTCTTTACCAACTGTCATACATCAGCAACACATGACCTTTAGCGCTGATCTTTGCACAGGTTTACCCTCAGTCTAGGGGCGATGGGGCTGACCTTTCCCAGCCTGGCTTCTCCTGCTGTTAACAGGCTGTATTGGGACAGAACTTGCCTGTCAGCATTCCCTTCAAAATTACTCAATTAGACTTGGATTTTGAAGAAAAAACATTCCACTTCAACCCTCTCATACTAGTCAGACAAAATAAATCACTCCTTTTATTCCACTTTTCACTGAAGTCACTGAACTTCCAGAAACCGACCCTAGCGATGTATTGAGCCCAACATCCCATCCTGAGATCAGGAAGTCCAGGCTGGGAAGAAGCTCAGAAGGAAAAGTTGTTTTGTACGTAGCTGAATCTTCAGTCACAATTCACTGGCTATCGCTGCCGATCCGTCTGCGCTCACAGTGACAGCTGGCTTTGTACTCACCACATGTTTACTCCATCATCCCTGCTGAATTGTTATGTTTCTATTGTTAGGTTGCCTCATCACTGCCACAATTCAGCAGCGTTATGTTGCACAGCTCACACGCTAAGGTAAGACTGCCAGTAACTGAGGTCTGACAATACTGTGCGCTATGTTTTATTTCTTCCAATGCCTCAAGTTAGCCAAGCTCATGCTTGCCAGGTGGTTCCTCAGGTTCTGCAGCACCTGTTAAGCCACTGACATAACAATACCAAACCAAAACGCACAGACAGTCCTCTTACAGTGGAAAGCATGGGGGAAAAAAACCTGTCAACTTGATGCTTTTGCAGGTCAAATGGGCCATATGTATTCTTTTTTCTTACACGAGTAATGGGTTAGAAAAGGTTTGTTTCCAACTCAGCTAAATAAATGAGTGAGTAAACAGAGTACTGGCAATCTGAGGCAATAAATGTAACAGAAAACATTCACTTTGAAGTGAGAAAACAAAGAAAACAAGCTATCAATCAGCTTATAAAACTTTATTACAAATCTGTAGTATCTAAGTCAATCTATTAGTCTTGTTTTCTTTTTTCTATAGACTTTGTGAGGGAAAGCAAAGAAAACTAGAGTGCACTGCGATAAGTATTTTGGCCCCTAACCACTGATGTATGGAAATTGTATGGGCTTTTTTGATGAAAACAAAAGACATAAATTCAAGCATCTGCAATTAAGTAGTAGAATGTGAGCTTATTAACAAACAGTATAACAAAACAAGTCTAGAGAATTCTAAGGTATCAATCTACCCGCTTTTTCTGTCAGGGAATTAATTATAGTGAATTACAATCATTCAAAGTTGTACAACTGTCAGCACAAGACATTGTGTATGTTGCTTTTAAGCTGTTTGCTTTTTTAATAAAAAAGGCACCCACAAATATGCTCAGAAAAGTTTTATACCCTGTGTATTACTTAACTTTAAATATTTGATGAGATGGTTTATTTTCTGCTCCTAATTTTCCTTTGTAACTCTCACTGTCTTCTCCAGAGGCTTCTGGCCGGCTCATTTTGTATTTCCACACATGGCTTTGATTTTCTTTATCTCACGAAACTGAATTCCCCAAGATTATGAAACTAGGACTAATGGATGGACTTCATTTTATTTACTGATGGCTTTTCAGGAAATAATTTCATTTTTTTCAGAGATAACTGACTGTTGTAGGAATAGTGTCATTAGCAGCTTGCATTACCATACAAATGCAAATCAGAAGAGCACCTCTGAGCCATCACACCGCTATCAGAACATCAGCCCATCGCTAAGCCCCTTCTTGCACCACGAGGAGAAATACACATAGCATGCCTCATCGGGCTTTTTGTTTTCACTTTTCCTAGCACTGTTACTAGCACAGTTCCTAGCACAGAGGTGTGGGCAGTGAGGCTCGCTCCCTGGACACGTGTGCAGGCTGCCAGCGGCTCCAAGGGCCATGGCGTCAGCACGGGGTTGGGAGGCATGGGGAGCAGAGCGTGGCCCATGCTACATTAACCAGGAAAGTTTGGAAATGTAAAATTCAATGGGCTGTCAGAACAATGTTCCTCCAATGCTCTGCACAGGCCAGCATTTTGTCAGTGTAAGTACAAATGCCAAAACTGGCTGAGTCTTCAAACGAGCCATGTACATTTTTTTAGTGACTGATGTAAGTAAGAGAAGACAAAAGAAGAAAATTTGGTTTCCCTGAAGTCTGTAACAAACACATATGCTGTGTTTGTGTGTGAAAGCAGGGTGGCCCACAGCCTGTAGCTTGTGTCTGAGGGCCAGCTTGTCTCCCCATGGTCTGAGATGGACAGTCTAGAGGACAGCTTTCGCCATTTGAACTGACCTTGTTGAGAGCCACTTGGCAGAAGCTGCCCTAACAGGCCCTGATGATGTTCTCATGAATTTTATAGGGGGAAAAATATTGCACCTTGTGTGATTGTATTAAGCTCAGTTGGTCATCCATATTTAACTTTCCTGTCATTTCTCATTACTAAAGCTGTTGTCCATATCTGGTCACTGCAGTTTATCATTACTCCCCAGGAGCAGCCCCGAGGGACTTATCTAGACCAAAATCTCATTATTTCGAGCATAGTACAAACACAAAGCCAAGAACAGTACTCTTTGAATCACCTTAGCTTTTAAGATAGGGCAAAGGTTCCTTCATCAATCTCTATATGTATTGCTGTTATGAATGATAAATCTGGGTTTGAGTTACCATGTTCCCATCTGCGGGATGAGAGGCTGAGAGGATATCTTAATTTCACAGGCCTGTGCTTCCAGTTGTTCCACTTTACTAGCTTTCCATAACGCCTCCCATGTCAGTGTTGAGGTGCATTAACCCACAGCACCTCAACCCAGGCTCAGTGCTGGAAGGCTTCCCTGCCACACTGGTATATGTCAGAGGACCTGGGCCCAAAGCTAGAATGCAAAACACAAGAATCCATCTCTCTGCCTGTGGCCCCTTTAAGCAGTGTGGAGATTTCACCAATCTGCTCGTTACAGCCAAAGCTCTGACAGGGTGCAGCCACCCTTTCCCAGCCCAAAACATGATGGTGGAACTGCCCAAGCTAATCCAAATGACACAGTTCATCAATGCACTGCACCCTAAATGAAAAGTACCCTTAACATGGGAAGTGCTCATCATCTGTTTACAACTGGCTCCACCATCCAGCTTCCAGTTCTGTTCTAGAAACCCTCCCTATAGTTTTTCTTCTCCCATCAGTCACTTCTGTACAACCTCACAGTTTGCAGGAAAAAGAGCTATATTCTTCCCTCAGCATCCCACAGAAATTCTTATAAACCACACAGGATTGATGCCAAACAGAAGCAGTAAAGGCTCGGTATTACTGCACAACTCCCACGTTTAGGGTAACCTGTCCTTTCTAGGAACTCTCTGAAGTACTCTTGTGGTGACTCAGCTTGAATTAGTGCCTTCTTCTTTCTGACAATCAATCTGGGAGGAATATCAGTTTGTTCTTCATCTGCTTAGCCTCTGAGTCTGCCTGGCAGACATTGTTAAAAAGCTTCAAAAATCTAGCCCCTAAATTCAGCAGTTAACAGTGATTAACAGCCTAATTATTATACACATAGTGTGCAGAAAAGAAAAAAAAAAAAAGAAAGAAAGAAAAAAAAGAAAAAAAGACTTTAGGAAAGCAGTAGGAATTCTGCTAAAATAGCAAGCCCATCTAGATGTTAGCCTTCTCCAGAAAGATGATCTATATGTGGATGCACTGAGAGGTAAAATATGCTCAACACCAAGGCACAGTGCAATCACCCTATCCACTCCCTCTCTGAAAAATACAACATGAATTTTGGTAAGACTAGATAATATCTGATTTTTTTTAAGATAGACAATGGTTTGTTTCTGTGGAAATTGAGAAAGAGAAGCAAAGAAGGAATCCACACCAGAAATAGTAAAAAAAAGAAAACCTGTTAGAAATAAATTAGGTGCATTTCTCCCATCAAACAAGGAAAGATATTCACTAATATTAGTGCATTCTAAAAATATTGCTATGACTTTTATAGTGTTTTATGCTGTCTCCCATCTGTCACACACCTGATTAGACTATGGTTTTAACATGTTAAATTCAATTTGCCGCTGAGCATTAAGTACAATTGCCTTGGGACATGAGAGATTATGTTCAAAGAAACATTATGAGGTTATTAGAAAAGTTAACAGGCTAACGAAAGCCTTTCAAGAGATGAGAGACATCAATCTATGCCCCCTTTTGAGTTCAAGACTTTGATTTTTTCAGAAGAATTCTACTTAATAATAAGAAATAATGTATTCAGACTATGTTTGTTGGCTTTTTTTAGAACTAAAGTTGCTATGAAGAATTGTTGTATTTATATATATATATACATATGTATATATATATAAATAAAATAAGAAATGCAGGCTGGACATGCTGAATTTGCAGTTCAACAGCAGCTGGGAACCGCAGCCATTACCCTGCGCCAGGCTGTGCGGTGCTGTGCGCTGTAGGTACCTCAGGCATCAGGCAGTTGCAGCTGTTTCTGTCCATAGCCCCCAGGCTGACAAGACAAGCACTTACAGATTTGCACTGAAACCAACATAACTGCAATTTAGAAGGCACCTGAGGATTTTTTCTTGTGTACAAGAATCTGAGGGCAGTAAGTTGCCCGGGTGCCTCACAGCACTGCTGGCACAAACCCTGGCACTGACATATGTGCAGCACACATGATGAGAACGGGACGGGACGTAGCCATGAGAAACACCACTGTGCACAATCAGTTACCCACCTGATGCAGTTCTGTTTTAAGTCAAAGCTGCCTCAGGGCTGTGAGACAGCCCAGAAACAAATGGCATAAAGCTAAAGTTCAGCTCTGTCAAGAGCACTAAATGCATGTCTCCGTGCTACAGAGGTGTTTTTCCTTTAGTGCACTGGCACTGGAGGGGGATGAACACGAGCAGACAGGATGTCATTTCTTACCAGTAGAGTCTTCTCTGGGGAGCCACCATTCATCTCCATAGCACAGTATGTGCTCTGGGAATTAGAGATCCTGTGTTGCCTTTCTCTGTCTGTGCAGACAGCTGTTACCACTTGTTTGTTGTTTGGCTTGTTTCGTCTATTTTTTCTAGTAGGAGTGCTTGGCCATGTTTTTAATAACGAGTGTGGAGAATAAAATTTAGCTGGTAAATTTCCCTATGAAACAAAAATTGAAGCCACAAGAAACAGGGATTAATTCTTGCTGCCGAGAAATGGCTCTTCTATTTCTGATGTGCAGAGCTATCATCTTACAGCATGTTAACAGCACCTGGACAGCTCACAGGCATTTGATGGCCTCTGCAGAAACATCAAACGTGGGCTTTGAGGCCTTCTCTCTCTGTGGACTTGTTGCCTGCAGATCTCTCTCCACTTCCCTTGCTTTTGTCTCTGCCTCTGATTCTCTCAGCAACACCTCTGCAGCCATCAAGCTTGCTTAGCTAGTCATCATCACTCTGAAATTTCTTCTTGATGTGATTTTTGGGCATGTGGAGGCCACCTGCAGCACCAATCAGCACAGCACAAAAGTGAGGAATCTCTGATTCATGAGTACAGGAAAAACATTTGGAAGAAATACAAAATATATATTCACACTTAGAAAAAACATGTTTACAAAATACAAGGCCAATATTTATGTGCCTCACAGATCATAAACAGATCATAAGCCTGCAAGATAAAAGAGGAAAGTAATAGCATTGCCTGATAAATTTTTGCACAGAGCATAGCTCATTGGTTTTCCTTTGCTCTAATTGAATGTTAATTATGCTTATGAGTGAATTATTCATCATCACTGAAATTTTATCACAGAACTATCAAAATCTGTAGGAATCCTGGAATGTTTTCACTCAAGTTTGTACTGATTAAAAACAATGTGTGTATTTATAGGACTCAAAATTAGTGCAATAATGAGCAAACAGAGAGCTAAATTTGCTAAAGAAAACTATTAGGAAGCAGGATCGGTTGGCTGATGTTAAATTAGAAGAACACACCCTAACATAAATGTTTGCTTTTCTGGTATCTTACCACGCAGTTCCCATTCTTACAACTATTTATGAGAGAAACTACAATACTCTGCTGAAATAACATGGTTTTTGGTGAAAGGTAGGCAGAAAGATGGCATCAAATGCAGATATGTTATCACCTGTTCTCACCTCTCCATACCAGGAAGAGTTCACCTTCCGATTAGCATTCCTCTCAGATACATCATATATGGCCTGAAAGTGTAAGCATGAAAGGAATTGAATTTTGAGGTCAAGGAACACCTCTGAGGAAGGTAAAATGCCCCCTAATTACACACTGCAAAAGTGAAAGGAATGTCATAGGACTCGGGAACAATGCTCTAGCAGCTGCCTGCAGCCCTGGGTCCTGCAGCCCTTGCAAACAAGCAAGAGTGGGTTGAACAGCATGACCTGCACAGCCCACTGAGTGCCCTGGCAGCCTCCCTTCACCACAAAAGCAGTGCCCACTGATGTACTCAGGCAGCCCACCCCAAACATCTGTGGGTGGAACAACTGCAGAGAAGAGAGGACTGACTGGCTGCGTTACCACCAGCTCTCTTAGGTCTCAGAAGAACCCTGAGATTTCACCTATGAATCACAGAAAAACACACTTTGCTCTCTTCCTAAAGCCTGCTGTGCTTGGAAATGGAGTTGCAATGGATGTCAAAGAGACCCCAGTGTTTGAAGTGTGTTCTGACACAGCAGTGGAACTAGTGCTGCTTTGGATTGGTCTTTTGCAACTGATTATCCTTTGCACTTAAAAAAAAGTCATAGGAGAAAGTGTGCTAATAGCCCAGCTGCCCTTGCCAGAAAAAGTGTATGCAATGTTGACACAATGGGTTTGATTTACAGCTAAAAAATAATTAAGCCCAATTTTGGACATTTGTTATCTCCCCATCTTCCCTCCTTTATGCCTCAGTGCCTTCAGTAAATGCTTAGAAACAAAACAGGATTGGTTGTCATGGATAAGAAACTCGGCTATTAAGCATCACAAGTGGATAAATTTAGACTGGCACACATATTCACTAGTGTGTTACCATTAGCAGAAGTTACCAACCTTGTCTGTGGATCAACTGTGTTGATTTTTAACCTGCAGGTACCTACTGCAGGCACATCCAAGTAAATGAGCTGCAGAGTCGTTAGGGGTAACAATCTTACAAGCACTTACTACTTGTGCAGCTCACTACACAAACTTACAGCAAATGTTCCTATTTCTCAAGGACTAATGGTCATCTTGAGAACTGAGAACAGCAGGGAATGTTTAAATTTCCTGCATTCTCAAGTACACGGCCTTTCATATATTCTGCAAGAAAAAGAAAAGAATCTTACTGTTACCTACATTTATCTCTAGTTCTAATACCTCATGTCACTCAAACTGATAATTCAATGACCAAGATCAACTCCTAAGGAAATGCTGGTTCTGATTCCTTGTTATACTGAACTAAATAGCAATGTTTAGCTATGTTGTGATTTCACATGCCCTAAACATCTAACAGTGTGGATATAAGCAAAGTAATTGCACGTTTGTGTTCCTTGCACCAAATGCTGTAGAACATCTCACTTGCCTTTATTTTGCAGTATGCCAGAGATCTGGCAATGAGGCTGAAAACTCCAGTTTGCTTCCATTAGTCAGTGCTACATAGTGATTATCAAGAACCTTAATTTGCCATTTGAAGGTTTTGGTGTAGTGATGCCAAAGACATAGGAAGAAGTGCTGCTGCACTTGTGTGACTAGGTTCTCAACACCTTTCCTGCTATAAGTGCAAGAATTTTGGTCTACACTCTTAAAAGAGAACAAAAATGATCCATGTCTGTTCTCCCAAAGCTCTGTGCATCCACCAGGCATCTTGATTTAAATTATAATTATTCAAGAGCTAAGAATGGCAGTATTTATAATTAAAAATAAAAGCCAGTTTGATACAGGAGAATGTATTAATTTGTATTTTTTACCAATTCTTAAACATGCATGAGTGATTTCATTTTTGAAGTCAAAATTACAAAGATTTTCCTATGCAAATATTTCCTCTGAACACTACAAATTAATTCGAATGAAAATATTGCAATTAAATTATTGCAGATGACATGTTTTTTTAGATGAGCTAGTGGTGAATAAAAAAAAGTATCTACTGAGAATCAGGGCAGCACACACTCTCAATCCACATTAACACAATGCTAAGTTAATGATTCCAGGTACAAAGGAACTCTGCTTGCTAAACCTACCACTGCAAAATGACCAGTGGCAATGCTTTCCTGTTTGGTTTCCTCCTTTTTTGAGAGGCATGTGTGGGGAAAAAAAGATTGTGCCCTGTGCTTAAATGGTTAAGCCACTCTTCCATCAACAAAGTTAAATTATCAGGGCCTTTTTTATTATTTTGGTGTTGTGTGGTGGTTTTGTTTTTTTAGGGGATGTGCTTAGCTTTGCAGTACTCCCCACGATGCACAGTATGAACCATTGATGTCAGATCTGGCGATAGACGTTCCTTACAGTTTTTAGAAAAATGAAAACCTACCATCAGCAAAGCAGACTTGGTTGCTATTACTCTGTGAGCTCAGCCACCTGCTGGGTGAGGCCAGGCACGTGCACAGGGCCAGCAGCCCACGGGAGCCTCGCTCTACACATGCAGGCAGAATGTGGTCCTCTGACACTCCAGCCACAAGCTTTGCTAAGGCCATTCCTGGCCAGTCACTGCATGCTGCCACATATATCCAGGCACCTGAGCCAGTGGACCAGAACCAGCTAGAGATGAGGTTCTCTAATGGCATTTCCAACTATTTCTATTTGCAGTCAGCTTATTTACAGCATTATCTCCTGCTGATTGATACCAGCACAAATAACATCCTTAATGCTAATGGTTTGTACAGTAGCACTACCAACAACCCCTGACCATGCTAAGCACCACACAGACCTGGAGCAGCAGAATTAATTTTGAACAGCTTAAAATACAGATGGATGACACTGACAATGGCAGGGCAATGGGCCTGGGCTGTGATCTGTGCAAGCCTTAAATGGCAGCAAAAGGATCAGAAGCAGAGCTAATTTCAGAAGAATTAAGCGAGACAACATCACAATGAACTAACACTGTTGCGAGGCAGCCCAGGCTGCCACAAATATCTCTGCATGGCTGTGCCCACTGTCCTGACATACAGCCAAAGGACAAAAGGACTTCAAGAATGCAGTCAGTCAGTAACACTTTTGGTGCCAACAGAACTCACGAGGAAACAAAGCTGCATCTTCCAAGCTTTAGAGGAAAACTGGACAAAATGCAGAGCAATCTTCTTTAATTAGAAATAATTCAACCTAATTGTAACACTATGTTATTTGCATCGTCTCTAGGTGAAAGATTGTTTTTATGAATAACATTTCCTCAGTGTTATTGCTAGACAGGAAGAACCTTGAACAGACTTTCCTCCTACTCTTCCATTTCTTTCCTCTTTTCCAAGTTGTTTCTTGAGAGATGGTGCTCCACTGTTTCTATTTAACTGTCATCATCTGCCCACAAAGCTGATAATTCCTTCTCACATCTTTTTCATTTATCCAAGGAAAAATTCTGGCCTTGAATGGGTCAATTTTTGGTTGAACTGCTTTTCCTTGTTTCACCCTCAGAAATTCTGCTTAGTACATTTGAATTTTTTCAGGTTTCACTGTTGTCAAGAGAAAAGTTGTCACAAACTTCTAAACTAAATGCTGCCTCTGTCTTTCCTCTCCATAATCACGTTTTTCCTTAAGCTTCTTTTCTTTGAATAACGCTAAGATATTCTGTATCTGCAGAGGGACATCGCTCTGTTAGATGGTGTTTGAAAGTGAGAACATACTTTTTCATTAACATTTTCATAATGCTCTTTATTTCTAATTGAAAGTCCCATCTTTCCATCACAACTGTAGGCTACCAGATAGTTTTGGTCCCCACACATATTCACAGCCTAATAGAGAGGAAAAATATTCACAGTGAGCACTGTTAAGGTCACTGCATATGTACGCAGCACTCTCCACATGCCACTGCAACTAACAATACAGCTAGTCACCTGAAAGAAACAGATCCTAAGCCACTTTCCCACTGGTGAAGATGACTACAGTGTACAGTGCCAAAACTGCCAATGTATCTCCACAAGTTCCTATTAAACTAGGTCTTGAAGAGGTTTTTTTGTACGCATGCAGTTTGCACACGTACATTCCTCACATGTATATTGCATTTTTATGTATGTTTTAGGCTTACTCACACTTGATCAAGTTGCAACGAACAATGTAGTTTTGCTAAGAGGATATTCTCAAGGGTAGTTGGACTTGAAGCATTTTAGTCTTCCACCATAGGAAAGCTACACTTCCTTGCCCCGAGACGAATGGCAATATGCACTGGTACCACTTTCTACTTTTTCAAACAGAAAAAGAACATTGATCAAATGAATCGTTGCCAACTGTGCCCTTTTAGGACTCAGTTCAACCGAGTTCTGCCACCAGCCTGAATGCCGTGGTGCATGCGGTCTCATTATTAAGGAGCAAAACTGGAATGTATCAATTACAACAAGGAAACTACCCAGAGTCCTCAAGCAATGTTTTGGCCTGCATGTTTGACCAAGTAATTTTATCCTTCTGTGCCAAAGGCTTCTTCACATGCTTCCATCTTACTCAGTACTTACATAACAAACTTTTGAGGTTGGGGCCTGTGTTCCTGCAAGCTATCTGCTATGTGCTTAATAAAATGGTGCTTCACTTTCATTTGTGCCTTTCTATTGCTGCTGTAACAGTAGCAGTAAAGCAGCACTGCTTTCAAAGCCAAGCATTTTAAATGGGTAGCCCTTTGTTAGGGCACTGCCATTGCCAACAGGCCGTACGATTTGCATATGGTTTGCAAGGCCTCACAGCTGAGACCTGGTAGGGCTGCTCTGTCTGTACTTCTCTTGAGCTGCACCATAGCTCTGGTTTCCTTGATTTTGCTGTGACAATACTTTCCTTAACTGACCAGTTAATGTCTCTTATTTTGTTATCTTTGTGTGTTATAATCATCGTTTTAAAGAAACAGCAGTAACAAGCAGCAATCCTACGTATAGTAGGATATCTAATAACTGACACAGTGATGTCATGTGGAGAACAGGTCTGGTACGACAGCAGAATCCTGGAGAACTGGAGACACAGGACAAGGCTTTTGGAAAAGCAGACCTGATGCACACAAAACCCCCAGGACTGTAAGCTGCAGTGAGTTAAAGAAATGCAGGCCTGGAGATGGACAAGGAGAACAAAGAAATGCTATTTAACTTATTGGAAAAGCACCATATGTAGTAAATTCAGTAACGTGAAGTCGCAGGTGAGTGAAGAAAGAAAGAGCAGAAATCTAAAAGAATAACAGCAAACATAAAAATCTGCCATAAGTGAATTGCAGACTGAATGAGAAATCACCAGGATCCACATCATCTAGATTAATAACGAATCTTGAATAAGACCATTAAGATTTCAGTTATACTTAACAGTACATTCTGGGCCTTATATACAGGGAATGTTTCCCATGTGCTTATACGCAAGATTTACAGTGCAATAGTAGCACAGGCTCCCTCTCACTACTGCAAAACTACAAAATGAGGCCAGTACTTCACAGGCTTCATCTTCCCTGAGGAACACAGACTATGTTTAGCAAATACCTTCTCAGTGACCATGACATGCCATCACATGAAGGACACAGATGAAAAACTCCTCAAACTGTAGTGAGCACACAAATGACAGAATTTCCTCTACACACACTCATACTAATGAAAAGTGAGATGATGCCTGAATTTTATTATTTTAGAATGTATTACAGATTCATACAGGATTGAAGTTTGGGAGCAATTTGGGGGATAGAGTTAGGAATGTGAAGGAAATAGGGGTGGTTTTAATGCAGAGTCCTCTCCAGATTCAGAGTGTATCTATTTCCCACAAAGTGTATTAAGTTAGCCTCTGCAACATCATAATTTACCACATTAATTTGTCCTAGAGTCATCTTGTTCTGCCTAGCAATCAAGCTATAAACAAGTCATGTGAGTTTTGCAGCTGGGACAAATTTGAGGTCTTGGGAACCAGCTGGAGTTTAAAACCAAAACTATAAAAGATTCCTTGGAATACATTCCTCCATCAGTTTTGTCTTGAGTTTCAAGAAGTCGGCAGTCTGAAGAATTTCCATTTGCTCATATTTTCCCCCAGCCTGCCAGAGATGGTCACTATCTGCAGTTGCATTCATCCTATTCTCTGGAGTGGAACAGAAATTGCCATCAGAATTTTTTCTGGAATTCCAGTCAGTCACACAATATCCCCTCAGACCCTTCTGCCTTGGATCAAAAGCAGGAGGCAGGAGTTAAAATACCTGCTGAGTAAGGTGCTAGAATCAGATCCAGCAGCACATCTGGACTTCAGATTTTGAGAGCTAGAGAAATTCTCCACGTGAACATTTTGCTGCAATCTTTCACAGATGTACAAGATTAAAGTTATAATCCATTTAGAGAGTAGAATGGGAATTCTGTCAAAGACAACATTAAGAATTATTTTTTTCTATATTTTTCTATTTTCAAGTATTTTTGTGTTAGCAGCTGATTCAAGTAAACGAATGATAACTGCTTTATAGAGTTCTACAACAGAAGCTGGCCTGGTGTTCAAACGATGCTGTAGTATGTCTCATAAATCCATCTGCAGCAACTTATTATCTCAGCTCTACATTTCTCTCTCCCAAAAGCTGTCACTTGTTTTCATCTAAATTGGATAGTCTGTTTTCCTGATGGAGCTGCAGTTATTCAGAAAGATTACAGTGCTTTGCTGTGTTTCATTGCATTTCATATTTATAACCAATCAATGTGCAGTACAAATGTGAAACAGAAGTGTGTTTCTGAGAAAGGTCAAAACTACTCAGATGCTTCAGGATCAACTTTTAATATAGATTATATAAGTAAGATTTCTATCTTCACACAACAGTGTTTTGCATGTGTTTCTAGGAGCAAATAGGAAATAAGGTTGTCAAGACAGCAAAGCAAAGGCAATTTAATTTATGTTCAGAAATATTCTCTTTTCTGCTTCCTGAAAGTATCTCCCTCTTCTCATTAAAGCATAATCATGAGCACCTGGGATCCCATTTCTCTTCAGAAATTCCTTTTGTTCCTCTCTAGAGGTTTTTATTTGCTGGATTTTACACTGAAAAATTAGAAATATCAATTTTACATTTTTCTTTATTCTGAACAAATAAAACTACAGTAACTTCCCTTCGTTTGGAATGAAACTTGGGTTTGAAAATAAGACTCACATACAGAAAAGCACAGATTAATTTGAAAAGTTAATGAATCCTGTTAACATCTGAAAACTTCAAACTGACACAAAATAAAATGAGTAAGTCTAAAAGTGACTTTCCTGGTTTCACTCCTTATTTCAGAGAGCTGCAGTTAATCTTCATGCAAAACACTCCATTTATCATCATTGCGAGGATGCATAAAGGCAGTCAATGCAGCTAAGGAGGAAGGAAGATTAGGATGACATTGTGCTAAGTGCCAAGACTTTACTGAGGCAGCCCTACCTCTGCTTTGGCCCTGAAAGACTGGATGAGAAAATGAGAGGATGAAAGAAATTCCTTCCAGTAAGACATGCCTGTGTTTTCTGGAAGAGCTGCAGCAGAGCAGCACAGCAGTATGCCAGCCAGGTGTCAGTAACAAGCTTGTTTTCCTTCTCCATCACTCAGGGCTTTTCCTACAGACTGATTTTGGAAACCCAGTTGCCAGCATGTAGGAACACAGTTATCACTGGTGGAAACCACTGAATTTGTGAATTGCAACAGAGAAAATACAAAGACAACGGCAGTTAGTTCTCCACTGGCATTTTGGTACAGTTAAGGACTTAAAAGGAGACTACTGCATTTGTTTCTTTTTTTTGCATGTGCGGAATGACAGAAGTGCAAGAGGTGGAAAAGGATGTGATAGCCAGTCAGTGGACTGCTATGATTCACTGTCTGCTTCGGAACTCAGAGCTGAGGCTCTGGTAGAGATTTGAAAAACTGTCAGGAGTTTAAATATTGAGTGGAGGAAAGTTATTTGCACCTGACTGTCATTCTCAGAAAGCATGAATGAAGCTTTTCTGTTGTAAGGTTATTTTAAGTCCTTTGGCTTCAGCATATAATCAATAAGCAGTCTGTGCATAGAGAGTGGCAAACTCTAGGCTATCTAAAAGCTGGGATATGATATCAAATGGGATGTTGCATATGTGTGTCGTGAAGATCTTTTTCCAGATTTACATGTAAACAATTAAAATCTAAATTCAATCAGTACACTTCAGAAGAAATTTCAATACTTCAATTAAAAAGCTTAATACCCAGCATGTTCATTTTAAAAAGATAGTTTTTCTAAGTTGAAGCAGATGTCAGTGAAAGATTTAGAAGAGTGATGTCATGCTCTGCTTTATCTAAACTGTCATTTTCATTTAAAATAATATTTTTTTTTCATTTAAAATAAGGATAGAACCTCTGATTTTCTCAGATTATCTGCCTCTGGTAGTATCTAGATATATTTTACGTTTGTCCAGATTTCAGAAATATTTGTCTACATGTGCACCTTTTGTACAGGCAGACCAGTACTGGTCTTTTTTTGCCCTTGCTGTGTCCTCAGGCTTTACTGACCGTGTGGTTGAGTTGCTGGGAAGCTCGCAGTGACGAAACCCATGTATATACAGTGCCAACTTCATGCCAGAAGGCTTGTAAGGTGAAGAAAACTTATTCTGTTATGCTCAGAAAGATTTTCTGGAGGCTGTTCATTTGGGATAAGAACAAAAATGTCTGTTGTTGAGTTTGGGATTTTGTTGAGTTCTGTTTTAAAATGAAAAGTGGACATCGGGGGCAAATGGGAACTGCAAGGGAAAAGATCAGTAAGGAAGGATTTAAAATTACACTCTGACATATTTATAACTTGCTAAGTGGAGAAGAGTATAAAACACAAAATGATTGTAATAAAAAAAAAATGCAGTAAGAAGCTGCCAGTGTTGTTATTTCAGATTAAACTGACTAATCAAATAATGAGAACTAAAATGTGTAATCTATTCGGTTCATAAAACTATCTCAGATTAATTACATTCGTAATTTATCCCTATATACGTCATATTGTCATATTTGGGTTTCTACCTAAAACAAAAATGTTCTTAGGAAAACTAGAATAATTTGGTTTAAAATCAAAGGCATGAACATAAGCCATAAGTCAGTAGACTTTACAAATTGCCTGTGGTCTGTGATCACGTGAAATTTATCATCCCTCACAAATCAGTTATATGGGCTGTATCCTTCTTGTCCTTACACTTTCTAGGAAATTACAGTTTAGCTTAGATGAAGGCTTTGCTTATTAATGTTTGACTCCATGGTGTTATTTCTGCTTAGCTTCTAATAAATAAACAATTTTTTTTCCTTTCAACACCCAGACAAATTTCAATAATGTGAAAACTTTGGTTTGTGATGATATTTGTGGAATTATATCTCTTCATAAGCAAAACCACAAATGACAGCAAGAAAGAATTCTTATGTCTGAATTTTTCAGAGTTGGCAACAGCAGCAAACTCAGAGACCATGATATTTTTGCTGCCCTGGATACCAGAATAAACAAACATAGTCTGTTTAATTGGTGAAGTTCCATTGCAAGAGAAGGGATACTCAGGGTACAGTCTACATATTTGCAGAAAAACTCAGTGCATATATAGCCACCTGTATTCCATATTGCTTGGTCATACTGTCTGAATGCAAAGCAAAAATATGACATAGATACAGAAATTTCAGTGTATTCGAAGCTAGGCCAGGAAGGGAAGTGTAGTGGAAATGCTGAATCATAGCCTGAATCAGTGACAAAGCACCTTGTGGGAAGGCAGGGCCAACCCAGGAGAATTCAGGTGTATGCAATGCCTCTGAGTGACTGGAAAGACTGGAGGAAGGATCCACCCCTTCCCAGATGTTATTTAAGGGTTGGCAGTGAAGATGTAAGTATCTCTTGCTGGAGTTCTCTGCCTACCTGTGGCTTTCTGAAGGCAAGCAGTTCATTTCCTTCATTTCTGCATCTGCTGCATTTGGGCTTGTTCTCTTTTGCTGCAGCTAAAGACTTTGTTACCCTTCTATTATCGTATTACTTTCCTTCCCATTATAGCATTACAGGAAGTATGGGTGCACAGATAATTGAATATTGGAACAGGTATTCCAGAGTAGTTGTGGAGTCTGTCCTTGGAGATATTAAAAAAGTGTCTTTCTGGATATGGTTCTGGGCAACCTACCCAAAGTGGCCCTGCTTGAGCAGGGTGGTAGGACCAGATGACATTGAGGGGTCCCTTCCAGCTTCAATCATTTTGTAATTCTATGGGATGGAACGCGATGGGACAGGAAGGTACAAGAAGTTTCCTTTCAAACTAAAAGATTGAACCACAACTTTCCCTGAATGACAGAGTACCATCATTTGCATTATGTCATACAAATAATACATATACATCTATGGGGATTTTAAAATGCAAGTCACAGAATTCCCCCAGTTCCAAGTAACAAAGCAAAGGTTTCTAGTTTCTCTTTACAGAGCTTCTAGTGGCAGGTTATTTGGCCTAAATCAGCAGAATTTGGTATATGCCCAGTCTCTACTGCAGTCAACTGGAACTGTGAATCCACCAGTTTTTCTGGATCTAAGCATTAGGACTCCAGTGGTAGCAAAACTCATCCATGCTTACTTGGCAGTAAAGCGTATATAAAAATACACAAGGTCAGCATTTTGTAGCTTTGCTCTGTGTGCCATATATTGTGTTGGTGTGAGTTTACATCAGCTACAAGACTACCATGACAATCTGCTTTAGGAGTCATCATCCCAGTTCCCACCCAAACAGTGGAGTTCAGCGAAAAGTTCAGGGAACGAAGATTGAAGTAACAGCCTAGGGGCATGAACTCCTGCCATGTCTCATTGCACATACTAGTTACGTAATCCAAGCTCACTAGAAAAAAATTAAGTATATTCAGGAGGAAATATGAAGATGTTTTCCAGGAGGCAAGAAAGTAACAGGGCTAATTCTTAGCTAGTTAAGTATTTTTATCTCAGCATTAGGTCATTTTGTATTACATCCACTATATATATCCAAATCTAATTCTTAATCAGCTCAACACTCTGTCGCTAGCTCTGAGTGGACCAAATGTTTTGCATACAAATATCACTTGCAGCCTCTTACTCCATTTCCTATTTCTGCGTAACAAAAAATTCCAGCCTATGTACTAAAACAAAGGTGTGATTTCCAAACAGCTCTTTCTTCTTAGGCTTTTTTTAAAGTCAATGGCCTTATGTGAAATCAGAGATCAACCTACATTTAGTATAAGTAGATTGTATTTGGTGCCTCAAGACTGTTTTTGATGTTCTCAGGCACAATTCTAAAGTTAGCTCTATCTAACAATACCAACCTGGAGTATATACCTTCCCTGGCTTTTCTCCTTAACTAAGCTAATTTGTAAGAGGTGAGCTGAACTACTTCCTCTGCCCAGAAAATCTGGCAGTGATGTACCATCCTTCTTAATGCAGAACAGAGTAGATTAATGAAGGTCATTTCCTGAGTCCAGAATCATAATAGGAGACTTATGTCTGTACTACCTGTAGCCATTAAAATGACTTGTTCCAAAACTACATCGTTTCACAATTTCATGAGTGATCTCCTTTCCTCATTACCCTGATTTATTCCAGACTTTGTGGAGTTCTATCCAAGAGACTTAAACTTTAGTTGCTGAAATGCAATAAGTTATTCCAGTGCATTTTGTATTTTATTTACTCTGGGGATCCTGGATTTTGATTTCCAGATCACCAAACGCCTTTACTAAAGTTACACATCAGTTGAGTGCGCTCTGATCCCAGAGAAAGGCTTCCGCTGGGAAAATAAGTATAGAATAAAAGAGTCTCAGAAAAGATTTCCTGTCACATTTCTAAAATGAACAACTGAAACAAGGGCCATATATACTCCTCTCCTCTTCCCCTGCTGTTAGCTCTCTCCATAGGTTGTTCACCTTCAGTTGCTAAGCAACATGCTTGACTCACATGCTTCAAGTCCTAGTGCACAGCAAATAAAACCCAAAACAAGCCAACAAAACAAAACAAAAAAAAAAGATACTGCAGGGGGAAAATTATGCTGACAAGAAGTATGAACTTTTTCCTCTCCTCCTTCCCTTTTCTCCTGAGCTCAATGTCTTTCACACTACATTTAATCTCATCTCACCGTTCTGTGCGAAGGCGAGCAGCACAATCCTTGTTTAACCGGAGCACACTCCCAGGATGACATTTGAAAAGGGGAAGAAAAAAAAAAAAGCAAAAGAAAGGAGATCAGTTCATGAACCATATTTTTTACTGCTGAAAAATATTGAGACTTCCTCCAAACAAATAAGACAACTCCCAAAGGATAAATGTTCTTATGGATGTTTAAAGCCTGCATGTACCACAGTAATCTAGGACAGGTTATTGACACAGGATGTTATGTATTCTTCAGCAATGTAGAATCCATTTTCTTTAATTATTTTTCTAATCAAAGGTTTTAAAATTTGACCATAACACATTATTCCTCTAGGCTGCCATCTATTTCTAATGCCAAGTCTTAGTACTGCCAGAACTCCTTTTCTTCTCCTGTTACCCACCTACACAGATAAAGAATTTTTTAAGGAAATAATAAAAATAAGACTCACTTAAGCTATTCAGCAAACTTGGAAAGTTAACATCTCTACATTATTCTCATGCAAGAAATAAAAAATGAGATTCAGAAGAGTCAAAACTTTTCCTTTCAGACTGAAGCCTCTTGAACATACTTCTGAAAGACCCATTTAGCTAATTCAAATTATAATTTTCTAATTCAGCTGAAAGATTGTCTAATCTGAGGCCTGAAAGGCTAAGTCATTCACAACTGAATGAAATATTCTGTTTAGTAAATTAATTCTCAGGAATGTCTAGAAGAAGTACAGGACAGCAGTGATAGTCAATATACTGATAGCCAGTATTGCAATCTGCATGTATGAGATGCTACAATGATTGGACTCAATTACTACTATAGAATTCAAAGCAACAGATGTTTCCTATGCTCTGAGCCCTTTCTTATAGCCTAGTGTGATCACAGAATCATAGAATCCTTAGAGTTGGAAGGGACCTTTAAAGATCATCTAATCCAACTCCCCTAGAATGAATGGGGACACCACAGCTAATCAGGTTGCCCAGGGCCTGATCCAGCCTCACTCTGAAAGTCTCCAGGGATGGGACATCCACCACATCTCTAGGTAACCTGTTCCAGTGCCTCACCAGCCTCACTGTAAAAGACTTTTTCCTTACATCTAACTAAATCTACCCTCTTTAAGCTTGAAGCCATTTCCCCTTGTTCTATCATAACAGACCTTGATAAAGATTCTCCCTCCCTCCCCCTGTCCTGTAGCTCCTCTTCACATATTGAAATGCCGCTATCAGGTCACCTCGCAGCCTTCTCCTATAGCCTATGGGGGCAGAACATCTCAGGAGCTCACTTCTCTCAGTTTTACTTTGCTTCACAGGGTCATCTTCAGTGTGAGGTTCCTCAAAAACTAACCCCAAGTCCTACAGTCAAAGCCCCCATACACTATCTACCATGCAAATTGTAAGCAGACTTACAGTTTATAGGGTTTTTTTAGCCGTAACTGTGTGTGTTCCAAGAGATTTCAGTAAATCTATACATAATCACTCTTGTATGACAGGAGAGGTTTATAGCCTGTAATGTAGTGGCATTATCATATTAAAAGAGAGTAATTATAACCTTGTATGAATTCACAGAATTAATAAACAATAGTAACTAAGAAACAGGAACCCATGCAAAAAGAATCATATAGTATACAATAATTGCAGCTGAATCATAGCAGATAATGTGATTTTCTGTACAGTATGAAACAGAAGGAAAATAGTAATGGAAAAAGACTTAGAGTTCTTTGCACACAGTCATAGGCAATAATCATATTTTCACTTCTAGAAAGTGGTCTCAGTTTGCAGAACCAGAGAAACATTCAGCTGTATAGCAGTCATTGTTCTTCATTACAATACTACTGTTTTACCTGAACATTCAGTAACAGTGTAACACAAATCTTGCCTGAGAGGAGGGAAATAAGCATTCAATTTTAACAGTTTAGCAGTTGAAATTTATGTGTTTGCAGGGAAAAAAAAAAAACAAACACATTTTCACAGCCAGACTTTCAAAATAACTGTGCAATCCATTGTGTATTCCTGATAGAATGCTCTTTAAAAGCACTGAAAGAGCTCAGTGAAGAAACAAGACCTTTTTGAGGTGATTAGAGGATTCATGGGTTTAGGCTGAGAGAATTGTAAAATGCAAGAGAAAGATCTTGAGAGGGTGAAAACATCTTAAAACTATCATCCATGTTAAAAAAAAAAACAAAACTGAATGATTCTATACATATTTCAAGAGGCCTGTTCCTCACACAGATCTATTGCACAAATGAAAACAAGCTAGCAGATGAAACAACTGCTCGCTGCTCAGTTTCTTACATAGAGCCATTCTGTTATCATCTGACCTGACTTTTCTGTAAGGGTATATCCTTCACAGAAACCACATCAGAAATAAATTATCCATACAGAGACAGACAGATCTGCTGCCATCATTTGCATCACACAACAGTAATTCCAAAGATTAAAATAGCGACCCAAAAAGTTTCTTATATCTTTTATTTCATACAAATAAAAATAAAATGAAAGAAGGTATCTTTACTTTCAGAGGAAATTGTCTTCTCTCTGCTTATTTCTGTGCTAAAGTCCATTCTACCCATGTCTTGTTTGGCAGAGCATCTAGTATGTTCAGAATCTGCAAACAATCTGAATAGATCCAAGTGTTTTAACAATCAGTAATATCTGGGATACAAGACAAAAAGAAATAGAAGAAAATTAGCATCAAGAAACCCTTTTAAATGTCACACTTATGTTTTCACTTCTGGAAACAGCAGGAGAGAACACAGCAGGAAGTATGAAATGTTGCTATCTGATGAATGCCCAGATATTTGGGAAATAACAGGGCAGAAGAAAATGCTCTAAAATAATTAAGGCTTGTAAGGCTGGACAAGGTAATTAGCAGCCACAATACTCACTGGCAGTTGAGATACAAGCCTGCAGTTTCTAAGTCTCTGTAGAAGCTTGGGCTGCTTGCATGTGTAAGGCAGCGGGTTCTGTTCCACAGACTGAACAGGAAGATGGAGAATTATTATGGTGCCACCAAACGGTGAGATTCCACCACAGGCAGCACTAGCACCCACCCTTTTTACGTTCCTCGTGCTGTCATTCCACTGTAAGGAAAAGTCTGTATGGCTGCTATGTAACTCCTCAGCACATGTGACCCATAACCAAATAATACTTACAGATGCACAATGACATGACGACAAAAACTTTGGAATTAAATTTGGTAACAACTAACACAAGTTCCAAGCATTAATCTATTTTCCTCTGAAAAAATAAATAAATAAACAACAACAAAAAACATTTTAATTTACAGATTTCAGAGTTCCAACATGTCGCATCCCAGTCAAGGCTCAGCAACAGCACTGTAGTATCGAATGGGCAAGAGTTGCCCTTTCATTCACTGATGACTCCTTGGTTAATAACAACTATTAATAAATAATGGCATTTTCTATCAAGGGTGTCATGAAGAGGTCATATTTCCACCATTGCAACTTATACATATGAGGACAGACTGAACCCTTAAGCAATTAAAATCCTGCCACTTCTAGATAGCTTACACCAAACACAGCTTCGTTTTGGCAAGCACTCTGGAGAGACTGATGCTCCTACTCTTGCAAATCTGAAATCAACAGCAAAGACCTTGGTATTAGAAGAACCCAGTCACAAGGAATCTGTCACAAATCAGATTATTTTGACATTTTCTTCTTCCTTTAATCACTTTTTAAGTAAATATTTGTATATCTTATTTTCAGAGTAGGTCCAGATGATCCATGTATCATGGTCACGCAAAATGTTCCTTAAGACTGTTAGTTGTAACTGTCTCTTCTTACTTGAAGTATTGTTTAATTACTTCACGTTTCCCATCCTAAATGTGGAGGACTGGGTATTTGTTTCAACTCCTCACTTACTGCAAGTTAGTCACTTAAATTCTCCCTGTGTTAGTCTTATTCTCTTGGTGGAATCCTGCTTTCCCAATAACTGGAAAGAGTGGTTGAATTTGGTCATGCTTTAGGACAATTATTCTTTTTAAGTGCAAACAAATGTAACTCATCCTGAGTAGCAACATGTCTTAATATGCAGATCAGGGAACTGTAGAACAGAAATTGTACTCAACCTTGTCATGCACATAATTACCCAAGTTTTTATATTTTAATTAATTAATTTGTCAAATATCTCTTCTAAGACTTTCTATATTCTTTTTTGAACTTCACGGTTCTTTTCTCAGCTTGTCTTCATTCACCGATAGACTGGTAATTTCAGTTTCTTGCTTTTAATCTCTTTGATGAGGTTCTGCTGAGAAACATTGATTTTGTGTCTAAAATGGGTCAAATAATAAAGTCAGTAAGTTTTATATATATATATATATATATATATTTACAGAGTGGAAAATCGAGAGCAGGCTAAAATGAAATAAAACACTCAGGTGTGGATATATGCTGATTGACAATTTACTTCATGCATTTCTGCTGGTGAATGCATTGGTACTGCAGGGCTGCTGACACTCAGCATAATTTATGACAAAGCTCTTAAGCTAGCAGAGCTAGCCATGGCTATTTATGTGAGCATTACTAAATCTTTTGCTTTCCCTTTTGACCCAGCTCTCAGAGTAGGTATCCAAAAATAGCATGTAGGAAGCAGCAAGAGTATAACAGTGATAGCTTTCCCTTCTCAGGGGCAGTGATGGTTTGGGACAGACTTAAACCATCTCTGACATTTTGGAGCTAAATCCAGGGTCCAGACACCACTGTTCCCACTATGCTTGAGAGCAACATTTGGGAAAATTCTCTTCTCCATCTCTCATGAGAAACAGGGCAGTCCTTACTCATTTCTTCTAGAAGCGTTTTTCTCACTGCTGAACAACTTACAGAAATAAATGAGAATAACTAGCAAAAATTAAGCTAATTGCTTAGAAAGTTTGTCTAACTAGACTGTGGTACACATTGCCAAGTTCATCAAGGAGCTATGACAGAACTGAAGATGCAACCCACTATAAAGGGTTGCTTCTTTAGACACTGGCGTTATGAAGTACAGGCAGTGCTGAGGCATTCTCTAGGAAACTAAAACTTCTAGGCAAAACTTTTTTTTTGTCTGAATATGTCCTGGTTTGAACCCTTCAATACAGAAGCAGGAGAGCTTTGCAGTTTCACACCAGCTCAGCTAGACATAAAGTGGCATGTGCCACTTCGAAGGGAGACTGTGAGAGAAGGACTAGGAGTTCAGCAAAAACTAAGAAGCGGGGAGGCAGCTTCAGGAAAGGGACACTTGACAGCACTTCATCTCTTCTGACCTATTTGTTATGCCCTCCTCTGTCAGCGACACTTATCCAGGCACTGAAAGGGAAAAAATACAAGCAAACAAACTGCCTTTTCTATTCCAAAAAGACATCGCATTGGTAAGATGGCAGCTGCTCCAAGAGGTGAAAATTAACTCTGTTTGCTGCATTAAAGCCCTAATTTAATTTGTCAGAAAATCACTTGCAAATCAAGAAAATGTGACACAAGCATTTTCCCTTGTGTTAGGCCGTGTCCAGAAAATTCTGCCACAGCTGTTTTGTTTGCCACGCATTACACTAATACAATGTCAGTGAAAAATAAAACATGCCTTCCATTGCTATGGAGCACTAGCTTCCCCTTCAAGGACTTGCTTGAATTTTTCTGCCATTCAGGCTCAGTCCTCCCCAGTAATAATAATAATTCTGATCAGTATTTTCACTGCTAAATCTCCAATTGCTGCATGACCTTCCCAAACAGCACAAACTCTATGCTCTTTACAATCCCATTTCATTTCAAGCAGTGCTCAGCTGCTAAGGTTTGATTTTTGCATGACCCACGAGTATAGATTGTATACTGTGAAAGGCTGCCACTAGCACTGTCCTCAACTTATGTTTAAGAAATCATTTCTGAAGTGTGGGTGTGCAAAGGATTCTCACAGCTTCTCAGGTTTTAGCAAAATCTCTGACACCTGACGAAGTCTGACACTGATATGCATACATGACATTCAAACTGACTGATATCCCAAAATGGCATACCAGATGTAAGCTGTAGTGAGGTGATTTTAAAAGCTAGGATAAATTTGCTCACAAGTATTCATTTTATACCTATTTATATGTCAAATAAGTATATTTAAAATATCAAGCATCATCAGGATTCTTCTGGTACGTGTGTCACCTCGTGTTTGAACTCCCCTCAGTACTGCTCTCGCTTAACTCAGTGCTGGAAGCTGACCTTTTATTGCAATGAGAAGCGAGGCCTTGGGCAAGAGAAGTACAAAATAAATGGACCAAAGTAAAATCCAATGGATTGCTTGAGTTATAACATCAAACTGCTAATGCAAACATTATTCCTCAGAAATCATTTCACTTCCCTAAACTTCCTCTATTCAAAATAGACTTATATGTCATAGCATTTTGTCTACTGATAATTTGCACGTTCTAAAATTAAAATTTCAGTGTCAGTTTCTAAAGGATGGTTTAATCCTTTCAGAGAAACTGTGAAAGTGCTGAATTTTTTTCTTCAAATGTTCTCCTTCCACCACCCTAGAAAAGCAATTCAGAGCTACATGTGGCTAATGTGAGTCCACTATGAAACTGCTGCTTCCAAGTAGGCACTGTCAAATGCTGCTAGTTGAGCAGTTCCTATAAAAAACATCAAGTGGGATTGTTTACGAATCAGTGAATAAAATCCTCGTGGTCATAAATTACTACCCAATGTTAGCTCCTAAGAATTATGGAGATATTGTGCCAGACAGCATGGATGAGATGGTTGAGGCACTGCTTCATTCCTTCAAGATGTGGTTTCACAATGCTAACGAGACAGGTTCAGTCTCGCAGGATTGCATTACAGCACCCAAACAGAACACGTGACTCTTTCATAAGCTGATCCTAAGGCTATGTGGAGCAGTAAATCCTGCTAATGGAAGTTTTATCTGCCAAGTCATTCTCCAATTCCATAGGCCATGAATATGTAGTGAATGAAGCTGTAACACAAGTTACAAGTTACAGTTAGAACCTATCGTTTGTAATTTGCTGGGTGGAGGGAGGGGAGGAAGTACATCACTGTTATGCACTATTAAGTCATTTCCTATTGGCAATTCAGCAAGCTCTAAGAAGCATTCAAGGGGAGCACCCCCCAGGTCAGATCCTGGAAAAGCAATTTTAAGCACGCTAAAAATGGAGTATCAAAGGAGTTCAATAAACAGGAATCTCCAGAAGGTGCTCCAGATGACTCTTCCTTCAATTCCCTGTGCAGGATTTCCCAGAAATGAATTTTGAGTCTCTTTACAGCATCACAGCTGTCTTTGTGGCCAGCAGAATTTCTCAGCTGGGAACCTTAACGTTCAAGAAGCAGCTCTGTAATACATCTGATGTTGCAAGACTGGATATTCTTGATTTCAGGACAGATGTTTTAATAAATTCATTCATTCCACATTTAAAAAAAAATCAATAGTACAACCAATTGCTCAGTGCTATGCATACTGTTCAGGCTCCTGCCTCAAAGATTTCCATTTTCTGCATGTGAAAAAGCAGTTTTCCTCTAATGTCAAATAGGATTTTGCTTTGCCAGGCCAGACTTTACTTCTGAACAACAAAGCTTTGATTGATTTCTCCTCCTTTAAATTTATCCTAAACAACAAGGACACTAATGACCTCATTAACCTAATTTTCACCTAATACCTATATTACATTTTTGCCAGATTTGCTTACTTTATTCACTCAAGTGACCCCTCTACCAGACGCAGACATCCTGCTCACCACCTTGGTGTGAATACTGGCAAGAAGGGAAATCACCTTTGGGAACAGAACTTCTAATTATTGTTGAGTACTTCAGCCCTCTCCATGACCATTGGTGGCATTTTTCACCCTTCTCATTTATCAGAAAGGTTCAGTCTCCTCCATCTTTCTCTTCAGATCAGCGTACCTGTAGAATCTCTTCTTGTTATTTTTCATATCCCTCATCAAGTTCAGTAGAAATAGCAATCTTTCAAGCTAAATGTAAATTGGGAATGCTTGCTGAACCTTACAACATACAAAACAATTAACTCCTTTCTTATGAAATAAAACCATGTTTTCCTGCTAAAAAGAAGGTAAAGACCCATGACAGCACTACTAAGCTACGGCTGAGTTTATTCATTGGCCTCTGCTAGGTCTCAGTACAAAAGATAATTAACTTCCCAGTGAGCCAACCAAGTCTTTTTCTTCCTAGCTTCTGAATCCACAGGGAAAAAAAAAATCATATTTGTGTTAATTCTCTAGAAACTAGAGCAAGAAGCCTGAAGGGCTGAAGTGTTCTACGCGTATCTCTTTTTACTATTTGGTCCTAGGCATACTTTGTAAGTTCAATAAATTCTCCTTCTCTTTCTGCTCTTCTATTGAGAGAGTCTTTCAATCAGCTACTTTTATGTGCTCTTGCAATTTCCACATGACCCTAAACATGTCTCAGACTATATCCATCTTTTTTTTCTGGACAGATTTGGACTCAGACAGGACTTGACATATGTAATCAATTTATCTGTGTGATACTGGAAATTTTTCTGAAGCATTTGATTCGAAAGGCATCCTGATTTCTGCCTGTATCTTTGGGGAATTCTTAGCTTGTTAAGGTGAACATGTGAACTGCTGTAAGGGAATAATAACGTTGAACCTGCCCTTAAGTTGTAGATTTTTCATAACCAGAGCCTATTAGCTGCTGAATTGTCTCCCAGTTGCATACATTGCTTCTGAGGTTCTGCTTCTGCCAAGGTGCATCAGCTGGTTAACTCCCGCTGTTGCTTTACCCTATAAAGTACTTCTACAGTGGAGACTTTAGAGTTCTGAACAGTTTGGTTCTTTCCTTGCTAGTGATTATAATTCTTACAAATTTTCAAGCGTTAAATAATATTGTTGCTCATGTACATCATTTAAACTGCATGTTTTGTAAGCTATGGCACCAAGAGCTATCCTGTTCTAAAAGTCTGTCTCCAAGCATTCCTCAGCTAAGGAATGCAGAATATGGATTGAATATACCTACATTTTCTGTCACATGAAGTCAGCATCAATGACAATTTAGGAGAGGCAGGAGTATGCATCAGGTGTTTCACACCAAAAATACAGATTGAATATGTGCTTTATCTGTAAAAGCTGCCCCTTTATACACAACTCCGATGAAAACAAAATCTGTTGGAATTCTTTAAGTTATCAAAGCATCCCAGAACTAATTACAGCAGCTATTGTCAAAACTTCCTAACATCTAAGTTTGTAACGAGAATCTTTTCGTAATTCAGAAAGCTTTTGGCTATGCTTCTCAAAAGTCAACAGATATCCTGAACTTCATTCAGTATGTTTTTTCACTTAGCTTCACCTTACTGCTTCTTCTCATGGCATATACCTCACTGCATTTAATTCCCCTTCCCTGAATACATGTTAAGAAAGCAAAAGAGAAACATGATTTTTTGATTAAAGGACAAAGTAGAGTTTAGAAAACCTGGGTATCTGTTCTTACTCCTTCCACAGACTTCTTCCTATGTGACCTATAGCTAATAGGTCTCTTAGCTGCATCAACTTCTACACACTCATGTCTGTACAGTTATCACAGTGCCGATAGCAAAAGTATGCCTATTGTATATCCATAACACTAAGAAACTTAATATAGTCTCACTATAAAAACAAAAGCATATAATAATCTATTAAAGAAAAAAGAAAAAAACACAAAAGAAAGAAAAACACAGCCACTGCTGAAGCACCTGAAAACCAAAGATTATATTTTGCTTTGATACACTTCTCTATCTGTTTCTACAATAGCTATATTAAATTCATTCATTACCTGTAGACACAGTATTAATTTTCTCTAGCTAAGTCAGTTATGGAGAGATGCACATCTCTCTCCGTGATCAGGGCTCTGGTTGTGACCAGGAAGTTGGTCATGCTGGCACTGGTTGGCAAGTGCTGCACTGCAGAGGTTGATGTTATGTGATGCTGGTCAGGCAGACAGCAGTCACTGCAGGCAGCAGATCTCGAACACACCAGTGGTAGTTCTAAAGAAAACAAACTCTAGGACAATTGTAATGTGTTCATTGGTCTCCCATCTATACAGACCATAATAATCCATTTGCACTTTGTTTTCCTTGTCACAGAATAATAATTCCTACCTAGTGGTGAATGGTAAAATTGAACATTTGTAAACTTCTGTCTAGTAATTACATGGAATTAAACAGGGAAAGAGCTAATACTGAAGAGTGCCTACAATTCAAAACAAACCTGAATGTAAAATGTAGGGTATATAGGTATGAATCTCATTTTGTGCTTATGCACAACAACTTCTAAAGAATATTTTCAGTCAGCCATTTGTGTAGAGAAGAGCTGTATGGGAACTGTTGAGTCAAGGCCTGAACCTGGGGAAAGGACCCTGTCAGCCCTGGAAGCACAGGTGAAGGCAATTCAGCGGCATGACCAGAAGGGGTGGAGCCTGGCTGCACCTCTCTTAAACCTCATTGAAGGGCTGATTACTACTGGGGAAGGATTTCTTCCTGCAGGTCTCTCTTTTGTGGAGTTTTCCCCTGTAAGCCTAGATCTTCAGAGATCGGTGAGCAATTCTTTCTCTTTTCCTTGTAGCACTTTTCTATTGTGTTGGTCCTTCTGTCATTGCACCTCTTGTGTCACTTTTTGATCATGTTGATCCTTCTGATTGTTACAGGAGCAAACACCAGGTGGCTTTAAATAAACATGAGTTTTTGAAATAGGTGTTTGTGAGACTAACTGGCACATTATCAAATAGAAAATACAGTAGTCCTCTTGACTCTTTTGTACCTCTTTATTTCTGTATCTTCTTTTTCATACCACTGGATTTTCCTTCTCCCCAGACTGCACTGGTATATGGTACATCAGCCTGAGCAGCTCAAAGCCTTTTCTCAAGGCCACCCCTGGGCTCAGGCTGTGAGAAGTAGGCTCGACTGTTCCTACTGGCTTCATGTGAGAAACGCACAGTGTCAAATCATTGTTCTCAGGTTGTCAGCACAAGAATGTCAGGACAGATGTAAAACACTAATTCGGGGGACTGAGATACTGGATGTATGTTGCTAACTGTTGCTTAGCAACACCTCACTGATGTCACACAAATCATGACCTTAGCATCAGCGTCAACACCACTGACACAGGCATCTGCAAACAGATCATCTGGTAAGGCAGGAAACAAAAAATAACCATTTTATGTCAGCCTGAACAGGGATTGCAGATGCTGTAATGCCACTTACAGGCAAAGAGTACTTTTGTCTCTTGATAAGCACTAAAAATACATATGTTAATTAAAGGAATAATCTTCTTAAATTAATAAATTCTGACCTCAAAGAAACAGCAGCATGAGTGAAATAATTAGGCCATGACTCAATGAGATTTGCATGGCAGAATTCTATTGAGAAGTGAACTTGGACAAGATATGACTGTAAACTGTTTACCTCCTTATGCATCAAGTCTACTTTTTTCTATGTTGCATACAACATTTATTTCTCATTTTGTAAACATATAAACAGTTTGTAAAGGTTATAAACATATTAGATTATGGTGTGCAAAAGTATTTTTTTCTTCCAGAAGACTTTCATAGCCTGCTTCTTCATTAAATAGCAATACTACAAAAAATGTTCTACTCTTAATAAGACCAAAGAAAAGCTTAAATATGTCATATCATATGTTCTACAGAGATGTAAAATGCATATTTGATCCTTGTGGACTTGAAATATTTAAGAATCGAAAAAGGAGCTATTCCACAGGTCACTTGCTATTGTTGAGTTGGAATTCATAGCAGTATTAAATAAAACATGGCAAAAATCTGTGTAACTAAGATTTGCAGTTATGGTGCTCAGTGTATTTTCTCTATCTAGGAATTGTAGCCTTAAAGAAATCCCATTTGAAGAAGTGCTAAATATAATCCTTCTGTAAGACTGAAGGTTTTTAAGGTTACTATCAGCTGTTTTCAAAATTGATCTGCAATTCTGTGTGAAGTTTTGCTTTATTCATTGAAGCTTTGGAGCTTCAATGCCCAGAGAAGGGCAATGATGCTGATACTGGTGAGGGGTCTGGAGCAAAAGTCTTCTGAGGAACAGCTGAGGGAACTGGTATTGCGTAGTCTGGAGAAAAGAAGGCTCAGGGAAGAGCTTATTGTTCTCTACGACTGCCTAAAAGGAGGTTGTGGCAAGGTGGATATCAAGCTCTTCTCCCATATGAAAAGCAATAGGACTGGAGAAAATGGCCTCAAGTTGCACTGGGGGGATTTAGTTAGGTTGGATGTGTAGAAAAATTTCTTCTTGACCAGGTACCGGAACAGGCCGTTCAGGATGGTGGTTGAGTTCCTGTTCCTGGAACATTTAGATGTCAAACTAAGGGACTTGGTTGAGTGGGGAAATATTGGTGGTAGGTGGATGGTTGGGAGTGGAAGATCTTGGAGATCTCTTCTGGCCTCGGTGATTCTATAATTATGTTAAAAATTACAAGAGAAAATATATTTCTAACAAAAGCGCAGTTTGAGTTAAATGCAAAAGATCTATGTAAGCTTCAGACGATGTTCAGAATTAAAAGCATGAAGATTTTGATTTAAAATGGAAGAAATGCCTTTGTTTATATTTTGTCCTTTTTCCATCTAACCGAAATAAACATTTTCTTCAATGTAAACTTCTTATTTAATGTGAAGAAATAAAACAGAGGTCAAGATTACATTCTTTATTCCAGGCCTGCAAGCATGAGAAATGCTTAATAAACAAATAGAAATTCTACTGAAGGAATCCACCCGATAAGTGTTCTTGTTCCTAAGCTAAGGCAATTCCAGGATGCTGCTCAACAGATTTTAACACTTAGTGGAATATTCTTTAACATAAGATGTTCCCAACTCCTGGGTTTTCTAAGCCAAAACCTTAACTTTGTCCTCTGCATCCTTCAGAAATGTTCACCAAAATCTGCACACCAAGAAACTGAAAATATGTCATATTCCCACCTAACTAATAAAAAATAAAAGAACCATCAGAGAGTAATGGAGTAATGAGCAATAAACACAACAGAAAGGTTACAAAAAACATTAAAAGAAGAATGAAAACCTGTTTATGAGCAGGACGGTTATTATAGCACAGTTGTTTTTTAATACATTTACAGAATCACTGAATTACAAAGTACTATATTTTTTGTTGAAAACTATTTCACATTAGCTTGTATAACATCCAGTCCTGTGCACTGATTCATGCCTGCCCATTCTGTCCCAAAGAACTCAAAGGTCTCTACAACAAGATATTCTTGTCTTGCTTTCCACACTGTGCACTTGTAAATTATTTTTCAGTCTCAGATCTGAACTTCAGTAGATCAACTTCACAGATGTTCTGGATGTTCTTCCTTCTCTAATTTTCCCTATTCATTACTAGTCTCAGCGTTTGACTCTGCAAGTAGTCAAAGCAAACCTACTGTTTTTTTACCATCACATCACTACAAACAGAAGCGTTTCTGCTATCACAAATGTCTTTGCTTATTGAAATGGATAATAGCATCAGTGAAGAATTTCTCCAAATTTACTATTGGCATTATACACGCTGCTGCTGCAAGACTGAAAAAATGGACAGCCACTTGCCTTGCCAGTCAGTTTCTATATAACATGAGAACAAACTCTGGAGGATTCTATGGTCTGATCAAATTGCTGATAAATACTGGAGGCAGTGATGGGACTTAAAATCATCAAGTCATGAAAGCAATCTGAAAATTACCAATAGGAGCTTGCAGTCTCTTGATTTTAATTTATTGTTTAAATAATTGAGAGTTCCAACTTTCCATTTTGCATGTTTGATTTTGTGCTTTTTATGCTATTGTACCTCTCATGAACTATTCCAGAAGAAAGGAACGCTACCCATTTATCTAAAGTAAAAAGAGCGCTTTAGATGTTTAAAACTGCAAAAAAAATTGTTCTGCAGTAACAGTCAAAAAGGGGGAAAGAGGGCAGGGAAGAGAGATTCTTACATTAACAGAATGGTTTTCACAGCTTAGGTCAGACAAAACCTTTAAAAATCTAGTTCCAACCCCTCCTGCTGTGGATAGAAACATGTTCCTTTAGAAGATTGTTGGAAGAATTGTACATCCAGTAAGCCCCATCCAACCTAGCCTTGGAAACTTTCAGGGGTGGAGCATCTACAACTTCTCTGGATAGCCAGTTCCACTGCCTCACCAGGGTCACCTGCCTCTTTTTTCTGGAATAGTAAGTACAATTCTACGGCCAGAAGTGCTTTGAAAACATGAGATCATGTTTTGACATCTCTGTAAACGTCTTTAGCAGTTTGAAGGCTGTCAGTGGTTTCTGGGCTGGTTCAGCCCAGTTCTGTGACTAACTGGGTCCCCCTACCCATCAGTCCACACCCTGGGAGAGAGAAAAGGGAAAAAGGGGAAAAGGTAATGAGGTGGACCTAGAAACAAACAGTGGCAGTAAGCAAAGGGAGATAATTAATTTACTAAATATGACAGCAGAATGCAAGATAATACAACATAATACAATATAATTGGAATTGAAGCTAATAAATCAAATAAAATGAGAGAGTGTCCAGAACTGAAGGACTTAGACTAATGCTGAAGGTGAGATGGCTAGGGAGCACACACCAAAGTGACAGTCAGTGAAAGGACAATCTTTTGATTTGTGAGCAGTTTTTTCTTTCCTAAACAGAAAACAAAAACAGAACAGTGAAGTCTTCTGAGAGATATACTACTTCTCTTCTGAGAACCAAGTACCCAGAAATACCAACAATCCATGTACCTGGAGCATTAACTCTTTAATTCCCAGTGCACTGCATGATGTTATGATATGGAACATCAATAACAAAAATTATAAAACCATGACAAAAGGAGGTTAGTCTTGTGATCAAAATGCTTGCCTAGGTCTCAGAACACAAGACACTATTCCATACAACATAGAATCCTCAGACCAACACATTTATATTAACAAGACACACAGAGCAACTTGGTTAGCAATGAATAATGCATAAGCATGAACACGAATAGAACTAATGTTACCAGTTCATATCCTATGCCATTAGCACGCTAATCTACCATCAGCTATTCTGCTGATACAATGAAAAAAAGAGATGTTACTCTATATACTGAAGTTTCTCATTTTTGTTAATCGATTGGTTCGCTGTTTGCTTTTTAAGGAGATAAAAAGGAAACATTAGAACAGCTTCTGCAAAGTGCTCTTTTCATTTTCCCTAGAATTTTAATGTTTGTCACAAGAAAGGTGTGAGGTGGATAATGTAGCAAAGAGGTTGGATGCAATGGGAGGAACATGATGAATTTATATGTTGTATATTGCAAACAATTCATACTGCCTTTTATTAACACCAAGGTTTGCTTTTTGGCATCATATTGCAGGTTCCAGTCAGTGATGTTTCCCATGCTACCATGTCTCCTGTCTGTCGTAATCAGAGAGGTGAACTCGATCATCTCATTTTTCTGACCTTGAAAAGGAATGGCAGACTCAGCCTCACCAGGAATTCAGCTGAGGAAATGAACATCTCTCTTATCAGTACTTTTTACTGATAAGCTGTATCGTTCCCCTTGTTGTCAAGTTGTCAGATATGGATTTTTTTTTCTTTTACTATCAAATCCAAAGTACTTCTTTCTGAGCTTTTGACTGTGCCTTTTGCAGCACGGTTGCATTTTCCTTCTCAGAATATTGGGTGAGTGCCATAGAAATTAGAGCCAAAACTTTGTACAGAGGAGAACATCCTTCTATGTCCTTTAGTACTTCTCATGCCAATATTATATGACCAGGCATTTCCTTATGTATTGTTTAGGAATGACAAGCCCATTAAAAGCTGCCTTAACAGTGAACAAAGGGGTGGAATACACAGGTTGGAGAAAAATCATAGCCTCTATCCCATGAAGGAAATCAGTACAAGAACAAAGTACTACTTTATCCCATCCTAAAAGGTGAACGTTTGGGCAGATCACAGTTAGATGTGATTCTGCTCTGTGCAGCCCTATGCATCCATTTACCCAGGAAGTTCTCAGATTTGAGCTTTGCCGTGATGCCTAAACAGACTGCCTGTTTCAGTGGGGGTCAAACAGAGACTTTAGTTTCGTTTTCACATTTTCTGAATTTGTCATTTAGGAAAAACTATCCTAATTAAGACTTCTTGGTGGGATTTGGAGCATTTCTGTCATTTTAGGAGTTTCCTACTCAGTGAGCAAAAGCAAGTGGGTGAAAGGGTTACCTAGATTCTTACCAGCTTTACAATGTGCTAGTGACACTCCTCCTTGGTTATGCAGGTTTTCAGAGAAATGTTCTATATTCATTCTACATTTAGCAGAGAAGCTGATTTAATTGCCCAACTAAAATGCTGCAATCCTTTTCAACAGATATTTGAAGCAATTCCATGGTACGGACGATTTTCCACACTTCTGCTATTCCACAGCTTTTAACTCTCCCAGTTGAGGAAGTAGAGATACTCTCTACCTTTTTTTTTTTTTTTCCTTTTTTTCCTGAAATACAGCATGTCTGCTGCAAATTTAGGTAAAACCATTTCCCTAGAGAAGTATATCTATAGCTGTCCCATACCTTCTCAATTTATTATCATCATTTCACAATTTCTGCTCTTTGCTTTGCATGCATAACTCATATTAATGTAATATGTCACATTACACAGCCATGGTTTTTTACACTTAGTATCTGTGCAGATGAGAAATGTACCAAAAAGGCACTGAATCAGGACACTGCTGCAAGGGCAACATAGATGAGTTTCCAATCCACCATTCTGTCAGAGACTGAGGAAACATCAAGGAGAAGGCTCATGTTAACAACAACAGACAAGCCATTTTCTAGGGGCTACTCAAGCTATCCATCATTTGGCTGTTGTGTCCTAACTAAATAAAAACTGATCCTACTAACAGTTTGAGCCCTCTAAATTATTATGAACTCTAATGTGTGCAAATTTTGATACCAAGTGTTGAAGCTGGGTTTTTTGTTTGTTTTTGTTTTTCAAAGGTGAGAGTGAACAAACAACCTCAGAGCATATTTGTAATAGGAGGCCTCTAAGCACAGGCAAATGTGAATTTGTCCTTCAGCTACACCTGCCTCTATGTTTTCCAAAAACTGCTTGATTTGATGAATCATCCCCAAAAGCTTTCCTCCAAGAAAAATGTCTTTCAAGAACTCCAAAATCTGACATGCATTTCTAGAAGTTGTATCTTCAGGAAGTCTCCTTCTGGGAGTACTGGTGTGGGAATCATACTTGCATTAACTCTGGCCCATGGGCTAAAGCAAAAGAGAAATAGTGAGGAACTTCTTTCTTCCTTTAGAGTCATAAACACGGTGCTCCAGCAGTTAAAAGCTACATCATTTACTTCATGGCTTTGTGCCCTCACTCCATGCTAAGCCGAAGGCACATGCTAAAAGTTTAAGTCATCATTTGTGCAACGCTTACATCTGTGAAAATATTTTGTTCATTACTGAAGTTATTTAGGTCTAAACAGAGGCCATTCATTCTGTAGCAGCCTATCAGTGCTGTGTCAGGCACTGAGAAAACGCACTTCAGGAGAGGTAAATTATCAGATAAGACATACTTGGGGTTAAAAACTGGTAGATCACAGACTTAATCCACTACCACCAATATCCCTTTCTGGAAAGCTCATAATTTTTTGCACCATTCAAGTCACCACAGGACATTAAAAAGATAACAATATATGATACAAATGTTCTGAATCACGTCTGCTTTTCTAGTGTCTGACAATGATAATACTTAACCAAATAATGAAACCGTGTTTCCTGTATGACCTTCCAGCCCTAGTTTTTGTATGTGCAGGATCTACTGGAATGAACAGGAATGCCGTGACCAAAGGAAATGTCAGACTCTAATAATATAAGACATATAAAAAGAGCATACAGCACTGCAAGATTCACCCAAGCAATAGAAGGATGATTCTCCATCAGATTCAAAACAACAAAAAGAGACTTAAAAAACACCAAACAAACAAACAAACAAACAAAATACCCAGATGATCCAGACAAGGATTAACAGAATATGCAATGAGAACTCTGCCTTTACTCGTAACTATTAACTGGAGATGAAAATGAAGAAAAAATGTATCTAAAAGACAAACAGTTGCAAGATTAATCCTTTTCAGAAAAGACTTCCTAATACTTTAGCTGTCATTTTCTGGGTCGTATTTTCTCCCCTCTACGGAAGCTCTCCTCCAAAAGCAACATTGTGGGAAAGGAAATTCAATTTTAAGATGTTGTTTTTGACTTACAGAAGATCAAAGGGAGTTATGTATCCTTGAAAATGTGACTCCCGATTGGACAAAGGGTTTGTTTTCATGCTGCTATTGTGAATGCAGACCTAAGTGCCCTGTGATCAAAGGCAGTCAATCTCAGCCCTGAGGAGCTCCAGCACTTACCCAGAAAAAGGCCAAGCCAGCAGTTCCTGGCCTGCCTTCCTGAAAGAGCCAGTATTCTAAACCTATTCAGAAAATGTGCCCCACGAGAAACAGACCCCAGAAACAGCATATATTCTTACTAGAAAACTAAATAAATGTGTGTCTGACAAAATGAGCCTAGGGAAGGAAGCTTTTCTGCTTAAAGACTCTGACAGATGTGTACTTGGCCACACAGCACAGCTCCTTATAAACACTGGTGCATGTACCCTATTAATAGAAATTACTAATGCTCTAGCAGACACGTCCAACCCTTGGCCGACTGGACTCATGCAGACTAGCAAAACCCATCCATGGCTGCTCCCTGCCCTTTGCCACCATTCTCTCCTGAGCGGCCGGGATGCACAACCACTGCTCAGCAAAAATCAAACATCAGTGTGTGATTGGCCCTGTCTGGGCTGAAACCAGGACATGGAAGAGCACAGTTAGCCCTGTGCTAACTCCACAGTTATACAGTGATGGCAAATGACGGTATGCGTTTTGATCCACTGGATAAAGCTCTGTGAACAGTGAAAAATATGCAGCCTTGCTTTCCATTCTAATAAAGGAATTTGAGACTAGGCTTCCAGATTGAGAAAGTATCATCATTTTGGTATATTTGCAACTTCATTGTCAGTCAACATAAATACATTACCTGCAGATTTTCAAACAGAATGTATAGAGTTGCAATCAGACATTCAACTCAAAAATCAAAAGATAACTCTTTCATAAGACCTTATAAGAGAGAAATACCCCTCACTTTACAACCACACCTTATTCACAGCATTGCCTTTTGGCAGTGTGTGAACAACCATTTTCAAGGATGAAGCACACCGAGAGTAAAATTTCATCAAAAGTCTCTGAAGAGCTCCTTGAGACCTCACTAAGGCTATTTCCATGGAACTGGACTGATTCATTACTTTCACAAAAACAAGGTCAAGTATCCCATTTGTTTAATGTTTTTGTTGCAATATTTTAGTTAAAATACGTTTTTAGAGATTTATTTCTCATATACATTAACTGTATTTCAAATGAGGGCTGCTTCAAAAGTAATGCCTCCTGTTTTATTATGTTGGCCCACAGCATCAGAAGCAGATGAAGGCATGGCAGCAGTGATTGAACTTTCCTGCCAATATTCTGATACATTTTATTTCTGTGTGACAGATGGCAGCAGAGAGGCAGCCTGACAGAATGAGATCTTACATGGAAGTGCACAGGAAGCAAAGGGTGGAATTGAATTCCTCCGTGTGGAAAAAATGCCACCCATTGAAATTCAGGGATGCTTGCTGAATGTTTATGAAGACCAAACAGCAGATGAATGCACGGTGAGGGGGTGGAAGGTGCATTTCAGCAGTGGCAATGGCAATAGTGGGTCGCCACCACTGGTGTAGATTTTTGCAAGCACGGCATGCAGGCTCTTGTTCATTGCTCATGAAAATCCATTGCTAATGGTAGTGACTACACTGAAAAAATAGCATTTGGAGCTGAGAATTTTCTCTATCAAATAGCGTTATCATGCTCTCTGTATCTGTTGTCATTTCCATGGAAATAAATAGGAAGCATTATTGTTGGAGCAATCTATACATTTTATATGTGGCCCAAGAAAATTCCTCTTCGCTTGATGCAGCCCAGGCAAGCCAAAAGATTGAACACCCATGCTCAATAGTCAATTTCCATGGTTGCTGCAGTCATTCCTAAGCGCGTGTTATGGGTTTCCTTATGGGTTTTGTCCTGGGAAAGGGCACAGAACTCAAAATTTATCAGTGACAGCTCACAACTGTTGCCTCTCAAATTTTCAGGAGCAAAGTAAAATGGAAACCAAAATGGAACCGCAGAGATGTAGATAGCATACTTGGGAACTTGCAATGTAACACACTTGGGTGTAGTTTAAGAAATACTGAGAAACTAGTCTCAGATCCCAGTTTTTACGGATACAAGATGTACAGAGAAGTACCATCAAGTCTTCAAAAAAGGAAAAGTAAGAAAAGAGCAAAATGAAAGTCAAAAAAGTCCTCCCAGAACTTTCTCCAGTGCAAATTTTGTGCTGATTTTCAAAGGTTTTTGGCTGATCTTTTGTTTTTGAAGAGGATTCATCCCAGCAACAGCAGTGAAAGAAAGTGCAGGTGCAGTGGAGAAGCTAATCAAGCCCAGAAGCTGCCGCTAGCACTCATTATTAAGGCTTTTTGATTTGCAGCTGGAAGAAGTAGCGAACAACAATAAAGGTGTATAAAAGTGTATAATAAAATAGTAATGGAGACTGGAGAAAAGGTCACAGCAAGGAATCCTGTAGAATACTGCATCCCAAATACCAAAACAAATTGGCAAGATACTACCAAGCACCAAGAACTTAGGAACCTCTGTCCATTCAGTCAGATGTCTATGAGCTGATGCGTCTGGAAAATAAGGTCCCCTTTTAACTTAGGGTCCATCTTCTATAGATCAGGGACTTTTTATTCTGCCATTGTTACACCAGCTGGCTCATAATATAAATATACATACATTTCAGTTACTGCTGACAAATCAGACCCAAATGCTTGCCCATTCTCCTACAGAGATTTAGAACACATTTCAAAATGATCATTGGAATAGCATTTGCCCTTTGGACTGTTTTTGTTTGCATGCCCCAGTTTTATTTGCATCAGTGAGTCTCCAAAGGATCACAATGTAAACAGTGTATAAATTTACAGAAGCCCTGTTTTTCTGAAAGTAAGCCAAGCAAACACCTCCCAAAAAGGTAATGTTTCATAATTATTATTTGATACTGACAGTACCAGTCCCCTCCAGACAGTAAAAGTAATTCTTATCCAGCCAAGACGCAGCTTCCCCAGCCAATTACTGTTCACCAGTAGACAGAATAATCAAGTACAGATCATCAAATGCTCTTTGTGAAGCATCCATCCCCAGAGAAAAAGAACAAACCCATCACAGATGAAACACAGGCAAAATTCTATCAAGCAGTTTGCTGCTCTATAATAACCCACTCCAATCCAGCACTCACCTTTGACTACCTTTGAAGTCAGAATTCCAGCAACACTTACTGGTATAGATTCATGAAGTTAAGCATGAGGAAGGAAGAGGAAAATGAAATGGTAATATTTTCCGCTCTACCTCTCAAACACCAAGGTGATTAAAAAAAAAAAGATCTCAATATCATAGCCTGTCAAAAGAGCATCCTAGCTAAAAAGCAGTCTGTGATCAATACTTGATTCTACAAAGCAGAATGTCATTAATAACAGAGGAATAAAGAAGAGCATTGGCCAAGGCACTTTAGGAGAGAAGTTAAGTCCAGGTCTCCCACATACATATGTTGGAAATATAAGCTAAGAATTAGATTTAAAAATAGCTGAAATGTTACTAGTTTCACTGCAAGTGAAAACAAAAGCAAGTGAAGAAAATAAACACAAGCCTTGACATTCAGCCAAACAAATTAAAACTTCGCTATCTTAATAGATACCTTTTAGATAAACTAACAGTTTATCTAAGTAACTATCTATTTTTATCTAAACTATTAGATGGTTTAGATAGATAGACTTTAACTATCGTAAATATTAAGGTGCAGATTCTCAGGTAAAATATTTTATTAGAGCCCCACTAAGTCCAAATTTATGCCACTTGATCCAAACTAACACCTTCCTCAAATACTTTGTAATATTGATGCTTCCAAAAAGAGATCAGAGGTGGGCAGGAATTGTTAATGGAATCCAGTGAGTCTAACCCATGAAAGAAAGAGCAGTTTCAGAAAGAACAGTTCATTAAGGTTTAATGCAAAAAAAAAACAAAAAAACACATAGCTAATGGAGTATAATTTCCCGCAGATTTATTAATCTAGTAAAGACCAATATTTGGAAATGTAAATCCAATTTGTCTAAATATTGTTGTGAAATTAGCTTAAATGGCTCTTTAAAGGAGAACATCAACTGTGTAAAATTAAAATCCTACTCCTAAACAGAAAGATATGCCAGGTACTTTAACATACTGGTTTACAACACAGAGCATTCATTTTCTGTTTGTTGAAGCTCCATTTCTTCCATGGAGAGTCTCAACATTCTCTCTCCTGGACATCACTGTAAATTCCATGATGTACAGCACTTTAGGTAGGTAGGGCCAACCCAGGGGAGCTCAGGTGCGTGCAATGCAATGCACCTGAGTGAAAGGAAGGGGTGGAGTCAGTATCCACCCCTTCCCAGACCTCGTTTAAGGGTTGGCAGTGAAGGGAAGAGTATCTTGTTAGAGATCCCTGTTTATTAGAAGACTTCCTAAGGTAAGCAATTTTTCTTTCTTCATTTTTGCGTTTGTGGCTGCTATATTTGGGCTTGTTTTTATTTGCTGTAGCCTAGGATTGTGCCGCTCTTCTATTTTTGCTGTATGCTCTACCACATTAGAGTGTTACAGTGCTGGAATCTGTTATTTTTGTTTATTAAATTGGATGTGTGTATTAATGCAGTTCAGGTAATTCTGTCTGCTTTGACAAGCAAAGCTGAATTTGTAAAATATGGTATGCAAGCACTCTTTAGAAGAGCTAGAGCCATGGAAGTCTTCAGTAGTAGGAGCAGAATACATATTTTTTCAGTGTTCTTATAGGAAATGAAAACATGCCTGTTTCTGGGTCCTGAGCAATAGAATAATCTCTGTTCATTAAAAATGAGAGAGAGAATGTTTCTACACCGAAAGATGTGGTAATGTAAACACTATCATTAGGCAACCACAGAAAAAAATCTGAGGGAGCCAAGTTGTTCTGATGCAACTCAGGAATTTGAAAGAATCATTTGTAATGTTGGTTCTTGAACTACTGAAGTCTTTCTGATCAGCACTGAACAAGAGATGTTGTAATCAAAGAGGAATAAGTGACCAAGAAGGAAAATTGAAAATTAAGCCGTAGAACTGGACTTGACAGTGAAATTACGTCACAAAAGGAAGCTAATGTTTTGGGGGTGTCATTCAGGACGAACTTGTGAATTTTTTTAGATGCTTTTGATTAAAAATTAATGTAAGGCTTTACACCAGGAAAAGATACTTCGAGTGAATGGAATATTTTCATGATCCTATATCTGATCACTGAATTAAGAGCTAATAATTTACATTCATATATAATAGTCATATTGGAAGGAAAAGCCTGTTCACAACTTAAACTGAAAGCTTGATGACAGAATCAGCTGCACTGTTCCCTGTTTCTTAGATAAACTGTGGGCACACTATGCTACTACATAGGGATCTTTCAAACAAAGATAAGAAAAATACTTAGATGCCTCTCAAAGTGTTCACTCTTTAAAATATTGAATGTGATGGAAAATAAAAAGAAGTGAAGCAGAAGAAAAGAGGATTGGTGGTTTGTTTCTTTTTTTTTTTTTTTAAGAAGTCCCACATGTAACTACTTGCTACTATAGTCTGTACAACTGAGCAGAAGGAATGTGTATGATGGAAAATAAATGAGAATAGAGAAGATTAACATTTCTGTCTGTCAGGTGCCATGTTCAAACAGTTTACAAGACAGCCAAGCATCATGAATTTTTTTTAATAGTGGAAGAACTGAGACAAGAATTACAACAAAACTGGGTTTCCACCAGTTAACACATTTTCAATGTTATTTAAAATGTCTTATAATAGGAAGTTAACACAAGACCTGTAACACTTACATTATCAGTAGAGCTATCCACACCACATGTGCAAATACACATTCTTACATTTTCCCTTTCTTTCACAGGTGCCTACTAACACAGCAGTCTGTTTCTTCAGAATATGTCTGAACATTAGAAATAGACATAACAAGGTTGGCATTAGATCTCTTGAAGGAAGTTCTCCATCTGATGTGTTTGTGAGTTCCTTAAAGAGTTTAGAGGTTTGCTGCAAGTCATAGATTATTTCACATTAGCTTTCCTAGTCCTGAAACATTATAGTCTTCTGTGTACTACCCCATTAACTTTGTTATCGTAATTTCTGACAGTTGTGATAGATGAAGTACCTTACACAGAACTGCACATTAATCCATATATGCTCTTGCTTAGAAACTACTCAAATATTACAACATGTCCATCAGCTGCTCCATACTCAACCCCTCAGAGAACCAAAAAACCACTGAGGTACCAAAACCAGCTATAGCAACTTAATGTGGTAGTTATGATTATCGTTGTCTTAACTCACTGGTAAGGTATAATATATTCTATCTGTCAAAGAATAACAGCATAAACAAATATTTGTTCCCAGGTGGCTTTAGGTCTTTACAAGAATCACTGTTAAGTGAAGTTAAATAACTCAGTTTTGAACGGCAGCCTGCTTAAAAATTTGTCTACTTGAAATAAAATTCAGATAACTACATATGCTAACTAGTAAGTTTTAATCCTTTTTATAATTATTATATAACTGAACCATATATATACACCTTATATAACCTTAAAGAAAGTTTCCTTTAAGGCTATGGATTTGAGTCTCGACAATGCTGAGCAATGCTGTAAAGCAGTAGCAGAAATCTGTAATTGATGTTGACTATGCTATAACAATATACCAGCACTCTGACTCTATTGTGAAGATGATGTTGGTGAGAAGTTGGCTTAGTTTTAGAATGAAAATCAAGATGAGATGCTTGAAACCCCTTGGCCCGTTCTATTCAGCTGCAAGCACCGTTGTGCATAGCACTTTTAAATCCGGGTATTGATTTGGCAAACTGTGAGGATCAGAAAATAGTATCTATTATAAGTAAACCAAAGCATATTTCAAATATTTTTGTCCTGCTGTGAAGCCCAGGAAAAGTAGTAACATCTTCTTGAATGCACTTACACATTATGCTTTCTGTGTGTGGAAATAATATTCAGCCCCAATAGAATTCTTATATCCAGAGCACAGTCTGTTTTGTGAAGAAGTGCCTACTGCATCTGCACGTGTTCAACACTCATCGTACAGGATCACTGAATCATAGAATGGCTTAGGCTGGAGGGGATCTTAAAAGATCCTTGAGGTCCAGCTCACCTGAAGAGGGAGTTATGTTTTCCTACTATTAGTCAGTAGATGCTTGAGTTAGCTTAGAGTCTGTCCCAGTTTATGTTCAGGGCTGGATATAGGAAATGAAACTTGTCCACTGGAAGCAGACACAATTCCTCCTCAAATATTTATAAGTCTTTCCAGAAAAAATCAGGCCCAACCAGGGCCCTGTGCAACCTGGACTTGAATGTGTCCAGAGATAGGCATTCCGTGACTACTCTGGGCAGCCTATTCAATAACAGTTAGGAGTGTTGTCCACATTAAAATCATATTAAAAAAACTTTGAAATGGACAAACTGACCTGAACATCTATTTCCAAAAGACAATAAGAAACTGCATTAGTTTTTCTTTTTTGAAGCTACTGTAAGTCTTGAGCTTGTCTCTATTTTCTACAGAGCTCTGAATGGCTCAACTTTCCTACAACTGCTGAGCAAAAAACGTTTTTCAAAACCTTAGAAATTTTCTGTGAAATACTGTATTAAGGTAATTGTGTATTTGGAAAGCAAATACTACCACTGAATTTTCATATTCAGTATGCAGCTCAAAAAACTACAGGAATTTTAACAGTCATTCACATGTGGGGGGGGGGGGAAAGAAATGCTAGAATATATTATATTGTCTATGCACTTAAATATTGTCTATGCACTTAGAGAGGAAGGAAGACCTGGGCTATAGACTCTCTAAGACTATGATGCTTATGTTGGAATAATTAATAGCCTGAATGATACAACCTTATTTTTCAGTCTCTGGGTATCCGCAACTTTTTTTTTTAACATTTTTCTTTTCTTCTATTTTAAGTAATAAAAATACAGTCCCATACCTACTAAAATAGCTGCTCTTGTTTCCATGTGCCTGGGAGGAATCCAAATGTTCTCTGAATGCTTAAAAATCTAGAAGATATAAAACTATTAAAAAGAGAATTGCTGAACAGGAAAACCATTAACCAGAAAGAAGGTAGATTTCAAATCCAGGAATTCTAGTAGTGTAAGACTGACATACATACCAAGGATCTTGTTCGTTGTGTACAGCAGTTAATGATAGCAGGTAAATAGCAAAGTATGTCTTCCATATCTTGCTATGGAATATAGCGGTCCATCTGGATCTTGTTCATGACCCAGACTCTAAGCAAGGCAATATTCTATTTACCTCACATGAAGACAACATTGTCCCTCAGGCATTTTCAGAAGAAAAAGTACATGGAGTAGAAGAAGCAATTAGATACATCTGTTAAGTGTTTTCCTCTCCCTCTGTGCTAAGTGGGAAAATGCTGCTTGCATTTGTAAAGCTGTAACACTTGTACCATTTCAAATGTGTTTTCATTTGCCAAGTGAACTCTCAAAAATTAGATATTATTGTAGAAAGCACTGACTAATGAGCCAGTGTCATTTAGAATATTCAGATTTATATTACTAACATCCAGTTTTCAAGGTCTAAAAATGCCATTGAAAGGCTTCAGAAATACATGGGATGGTCACAAGGACAATAGACCTGGGTTACAGCTGTTCTTGCAGCTGCAAGAGGCTTCACATGCTCCATGCTCCAGATGACAGTGACTGATAGTCAAATTAGACTGCCAGTACTTGCCTGCGTTAGGCTCATTATTAGGCACAAAATGACTCAGTTACTCTTGGGAATTTGCTTCATATAGCTGTTCATGAGGTGAATTTTCCCATCACAATAAAATAACATAGCTTAAGTTTGAATGTGTTATATTAAATTAAGTTCATTTTGTCCTACTATAAATATATTATAATATATAAGCCATTTTTCGTTAATTACCAACTCCTTAGAAATATTTGGAGGTAGGAAGTAGACACTTTACATCCCACGGCACACAACAAAGTTTTGAGAAGCATAACAACACTGGCATTGTGAAAGTAAAGTAAACAGCAGAAATATCCAAGTGAGCTTCAAATAAATACATCAGAAGATATCACTGCTCTACTGTACGATACATGTTTAACAGCCTTGGAATGCCATCTCAGAAGTCAGTCTGGAAGCTGCTACAAATGACTTGCAGATCTGGCCCCTCTCAAAAGCGTCAGCTGAGAGGCTCTACCCCTTGACCTATGTTGTTTCATAATGGATGACAGGTCTCCTCTTGTGAGAGGGTGCAAACAGGAACCTGAACATTGAAAGGCAGCACTGAACCAGGAAGAGAGGATGTGGAAGTAGTAAGGTTTATTGCCTCTGGAGCTCTTTCCAGTATACAAAATGACAAATCTGGTTCTTGCTACTATGAAGTTTGAGTGGATGGTTCAGCAGGTAGCGTATTCAGTTTAAAAACAATAGTTTTGTGATGTTGGATGATGTACAGCATGAATAGAAATTGGAAGAAGCTGGCTCACAATGTGGAAAACCGTGCAGAAAAGCTACTGTTAATTGCTAGTATCTGCTTTTAGAAATGAAGGGATTTATTACTTTTCTGGTTTCTCCAAGGAAATATTTTGGGGAAAAAATATAATTAAAACCTTGACCTTTGTTTCACTGCTCTACTTTATTATAAAGTTTAACAATCTTGGAATAGCGCCTCAGAAATCAGTTGGTGAACTGTTACAAATGCCTTACAGATCTGGCCCTTCTCAAACGTGTGAGCCAAGTCAGAATGCTTTTCAACAAAGCAGTATTACAGCACAAATGTTAGGCAGAAGTATTTGGAAGTTGGCCAGATCAAGTAGAGTGAGCGTGGTTTCTTAGAAACAGGATAGGAAACACGGCACTGACTAATACCACATGCACTGCACAGTCAAGCACTGCGTAGAGGATGAGTACTGTGCCAACGCTCGAGACTTGAATGACTTCAGTAAGAAATATATCTGAAAATTAACTTTAAATTTGCAAATAAAATGCTATAGATTCAAAGCATCAGCAAAGGAATTGTGGATGTTTGTTTATTGGGTTTTTTTTTGGTTTGTTTTATGTCTGTGATTGGTAATTTTGTGCATTCAGGGGCTTACATGGCCATACTGGATGTCCTGGCAAGGTTTACACTTACCGTTCTTAGAGATGACTTTGCTCAAGAAAGAAATATTAAAGGTGTATAAAGCCTTTAATGCCTGCTCCAACCTAAGCCATTCTATGATTCAGTGATCCTGTACGATGAGTGTTGAACACGTGCAGATGCAGTAGGCACTTCTTCACAAAACAGACTGTGCTCTGGATATAAGAATTCTATTGGGGCTGAATATTATTTCCACACACAGAAAGCATAATGTGTAAGTGCATTCAAGAAGATGTTACTACTTTTCCTGGGCTTCACAGCAGGACAAAGATATTTGAAATATGCTTTGGTTTACTTATAATAGATACTATTTTCTGATCCCCACAGTTTGCCGAATCAATACCCGGATTTAAAAGTGCTATGCACAAAGGAGCTTGCAGCTGACTAGAATGGGCCAAGGGGTTTCAAGCATCTCATCTTGATTTTCATTCTAAAACTAAGCCAACTTCTCACCAACATCATCTTCACAATAGAGTCAGAGTGCTGGTATATTGTTATAGCATAGTCAACATCAATTACAAATTTCTGCTACTGCTTTACAGCATTGCTCAGCATTGTGGAGACTAAAATCCATAACCTTAAAAGAAAATTCTTCCTAATTGAGCTCGTATTTATAGGAAGTTATCAAATTCTCATAGGCATGAAATGATCAACATACTTTTTCTAAAGCATCTATGTCCAAAGCTCAGGGCCCAGGACTTTTCCAGGCATTTCTGGAAGACTAATAGTTGAGACTCTCTAGTTAGTGAAAAGACATAACACTTTCTTTCTCTTCAGATTTAAGAAATCCCTATAACCAAAAGATGTGTACGTCTTCTACCAACAATAGAGTAACTGATTTCCATTTTATCATTTCCTCATATTTAGTCAAGTATCTGGTCAAACATTGCCATCCAGTGGAAGGAATGGTGATGGAAGTGACAGCTAAAATCCTATCAATTCTATCTGTGCAGTCCAGCCCTAGAACAACAATAAGTTAACAAGTCAGGCTTGTTTCCTGCTGCAACATGCATTTCTAATTTTAGACATGACAAGATTTCAGAGTTCCAATTCTCAGCAGAAAGATCATATAGGTGTAAGACTCCTAGCTAGAAGCATGCCATTAGGACCAATGTTGAATTAAAATAATGTGGGTTTTTTTTGCTTTTAGTTCTTTCTTCTGTTTGCTTTTGTTTTCTTTCTCTTTTAAGTACAGCTGTATTTTTCCTGCTGCTAGTCAGTAGGCACTTGAGTTATCTTAGAGTCTGTCCCAGTTTATGTTCAGGGCTGGAAATAGGACATGAAATTTGTCTGCTAGAAGCAGACAGAATTTCTCCTCAAATATTCATAAGTCATCCCAGAAAAGATCAAGCCCAACCTGATGACTTGGAAAGCAGAACCTCTGGAACTTCACTGCTTTGAAGCAGTTATAATTCTGTTTGGGTCCAAACCTTCTGCCAGCAATGACACTAGCCCTTTTCTTCCCCTGGGACTTCTTTTTTCCTACTGTTCCTATGTATTATTATAGGAAGCAGTTTGTTGTGTTCTTGCTGACAACTCAAGGGTGCACTACGGTTATCAATCATGGAATCCTTTGAGATGGAAGGGATCTCCGAAGGCTATTTAGTCCACCTCCCCTGCAATGAATGGGGATGCTACAGCTAGATCAATTTGCCCAGGGCCTGATCCAACCTTGCCTTGAAAGTCTCCAGAGATAAGGCATTAGCCACATCTCTAGGTAACCTGTCCCAGTGCCTCATCACCGTCACTGTGAAATACTTCTTCCTTTTATTTGGCCTAAATCTATCTGCTTTATGTTTGAAACTTAATAGAATCACAGAATGGCCTGGGTTGGAGAGATGCACATAGCCTGGTTGCTATGTGCAGAGTCACCAACCACCAGACCAGGCTGCCCAGAGCCACTTCCACTCTGGCTTTGAATGCCTCCAGGGATGGGGCATCCACAACCTCCTTGGGCAACCTGTTCCAGTGCATCATCAACTTCTGTGTGGAAAAACTTCCTCCTGCTATCTAACCTAAACCTCCATTGTCTCAGTTGAAGAACCATTCCCCCTTGTTCTATTGCTGTCTACCCTCATAAACTGTCATCCCCCTTCCTGTTTATATGCTCCCTTCAAGTACTGGAAGGCCTCAACCACAAACCCTGCTAAAGAGTCTGTCCCCTTTTTTCCTGTAGCTCCCCTTTAGGTACTGAAAGGCCACTATCAGGTCCTCTCGCAGCCTTCCTCTTCCCCAGGCTGAAGAGCCTCAGCTCTCAGCCTGTCCTCATAAGGGACACCTTGCACTTTGGATTTGCTGAACCTCATGAGATTCAGGTGGACCTATAAAGGTCCTTCTGAATGGCACCCCCTTCCTCTGATGTGCTGACCATACCCTGCAGCTCACTGTCAGCATACTCACTAGGTATGCATTTGACCCCACTGTTGATGTCACTCAAGAAGATACTAAAGTGTATCGGCCCCAGCATCGAGCTCTGGGGGCCATCATTCATCACTTATCTCCAACCCAGACATTGAGCCATTGACCACCACTCTCTGGACTCAATACTGCAGCCAGTTCTTTGTCCATCAACCAGTCCACCTATCAAATCTGTATCTTTCCAATTTGGAGAGAAGGATGTTGTGGGGCACTGTGTCAAAGGCCTTACTGAAGCTGAGACAGGGGACACAGGGGGCTCTTCCCTTGTCCTTTGATGCAGTGGCACCACTGTAGAAGGCCACTGGTTGGTTAAGTGGGATTTGCCCTTAGTGAAGCCTGCTGGTTCTCTCATATCACCTCCCTGACTTCTACATGCCTTAGCATAGGCTTCCCAGCAGACCTGTTCCATGATCTCCCCAGGCACAGAGGTGAGATTGACAGGTTGGTAGTTCCTAGGGTCATCTTTTTTACCCTTTTTAAGAATGGGTAATCAACTCTGGTCATAGACTATTTTGAATGGAATTATACATGGCATTAACAAGAAAGTAGGAGCAGTATATTTATTGATATATAATACTGAGTTAACAACACAATTTAATTGTAAATAAAAATGGAGATAGTGAAGTACACTTGATTATTCTCTGCATAGAGGATAGGGTTAAACACACCTGTCCAGAAGACCATCTGGCTAATCACAAAGTTCAGAGTGGACCTCCTTGATTTCAAAATGTCTTGAACAAAAAAGCTTATGTAAGAAGCCTAAGTGCAGCTGAATCCACTGCTGGTACCAGACTTGGACAAGTTTATGTCCATAGGTTACATGTGTGATATAATCTTAGCAAAGCTTGCAAAGCTTAATAAGATGAAACCCAATTAATAGGGGTCTATACTGACGAAGAATCTCTTGACATCAAGACATAAGGAATCTCTGCAAAGGTGTAA
>JAPSGF010000051.1:1082249-1238968 GCA_035772895.1 Perdix hodgsoniae
CATAGTTATTCTTGTATTCTCACTGAACATATTATTTTCTTCCACATTTGGCTTGTGTTGTACACTGATCAGTACAGGGGTTAAGTGGGTGCATTGCTCAAATTAGCTCTTGGATATTGTTTTGTTGCATTTCCCATGAATCTGCTATGAGCTCTGCAGATGCAGCCATTACAACCAGTCCCATCCATCACACCTACCACCAATAGTTATATGCTTAACACAGATGCAGTCATTGTAACCACCACGGGTGTTTTTTTGCTTGAGTGAGGATATGGGAATTGAAGGTCATTTTGCAGGGTGGGGAGCACACATCACATAGGCCTTTATTCTGGGTGCTTATAGCACCATCACAGCTACAGTGCATATTGAGCTTCACCCACCTTCCCTGCCCCCCTAATAATACATGGAGCTAGATTTGTCTTCTCCTGGGTCATGCTGTACAGTTCAGCTATACAACCCATGTTGCAGTTTACCCACTGCCCAACTGTGGATCTAGCAACAAGCTTAGGTTAGATTTATCCGTACATGAAACTTTCCCATGGAATATCTGACTAGAGAGAAGAAGAATTCAGAACATCTTCTTAAAATAAAAAAAAACTACCATGCAAGAGTAAACATCCTCCTTTACGTACATAATCAGACTCAAAAATAAGTCCTTTTAGTTCATTCCCAGGAAAAAGATTCAATAAATGAGTGTTGACTAGACAACAAGGAAAAAAATTCCCAGAAGTCCTTCAAGAGATGGAACTCTACTCAAAGTAGAATCTATTTGGTAATCTCATTTTTGTAGTTAGGTGGAAGATCACAGGGACAGAAGAATTTGCATCTAATCTCTCACAAGAGGTCTCTCAGCTACGGTACTAAACATACAGACATTCTCAGAAATAGTTGAGCTATAGGTAACAATATTCGATCTCTTGCTCTGGTTTGGCTTTCTACAGATTAACTTTTGGAGTCACAAAATGCGCTGTTTCAGTTCAATAACTGAAGCTCTAAACAACCTGATCTTTCCTAGAGTGCATCTCATTTTAACAACCTGAATGCATTTTAGATTTGCATTACATACTAACAAGAATTATTCACTTTTTCATTATACAAAAAAATATTCTCATCAGCTGCAGGGCTAATTTCGTTATTAGGATAAGACTATGTTCCCTCCGTATCACAATAAATATCACAAATAAATTTACTGCAGAACTTTCCTGCTGAAACAAAGACTAAGCCATCATGTTCAGTTACCTCAGAAAGAAGCTGTTTTAGAACTTTGAAATCACTATCTCAACATCCTTCATATAAGTAATATGCAATATGTAAGCCATTTAAATGGCCATGAAAAAAGAAAGAAAGAAAATAAAAGACAGTATGTCCTGGTCCTTAGTACAAGGTCACAGGACATACTACCAAATTTATAAGGCAGCTGTGGAAATGGAAGCTCATGGATGGACTCTTGGATGAGCAGCAAGAGTCGCAATACCTGAAACTTATTACTTCAGCTCCCACTGACTTTCAGAGGGATTTCAGAGTTCAGTTTATCAACAAGTTCCAGCCCCACCAGTTTCAATGGCTATTCATGTAATATATATTCCTCAGTAGCAATTAGCTACTAAGGAGTAGCAGGTTCATGAAGATTAGTAGCCCATGTGTTTGTAATGACTGCTGCAGAACCTCAAGCCAGTAGCAGTATCAGTTTATTGTTCTTATGATGAAAAATGTTTCCATCTCAAGTTCATGGTCTGTTAGTTATGTAATGCAGATGAAGACTGTAATTCAGTAAGCACAGAACTTGAGTGCAAAGCAACTTGAAGTTAATGTTTATCAACAGGTGTTTGTACACAACCTCTGAAAGAGGCTGCATAAGTATTTACTACGTAATACAGCAAAATCAGCCTCCTCCTTGAATCACTCCATGAAAAAGAGAGTTATTGAGTTGTCAACTAGTTTTCAGTATGAGACCATATCAAAGATGGACATGTTTACAAATAAACTGTGCGCCACTTACTGAACTTGAAAGAAGTACAAAGTCATCAAGAGGAATAATATCCCATTGCCAGCAAGTACCAGATGGTGGAATGATCCTTCAATGTCTCGTATAATCAGGCGTAACCATGACCACAGACAAACATAATCAAACAAAGCAATGACAAGTAATGGTATGAAACAATGGTCAAGGTTTTAATTATATTTTTTCCCCAAAATATTTCCTTGGAGAAACCAGAAAAGTAATAAATCCCTTCATTTCTAAAAGCAGATACTAGCAATTAACAGTAGCTTTTCTGCACGGTTTTCCACATTGTGAGCCAGCTTCTTCCAATTTCTATTCATGCTGTACATCATCCAACATCACAAAACTATTGTTTTTAAACTGAATACGCTACCTGCTGAACCATCCACTCAAACTTCATAGTAGCAAGAACCAGATTTGTCATTTTGTATACTGGAAAGAGCTCCAGAGGCAATAAACCTTACTACTTCCACATCCTCTCTTCCTGGTTCAGTGCTGCCTTTCAATGTTCAGGTTCCTGTTTGCACCCTCTCACAAGAGGAGACCTGTCATCCATTATGAAACAACATAGGTCAAGGGGTAGAGCCTCTCAGCTGACGCTTTTGAGAGGGGCCAGATCTGCAAGTCATTTGTAGCAGCTTCCAGACTGACTTCTGAGATGGTATTCCAAGGCTGTTAAACATGTATAATACAGTAGAGCAGTGATATCTTCTGATGTATTTATTTGAAGCTCACTTGGATATTTCTGCTATTTGCTGTACAGTAGAACCCAGAGCTGCTAGCAGTCAACAGCAAGTAGACTATTCTTATAGTCAACGGCAAGAGCTGACTACAACAATAGGACACTACAACCATCCAGTGCAATCTACTCATTCCCAAGCATGCTGTCAGCCCAGCTCTGTATTTCTCTGTGTCGTATTTTGCTTGAATGGAGGTATCCAGAGGTAACCACCAAACACATAAAAGCAAAAACCAAACAAGCAAAGCACCACAAATTGTTTCATATAAAGATGGTTTAAGTTGGTGGTAGGAAAACAGGGGACTGAATTAAGTATTAAATAAAACAGAACAATATGTTACCTGGCTTCACTCCACCTGCAGGGAATTTTAGGTGTCTTTATATTTCCATTTAAAGTCTTCTTTAAGTTAAAGTACCTTTTTTAAGGTTACGTTCCATGCAGCCTGTATGTACACGGTTGCCCCTTAGGATCAAGGTATTGTGGAAAATGCTCTATTTTTCTCTTGACACTGTATCTACCTAAGCCAACTGCTTTTGGGCCATTTCCTGTGAGAAGAGGCAGTCTCTGCTCTCTTCACGCAGAGGACACTCCCGCAGCAAAAACTTGCCACTCATGAGAGAAAATGAAGCAGAGAAAATAACAACCTCGTTCTGCAGCCTCCCAAAACACAACTAAGGCTGGATGAGTCTGTCATGCTGGCAGGGAAGGGAAAACTAAACACAGAAAGGGAAGACCACCACTAATTACCACCTGCTCATCTCCCAAAAACTGATGCCAAAGTGATGCTGGTGAAGAAGAGGAAATTAAACCCAGGAAAGTTATAATGGTTTAATGAATATATTTTGCTCAGCATCTGTAGGAAAGTTGAGCCATTCAGAGCTCTATTGAAAGCTGAGACACGCTCAAGACTTATAGTGATTTGAAACAAAAAAATTCTAATGCAGTTTCTATTCCTAATAGACACTAATAAACCAATCATATTCAGGTCAGGTTGTTTATTTGACAAAGTTTCTTATATGATTTCATACCTCCCACTGACAAGATAAATTTTGTTGCATATTTTATTTCATTTGGACGTGCATATCAAAACAACATTTGTCACACATCCTCTTTTGTTACTGGCAATAAAACGCAACATAATGTGGTTTTGGTCTTCCGCAGTACTTCTAGCCTATGAAATCATTACAAAAATGATTAAAGCTTACTGGTTAGTGTACTTAGTTATCTGAATTTTATTTTGAGTAGCAAATTTTTAAGCAGGCTACCTTTCAAAACTGAATTATTTAACTTTACATGACAGTGATTCTTGTAAAGATCTAAAGTCACCTGGAAACAAATATATTTGTTTTATATTGTTTGTCTATGCTGTGGTTCTTTGACAGATAGAATATGTCTTACCTTGCCAGTGAGTTAAGACAATGATAATCATAAACGTGACTTTTGTGCAAAGAGCATAAAACCAGCCTTTGGCTGACAGCTCTTGGCTTGGCTCTTGTGCATCTCAAGCAGCTATATGCATCTGCTACATAAGGCTGCATGAGTGCTGTTTTGTACATTCCTCACTTGCAGATATACTTTCTGAAGCTGCTTTTGAAAATTTAATCCTGTCATGTTGCTGTAAAAATGGTTGTCCACACTGTCAACAGTCTGAGTTTTACTGTCAATAATGGCAGGGGAAAAAAAGCATGGATCTGAATTTTTATCGGGCCATGGAAACTGCACACAAAGATATTCAGATGCCCAAATATAGACAGATATTTAGACTTTTTAAGCTGTTAAGGTAAATGAAGAACTCCACTGCCGGAATGTAACTCACAGGATTCTAAGTACAGAAAAAATGACTCTGAAAATGTAGCCTAGCACCTTTTAATACTCACTTAGTGCAAAAATGTTTTTGATGCTGTAAACTAGGCATGTCACTGAATGCCCTTAGCTATGAAACTAAATACAAATTAGCTTACTACATTTTAAGTAACACCTGGGTCCATACTGCATCTTTGCATAAAGCAAAATAATTTTTAATATACTTCAGAAGTTTAAAAACATGGTGCATTACATCCTAGTTACAGTGACAGCCTCTCTGCCTCTGGTTCTGCAGCGTAATTCCTCTTTGTTGCATTTCTGGAAACCTAGCTCTCTTTCAAGATATTTACTTATTGTTTCTTTGCCCTAACTATGAACTCTCTGCTTGACTCTTTCATACACATTCTATGGAATCTATATCTATTCATTGAAACTAGACGTAACTTGGGAAAAAAATAAAAGGCTTTAATTCGTGTTCTGTCTAGGATCTTGGCAGAAGCTTTGAGATGGCTGAATTCAGAGAGGACCTCTTGGTCTGTGGTATCCCACACTGCTACCACGCTCAAAGTTTGAAGTTTGAACAAGATTAATATGCAGCAATGCTTTGTAATCCACAGTGCTGGCAATTTTACTTCCAACTTGCTTATGTTCTATTTCCTTGAGGCTGAACCATTCTTCTCCTTCGTTGTCTTCATAATCCAAAGTCAAGAACAGATGCTCAGTGAATTAAGCTTGACTACTGGCTTCTCTCATAAGGTCAAATCAGATTTCAGCTCTCATTTAGTGTTCATTTATAATGTCCTGTGCCCTTATAGTAACAGCCATGAACTCGTATTTAGTATGTTTCTAAAACTATTTTACTGGAAAACAATTTTGCTCCTGCCTTTTCTTCTAAAGCTATTTGCCAGACAATTCCCCATACATAAAGGCCAAGACATTATTTTCATTCAGTATATGACATCAGTTCCATTGATCAGCCTGTAGAATTCATCCTGAAAATAAGACAACTTGGTACAAATCCAAATGCACTGAAATTATGTCAAAATGTTTCCTGACCAAAATTGACAGTGTTGCACAGGTTAGAAGCACTTCCTCCTAATGCCATCAGTGAGGATAATAACATCTACGAGGACAAAGAAAGGATTCCTTCCTTTCACAGATTCAGAAACAGGGATTTTTCCAACTTCATTGCTTTTGCAATTCTTCCATTTAAATTCACCAAAATAATTTGTTAATCCACTCAAACCAATCAAATTATTTTGTGTAGATTTTGTTGCAATGCATAATAAAGGCTAAGTTTTGTTAAAATTTGTTAGAATACTTAGTGTTACAGAAAGTCACTAACCAAGGCAACTTCATACTACTACAGTCAGTCACTCTCTAACCAAAAAAATAGAAAGGTCTGACTTTACATTAAATCAGCACACACGCGGTAGCAATTTCCATTTCAACTGCATAGATTTCTACTTCATTAAAGCACAACCAAATCAGCACCAACTGAAGAGCAGCAATGACAAATGTGATCCTATACCATCTGCTGAATACTTGTTTGGTAGTCTTAAGATTTAATAGAAACAAACTAATTAATATTTTAACACTATTACCTTTGTGAAAGAACCTTTCAAAATGCCTTGTCTGCCAAATTCCAATGAAATAACCACTGCTAAGTAACAATTGCTAACTTACGCTGGACTTAAACAGATCCCTAGGAATTCATAGATTTATCCTATGGCTACTTAGTTTTTCAGTTCAGTTACAGTAGAGATTCAACTGTGCTTTCTTTAAAGTGATTACTAAACCCAAATTAATTCAAAATCCGATCTTTTCAAACATAAAAGCAAGACAGGTCCGGAGTACTGAGGTTCACACGATTGCAGAATGGTTTAGGTGGGAATGGACCTCTGGAGATCATTTTGCCCAGTACATCTGGCTTGAGCTTGGTCACCTAAAAAAGGTTGTCAAGGACCGTGTCCAAATGGAAATTACACAGCCTCTTTGGGAAACCTGTCCTAGTGCTTCTGGACCTTACAGCCTCCATTTAGATATTTATGTAAACCTTCCATTCCCCTGCCCCTGAGCCTCCTCTTTAGGCCAAACAGTCCCAACTCTTTCAGCTTTTTTTCATTGGAGAGATGCTTCAGTCCCTTAGTCATCTTAAGGGACCTTTGTTTGACATATTTTAGTTGTTACATGTCTCCTTGTACTGGGGAGCCCAGAACTGGACACATTACTCTAAAATGTGGTCTTACTAATGCTGAGTGGAAGGGAGGGCTCACCTCCTCCATCTTGCCATTCATACTGCTAATATAGCAGAGGACACTGTTAGTTTTCTTTGTTACAAGGCCGTACAGATGGTATGGTCATGGTCAACTTGCTGCCCTCCAGGACCTCCAGGTCCCTTTCTACAAAGCTACTCTTTAGCTAGTCAGACCTCAGCATATACTAATGCACGGAATTATGTCTTCTCAGGTGCAGGATTTGGCACTTCCCCTTGTTGAACTGCATAAGGCTCCTGCCAGTCCACTTCTTCAGCCTGCTAAGGTCTTTCTGACATATCAGTTGCTCTTCCCAATTGTATATCATCAGCAATACTCTGCTCCATCATCCAGATAATTAATGAAGATGATGAACCAGACTGAACCAAGAGTGCTCCACCAGCCTCCCACTATACTTTGTTCTACTAATTACTAGTCTCTGGCCCAGCCATTCAGTTTTCAGTTCACTTCACTGACTGCTCACTTAGCCCATGTTTCATCAGCTTGTGAGAGTCTTAGGACAGATAACATAAAAAGCTTATCTGAATGTAGACAATATCTAATGCTCTCCTTTTATCTATCAGGTCATTTCATTGTAGAAGTTTATCAGATTAGTCAAACGTTTTTTCCTATGTGAATCCATGCTGATTATTTCCAGTGACCTTCTTGTCCTTCATACATCTGCAAACTGTTTCCAAGATCAGTTATTTCATTATTTTGCCAGGGATTGAAGTGAGGCTTATTTGCCTGTAGTTTCATGGGTCATCCTGCACTTTTCAAAGACAGGAATGACATTTGTTTTCCTTCTGTCCTCAGGCACCTCTCTCAATTGCTACGATCATTCAAAGATTATTGAGAGCAGATTCAATTATATCAGCCAGTTCTCTCAGTATTCATAGGTGTACCCTCTCAGGATCCATGGATTTTTGTATGTTCAGTTTACTTAAGTATTGTATAGCCAGATCCTCCTCCAGCGGTGAATCTTGCTCCAGACTTCCTCCCATTCTTCAGTGCCTGAGATTTCTGAAGGCCAATCTTGTTAATAAAGACTGGGGCAAAGAAGGCATTCAGTACCTCAGCATCTTCCATATCTCACATCACTAGGGTCTCAGCTCCATCCAGTAGCAAGTCTGCATTTACCCTAAATATTGTTTTGCTATTTATGTACTTACGGAAGTCCTTTTGTTGCCATTGACATATCTTATCATGCTCAACTTCAGGTAGGCTTTCCTCTTCCTAATTGCATCTCTGCATGCTTTGACAATGTCTCTATAATGCTCTCACCTTATCTGTACTTTCTTCTACCTCTTGTGTATTTCATTTTTATGTTTGAGGTTTGCCAGGAAGAAATGTTCATCCATGCATGCCTCCTGGCATGTCTATGGGTTGTTTTCTGGTTTTGTTTTGTTTTGTCCATTTTCCTGCTTATTTGAATCACTTTCAAGCTTGGAGGAACTGATTCTCAAATACTAACCAGCTTCCTTGGGACCATCCTCAAGTCCAAGGTTTTAATCTTTCTATTACTTAGAAAAGAGTAATTGCACTTTTTTTTCTTTTTTCTTTCTTTCTTTTTTTTTCTTTTTTATACCAATACTAGTTATTAGAAAGTTATACACATCAGTTACCACCACTCTCACTGACTGAACTTTTTGCTCTAAAATTGGGTGCAACTCAGGACCAGACTAAAATGTTTGGTCCAAGAAAGTATCTGGTTTTTTTTCTTTTTTTTTTCCTTTTGCTTGTCTTAAACTTGCTATGTACCTTTATTTTGTTACATTACTCCTCCAAATGCCAAGAAATGTTAGTGAACATGTACTTTCCTGGGCAGTTCATCACCTGCCTGCTGAGTCCAGTGAGGATACCATTGAGTGATCCTCCTGGCTCATCCAGTGTAGTGGAAATAATACATTCTAAGTGGTTAGCACTCTTCCTCAACACAGTGTCAGGAAATTCCAATTAAGTCCATGCATGAGCCTTCCCTAACATTTATCCAAAAGACAGAGGCTTTGGTTCAATTTCCTCCTTACACTGAATGAGGGTTTTTATACTCCCATCTTTAATAAACTGTCACACTGTCAGCATGCCAGCAGACTGTTCTCTCCATAGGATTAGCATCTCTTTAAAGAGGTAGCAAAAGAAGCTCTCACTTGTACTGTACTGAGTGACTGATGAACTGGAATAGAAGGGAAAAAACAGAAAGGAAAAGTGAATACAGAGAAGCATCTTATATTCTTCAGCCTAATATTCCTTCAGGAATTTTCTCCAATTGAAAGAGGCCTCAGTTCCAATCCTTACTCAACAAACTATTTCCAGATGTTATTTTTCTGAAGATCTTTTCTAATGAATATGTGGAAGTCAAGTTCCTATTTTTCTCCTGTGTGGGCCATTTAAACAATACTTGACCCATTAGAGCTCAAGTGTCCTAAAAGGATGATGAAGCGTTAGACAAGGCTAAGGATTTTTTTATTTTTATTTTTTTTTACTTTGAAACATGATATACACCCTATATTTTAAGAATTCACCAGAACAGCAATTTAAAACATACCTGCACATTTTGACTTTTTTTTTTTTGGTGTGTGTGTGTGTGTGAATATGTTTTCCAGTGTAAAAATTGCAAAGAAAAAGCACTAGAAGATACAAATTGTTGTTTCTGCAATGAAAGGGCTTGCTGTCTCTGCATAGCATGCCAACCTTTTCCTTCATTAACTTTATCACAGTTACTGCTTTAGCCCATGACATTTCATATGCCCAGCTTTTAATTATCAACTCTTCATGACTTCTTATAGGAACAAAGTTCAGTGAAGTTACCTCTCTGCACTCTTGGGCTGGCTTTTTATGTACTGTCAAAGTGTACTCCTCTGGGAGTGGAACAGCTTCTTAACTTAAATGATGTCTTCAGCTGTTCTTCCTTACTGGCTCCTTATTTGTTTCCTTACGGAAGCTACTAGGTACAAGGACTAAAATGATCAGACCAATTTTTTTAAAAATATATATTTAGCTGTACAAATTCTACTAATTAAAGCAATGTAAACTAGTCCTTTCTTCTAAATTTAGAGAATGCTGCAGTTTTTTTCATGTAAGAAGAAGCACAGCAGGTGATCAACAAGGAGTCAGAAAGGTCCCTTATCTCATTTGTCTATATTTAGCTTGTGAGTGGAGGAGACAGTGCTTGCAACATCAAAGCCATTATGCTTGTTAACACTTGTTAAAGCAGTTCTATCAGAACTCAATACTTGCCAACTGAAGTTACAGGGAAAGCACACAGGACTAATCAGGGAATTGTGCTATTAAAATGTAACACCTAGTCTATATTATTTCTCCAGGCAGAAAGACGTAATTCAGGCAACTGTGTGCCTGCAGAGCAATGCCATATAAAGACATCTTTCCCACAGACAACTCAGCTAGGAGATCAATATATTTCTACACTGATACAAAACATTTGTTTTGACATGTGTAAGACATACTTCACGTGCCACTCAAACTAAGGTGCTTTTTTCGTCCCCTGAAGAATCAAATTCAAGAGCAAGCCAACATCTTTTGAATCTGTCTCTCGGCTTGCAGAACCTGTTGGAGGAGCTTACAATACAGCCAGTCACAAAGGCAGCCAGATATTAAATTACTACCTATATCTGCACTGACCAGAATCAAATATTTTCATCATATCAGAATGATAAATAAAAAGAGGCATGTAGTCAGTGGAAGATTATGAACATGCTGATTTAATGTTAATCTTCTGAATGATATGAGAACTGAGTTTGTATCTGTTGCCTCAGATTGTCGAAAGTTGTTGTTTTTCTTTGGTCATTCATCTTTATTTATTTCTTTGTTTACTCTTTAAAAAGGGCATATGGGTGGCTTTCCAGACAACTACAGATGCAATTTGTAAGCTAGCTCTGAAATTTCATGAATCATTAAGCATTAGTCAACACAAACACATTATTATATTTCTATTCCTCAGTGCTTCCTAAGAAACACATTTTTTGTCTTTTACTTTGCTTATGTTCCTATCATTCTTACTAAGTCCTGTTTCTGCATAATCATTATGGCAAGGCAAATGGACTTAATTTCTTTCTTTCTCCATTAAGAAGAAAAGCAGAAAGATTCTTTTTGCTGTAACTCAAAAACATTCACTTTTTCTTTCTCTCTCTCTCATTACTCAAAGCAACAAACACATCCCAGCATCACTGGAAGATTCAGTCAGTTCCCTTCTTTCAAATATTTTTTTATTGAGGATATACTTTGTTCTGAGAGAGCAGACAAGAAGAAGAAAAAAATACGTTTAAAAAGGGAAAGGAATGCTGTGAGTTATGTCTGTGCATTTCTTATGCATTGAACACAACAAAATTCAGGGGAAAAAAGCTTGGACGTGTTTCTGGCTGTGAACTACAACTGAGGAATAAAGCATTCTGAAATACCTTACCATTATCATCCAAAGTGCAGGTCATTGTTATAAAGGGGAAAAAAAAAAAAAAAAAAAATCGCCCAGAAATTCTTAAGGAAAGGAATCAAGAAGAATACAAATCATCTAGCAGAATCCTGGAGCTGACTTTTGGGAAAAGAAAAAACACAACTCACTTGGCTTCACACATACAAGGCCTTTGTGTTGTCTTACTTAGTATTCTCTCATGTTAGATAGGCAATGATGCAAATAGAGTTGACCTTGTCTTTGTATAGGAGCATGCATATATATATATATTTGATATGATAAATATATCTAATTTGATTATACTGTAAAAGATTCACTTGTGATACCTCTTGTGTTTAATTTAAATTTCTTAATATTTTCTGTTGATGAGCACAGTGTCCACATCCACAAAGCAAAACAAAACACTAAGACTCTCAGCTGTGAAGCAGAAGAATAAACAACACATGCAGTGGAAGATAAATACAAACAGATGAAGCTTCTCAAGTGTCTCCTGTAGTTCCACTTATAGGCCTACTTTCTATTTGAATCTCGTATTTACTAAAGATCCTTGTTACCACTTAAAACTATTATTTACATAGCTTTTATACCTGTGCCAACATCTTTTCTATGTAAAGTAGAAAAAAAATGCAATATGACGAATTCTACACACACTATTGCCTTGTATAAAGCACTACAGAAACATTTCAACAACTTTTAGAGTAGAATGCATTTGTCTATGCACTACTTTTTTTCATCATGAGTACGATACAAGCTGTTACCCACAGATTCTCCTAGAGGTCTAAATGCTCTTCTTCATAAAGCAGAAAAACAAAGCCAGTCTGATCAACAAATCTGATGAACAATGAAAACAATTTTTGGATACAGGCAAGATATATTGATGCTGCATATTCCTTAAGTTAACTTACTTATTTTACTGGAAAGTGTTCAAAGTCACCTTGGGAAGGAGATTTGTATGTCTGTAGCAAAAGTACCTGTCAGAGATTTTCTACTCAGCAGCTGCATCATACATTTCGAGAACTCACCATTAAGGATGCTAAGTGTAACTGTCACACTGAACAGAACTGAGCTCGAATAGTTCAGACTATGAACCATGTGTGATTTCTTAGCATTCATTAATATTCAACCTGAAAAGCTTGGTGTCTAAGTGAAGTAGAAGTAAAGAGATAGTGGAGTGATGCCATGAGGCTGAGCCCTATCACATGACGGTGGTGTATTTCATGTAAAATTAGAGGTAGTAGGGATGCAATTAGAGGTAGCAAAATCATTATTATTATTAACAAAAAATACAGATTGGTATTACATGGTTAATAGACTCACTACTGTACTGAATATAATTATTATGGATTGCAAAGAACTATCATTGCCAGAACAAAGTATCTCTCTTTTAATTTTCCATTATGCTATTTGTTTCAGAAGAATAAATGTATTTGTGATCTCCCACTCTTGTGTCTTGGAAATGATCAAAAGTTAGAGGAAAGAACTCAGCAGTGTGGAGCTCTCACAAATGTGGCTTTTGAAAAATGTTATCCTTAATACTTCCTAAGGATGGTGACCAAGCTGCATCTGCATTTTGTGTGAACTTAATGTGTGAAAAAGTTCTGAAACAAAACTTGATCATTTTTAAAATACCTCTTTATTAGAATTAAGTTGCTTTAAATAAAATCTTGAATTTCAGCTATTATCATAGAATTTAATGAAGGTCATTTAAGATCATTGAGGTGAAGCAGTCTTATCTTAGAGGGAATATGAATTGCTCGAAGATTTGGCACAGAACTTTATCTCTTTTAGAGGTATTTTCTTTGGTAATGCGCTCTTAACGTCAGTAAGCTCCTTTTAGTTGCTCTTTACTTTTCAGGTTTCAACCTCTAATTGCTGCTAATATTAATTAGTGCCATTCCCTGAATAGGTATATAAAAGGGGGATATACACTCTTAAGTCTTAAGCACAGACTGTACAGAAAGTTACTGGGCAAAGTGTACCTAACTTACTGTTTAGTGCAATTTTTACATGAAGTACACCACCGTCATGTGATAGGGCTCAGCCTCATGGCATCACTCCACTATCTCTTTACTTCTACTTCACTTAGACACCAAGACATGGTGTTATACATCTCCCTGCATTATTTTTGATAGCAGAATCAGAACTTCATCACACAGGCTATATAAAATTGGGAAAGCATATTAAAGTAAGTACTATAACAGCAGCTTCTCAATGCATACAAATAAAGTGGTATCAGAAGTTTATTTTAGGCTCAAGCATCCCATGAAACAAGTCTCTGATGCTTTGTGATTTGGAAATATTATGCAGGAAATACCATCAGCCAGTTTTTCTACCTACTGAATACAACTTATACAAGTATGATGCGCATCATTAAGTAAGTTTTCCTATTAGGTTCATATAATGAAATATATGTTTATTTCTATAAGAGTATGAGCTGAATTTCCTGGGGCAAAGTCTATCTTGAAATATGCAAGATGCTTATTCCTGAAGAAAAGTAAGGGTGGAGAGGAAGCAACTGCATGGTGGCTTTCTTCTTAAAACTCAATCATGTATGTGAAAACAATTCAGGTCTTCTTACCAAAGCAACTTGTCAACAAAACTAAATTCAAGTTCCACTTCCTCCAAGTTCTTGCAGGAACTAAAATAATTTCCTTTTACTACTGGGACTCTGCCAATGAAAACCAACCAGATCTTTCCCTCTGCCTGTACTGAAGAAAGGTAGGAGAGGCAAACAGTGATTCATTTTCCCCTAGCATGAAAATAAGATTCTTCTTTTTCCTTAGTACAGCTGCTGCCAAACCTCAATAACTTTATTAAACATCCAAAACCTTCTTAATTTTTCCTTTCCAAGAGTTATTTCTCAAGATTAAACATTCTTCTGGATTGCTTTTTCAGTGCACAAAGTAGTTTCTAGCATCAGAAACAGCTATATGAATTGAACCAGAAAGTCTCTGTGAGCACTTTTCTATGGTCTCATTGGTGGTTTAACAGCTAGAAGTTCTGCTTCACAAACTGGAAAACACTTTGGTATCTTCAGTTGTTGTGGAATAATCCTCACCTTTCAGCTCAAAAAAAGATAAAAAAATAAAAAAATAAAGGCCTCAGATGGGTTGTTGGACTACTGATAGTTTCAAAAAATAGTCCTGCAAAGCAGCTCCACTTCAAATATCATGGAGTCCTTTCACTAGCTGGGTTGTATTGATTCACAGAGACAAGTAAGGGGCCCAGCAACTAGCAAGTATTCTTAAAACTTATAGAGAACTACCTGCTTTTTAATAAAAGCTACAATACAGAAACAAGAATATAAATGAAACATATGTGGCCAGTTACACTAATGTGAAAACAACATTCAGTTGATGTTCATCACAAATAAAAAAATACAGTAGGAAACAACATTTCGAAGTCAAGCACAGCACTTCCGGCTCCTGCCGAGCCATCAGCTCAAAGCGCAGAAGCAGAGATACAAATTGCTTCCTGCCAACATGCTGAAACTGTTCTTAGAACAAGCATTTAAGACTCATCTATCCATAGGAACATCAGCAAGAACAGAAAGAATAAAATTAACATTACCTGATAAAAAAAAAAAGAAGATAGAAATGGAATAATTGCAGACATAAACACACAAAGCACACTAACACAGCATATAACTTTGTATTTTCTCCTCTCAGACACTTCCAGAATGCTGATTCAGTCTGAAAAATAAATGTTTTCTCTACTGCAGAAAATTTAATATAAACATGTGTACATTTATGAAAAAATGGAAATACTTTAATTAGGAATTATCAAATGAAATTTTGTAGAAAATTGTATTGTGGTTAATTTCTTTACCATTAATTATAGATGTGATCTTTCAGTGGTGTTCCATAACCATCAAGACAATGGATCTGGAAGTAGAATTTTATTCTCCACTACAGATTGATTCTACATTTTATATCTTTAAGTGTTCTTTATGGCAAAGTTAAGAATGTGGCAAAGTAATGACAATAACATTTTGTTCATTATTCTAAAACTGTTTTGCTCCTATCAACATACCATCACAAAATGTAAGATAACAATGTTTCCTGGCTCACAGTTACCCCTAAACTGTGCAAATATGAAACATTTGAAATAGTGAGGTAATGATAAAAGTATGCTTTTAAGCACCATGTCTGAACACTTAACTTACACAATCAATTGCACAGACAAATGTCTGTCAGCTTGCTCTCCATCCGATTTAAATTAGCTAAAATTTCTTCATTTTCAAACATAGAAGGAACTCATTGCCCCCTCACCAAGAGAAATATCTGTATTGGCAGCATTTAAGTGAAATAATAACTTTGTGGATGGATTACAAGGTTCACTTATCATCTAAGAAGTTGTCATCTTTGCCAAGATCAATTCAGCATTTTACCAGAATATTATTTTGCACTAAACACTGACTGCTTCCAGATGAACATGATTCACAATAGCTGAAGCACATGGACTTTGGCTTACTATTTTCAGATAAAATTTACTAAGTGCTCATACTACAAATTTTTGAGCTAAATGTGTAAAGGGATTGGTTTCCAAAAGCTATGTTATTTTTAGAATATTTGTGCATCTACTTAAAATGAGCCCAACTCCTCTTACATGAAATTGATAAAGACACACTATAATGAAGGGCTGCAACACTGATACTCAATCAGTCTACCATAATTTGAGTACAACTCCATTCCAACAGTAAAAACTCAGTTATTCATATTTAAATTTAATAGCATTAGTACATTTTAAAAGCGATATGAAATTACTCTCACTTAGCTGTATCCATATGATAAAATACATGTCTTTTTAAATATATACTTTATCACAATACATTTCTTATATGGCATTAAAAAAAATTCAAACTGAAGTATTCCCAGGTAATGTATATAATACTGTTTTTTTCTCTCAAATATACCCTCTTAAAGGGGTAAAAAAAAAAATCATTATGCTTTTTAATGCCTTGCCTCCTCATTTCATTTCTTCTTCGTGTCATTTCTTCTTCATTTCATTTAATTTCTTCTGAAATTTCACACTAGTTGAGCAATACAACAGAATCCCTGTTCTTGGATGCCTTTCAGACTTGGCTGACAAAGCCATGACCCACCACACCAAAAACTGGAATTAGCCCCATTCTGATCAGAAGGCTTGACAATTTGACCTCCATGGGTTCTTTCTACCCCATATTTCTAGTATTTCTTTTTTGCAACTGTACATAGCACAGAAAGCAAACCTAGTGCCACCAGTCTGATTCTTACTGGCAAAAGATGCAATTGAGAGACTAGGGTGCAATATTCAGAGGTTCAGTCAACTTCTACTTGAAGACGAATGAGTACAGGGTACAGACTTTTCTTGCTCTAGAAAGCTTTGGATGCCTGCAAGTCTTCTTGCTGGATAATTACATGTAACCTTTTTCTTCAATAACGTCTTTCCCTATTCCAGACTTCAAGGATCATTGGAGTCCTTTTGTTTTTTTTTCTTTTTTTTACCCTAGTTATGTCTGATATTTATTCAACTATTGTGACATAATACAGCCTTTTCTAGGGCTAGAAGCCTGTCTTTTATCTAGATTGTTTAATCTTTACTGCACAGTTTCTCTAACAACTTTGTTTTATCCAGTTCCAGAATAAATCATCCATCATAAGCATAAAGGAAAATTGAACTTATTTATAGAACAGAACTCATTTCCCCCTGTTATGGAATGTGTCTGTCAAAGATACTGAATCTACAAGAGAAAAATCAGGCAGTTTCAAGGATCTGCCAAGTTCTCAAGTGTTTTACAAAGTAGACCATTTTGAGATTTCCAGGGAAATGTCTTCACTACAAAGCTTGAAGACAGTACACATCACTATTAGCACTGCTTTTTAGGTACTTGAAACTATCTTTCTGATGAAAAAGTGCTTGACCTATAGATGAAGCACCCAAGTGGACAGGTAGGACTTGCCATGTCTATCTCATTTTCCCTCAGCCATGAGTAAATGATGGAAAACATGTATGGATAGACCCAAGAATTTTCATGGAGAAGCATCTGTAGCTCCATTGTAGGCCACACAGATGTTTCTGAAACTCAGATTTCTCTTGCATCAAATATACCTAGCAGATATATGAAATTAAACAAAAACAGCCCATGCAAGTGTCTAAAATTTTTCAAGACACATTTACACTTCTGCTTTTGCTATGCAGCAGATGCTGCATTTAAAACTGGGGAATAGAGGCTGAATTGTTCAGACCTAGAATGGTAATTTTCACTTCACAAGCAGTGTTTCATTTTTATTGTGCCTTGTAAGGAATGGCCAAAGTTTCAATCAATTGATTCCTTTGGAGCCAAAATTAGGCTTCAGATGTCTACACCTTAAGTACATCCACACACATACAATGAATGAGCAACATATTTTAACTATAACTTCCAAAATTTTTGTCTCTGACTATTGCTCATTATTTCAGGTTAGAATGCATATAACTGAGTTCTGCCTTTCAAATGACAAGAGAAGCAAAATGTTGAGACAAATCAAGCAGAAATATTTTCACCCTTACAAGTCATGTTTAGGCCCTTAATTGCAGATGGGAGTATATGATGTTAGAGCCAACGCAGTTTGGAAAGTAGAAACTTTGCAAAGGGAGCACATTAGAGCTAACTTTAATTTAGTTGATGACTAAAAAAAAATACCTGCTCTGAATCAAAGTCAAGGTAGAAGAACTTCTCTGTCAAGCTCATCTTTTGTTCCCAAGCCCACTACAGACAAAAAGACAAATGTTCAAAGTGATTTTTTTCACAAGTTCACAGGAAGAACATGCTGTCTGATGCCACAAACAAGATACAGAGGCTATGTTACAGCTTCCCATATCCACTAAAAAACTGTAATATCTACAAACATTATCAGCTTACACATAAAGTCCCCCATCATGTTCTCTCATCTGGAAATGGCTTCAGTCTAATATTCCTTCTTTAGTTTGTTGTTACCTGTGTTATTTTCACGTTGTCTGCTTTTGCTCATCCATTACTCATAATGTTTCAAAATTGTAATTGCAGTGGTTACAAAATGAAAGTTTTAGACTGATTATTAATGCACAAGTCCTTTCTCTTGGTAACAGGTAGCTGTTTCTAATTACTTGACTTAATTCAATACATCATGACAGTGTTTTCTACCTGGTCATAGTGAAACTTCAGTGTAATCTACCTGGTCTCATGCAAGGCCTTTGTCATGGTCCCACACCATATCTTTATCTCAAAATTGGAGAGATATGGATTTGAAGGGTGGACTGCTCAGTGAATAAAGAATTGGCTAGATGGCTGTTACAAGAGGGTTGTTGTGAATGGCTCTACCACTAGATGAGCAGTGTCCCCCCAAGGTCCATCTTGGGATCAGTGCTGGTCAACATCTTTATCAATGACTTTGACTGTGGGATTGAGTGTACCCTCAGCAAATTTGCTGATGACACTAAGCTGAATGGTACAGTCAGCACAACAGAACGAAGGGATGCCATCCAGAAGGACCAGGACAAGTGAAAAGTGGGCCCATGAGAACCTAGTGAGGTTCAAAAGGGCCATGTCCAAGATGTTGCATTTGGATCGGGGCAATCATATATATGAGTACAGACTGAGAGATGAACCTGAGAGCAGCCCTGCTGAGAAAGATTTGGGGTTCATGGTAGATGAAAAGGTGGACATGAGCCAACAGCGTGCTCCTGCAGCCCAGTAGGTCAGTGGTATCCAGAACTGCATTAAAAGAGGAGTTTCTAGCAAAGAGATGGAGGTGACTTTTCCCCCTCTACTCTGCCCTTGTGAGGAGCCCTCTCAAGTATGCATCCAGGCCTGGGTCCCCCAGCACAAGAATGATGCGGAGCTGTTGGAGCAAATCCAGAAAAGGGCCACAAAAAGATGCAGATTCTCCTGTGAAGAAAAGTTAAGGGAACAGGTTGCCCAGGAGGTTCTGGAGGCGTTCAAGGCCAGGCTGGATGTGGCTCTGGGCAGCATGGTCTGCTGGTTGGCAATCCTGCACACAGCAGGAAGGTTGAAACTAGATGATCATTGTAGTCTTTTTCTACCCTGGTCATTCTGTGATTCTATGTTTCTATGATTCTATGAATTAGGATTGCTTGCTTGGACAAGAGAAGGCTCCAGGGAGACCTCATTGCAAATCTTCCAATACTTGAAAGGAGCTTACAAGAAGAAGGAGAACTGACTCTTGACATAGGTAGACAGTGATAGGACAACGGGGAATGGATTTCAATGGAAAGAGTGGAGGTTTAGCTTAGTTATTAGGAAGAAATTCTTCACTAAAGGTGGTGATAGACTGGATTAGTTTATTAGTTTATTCACTGGAATTAGTTTATTTGGCCATTGTCTAAGATAAACCTGAAAGTGTTATAAGTTGCATGAAATCTAATAATTTGCAGAATTAAAAAAAAAGCAAAAACAGTTGTGGCTACTTAGCTGACAGCTTTAAGTATAATTAAGAACAAAAATAAAGAGACACTTGTGCAATTAGTAGCCTGTCGCTCAGTCTTCCTGAGTTAAAACTAACATTGTTGCAAATCACTAATCTCCATATCACAACATATAATCTTAAACATAGCCCATTTGGTTGATTTGAAATTCTATCCATTTATTTGAAAGGCTGTCTCTAACAAGTCTTTGACAAAAGTACTCTGAGAAGTGCATAATAACAGGAGGCTTGAAAAGCCAGCCTGCCAAGCTTTGGAAATTGTAGAGTCTTATATGTATTTTATGAAATTCTTCTTTTAAATATCCTTTCACTCCTGTGAACTTATTGGTAAACATATATTTCTTATAACTTTTCCTAGCAAAAGTAGAGTTACAGTTTTGAAAGAAGTACAGAGAGATGCAGCATGATGGAACTGCAGCACATCCTCCAAGGTCCTTCTCTTGAGAATTCTAGCGCCCTCAATCATGGCATCTTGCTGAGCAGCATCCTAGCCTCATTTTTCATCTGCAACACTACATATAACAAGGGATAATTTATATTCAGATCCTTTCTAAAAAAATGTGACATCCTACCTTCAACATCAAAAAAGGCACAGGAATTCTATGGGAAGCTATTTAAGAACTGGGAGATAGAAACATCATATATAATGCTGCTGTGGTACTTTAAGACTCCTCCCGGCTATCTATGCAGGAGAAAAAAACATATAGCAGAGGTCAAAAGTAGAATAATCACAGAAGAGAAGTGGGTGTTAAAAGGAATTATAAACATTTCTGACTTCTAGTGTTTTTCCGAAGGGAACAGCATCAAACGTATGTGCATATAACAAATTGGTCAGAACAACAGGGAACTGAATATGAATTGCTGCTGAAGCAAAATTAAGTGTTATTAAGTAGGTTACGAGTAGCACATAAAGTGGTAGCCCAGAAACTGCTCTTTAAGTGCGTAACAAGTGTGAGTATGAAAGGGCCTTGGTCTCCTGCAAAGCTGTTTTCCAGTGGATAGCCTCTCAGCATGTTCAGGTGCTGTCTGACACTTATGAGGAGACAATTCTTGCACAGGATTGCTCTGACCACCTGAAGGACTACATTTTTACACAAGAGGAAAATTTTTAAAAGGCACAAGCATACATCTGTTAGGAAATTGTTTTTATCATAATGGGATAGCAAAAAGATTCCTTTAGTAGCATCAAGAGGTTTGTTACACTTTGCCTCTCACTGAGCTGTGCTTTTTTTGCTAGTGATATTATCCTCCTAGACTTTGTGCAGGAATGTGGGCATTTCCTGCTCTTTTACTGGTAGTTGGTGGGGACTACGAGATTAACAGCACTCTTCACCAGTTCTACAGGCAGAACAGTTACTAAGTGCCTAACAATGCTGTTTGCAAAAACATCATTGCATGAATTCTTTATGACTTACTCAAGATATAATAAAATATTCCTTCTGGATTTATACACAGTTGTGTTTTTTTGTGCAATACAATCATAAACAGGAAAATAAAAAAGTGAGGAAAAATAGCACACTTTTAAAGAAGAGTGGAAATGGATAATTTACCTTCCACGGGTTGAGAGAGAGGGAAGGAAAAAAGAAAGATGTGTATTATTAATACAAAACAGATATAGTGGACAGATGAAAGTCACAGAAAAGTCAGTCCAGCTAAGAAATTCAATAATGTGTTCTAAATTTGAGATTTTTCAAGTCTTGAACTGTTGCACTCAAAGCAGGCTGTCCCATAGTGAGCTACTTAACACGCACTGGTTCTCAGAGGGATAGCGATGACTCTGTGGCTAAAGCAAGCACGAGGGTGACTGCAAACATGGATTTGATTTCTGTTGCTCCAGAGCACTGGCATTACTTCAGACAAATGAATCTCTTCACCTCTAAGAGCAGCTTTCCTTCCCACTGTAGACCACCGTAGACAGTACGCCTCTCAATCTCCGCTTATACTTTGGGATTCACACCTACCAGCAAGGGTCTTCAGGATACGTCTAGGACTAACGTCTTCTCGAGAGCACAATACAAGTGTCCAGGGTTTCGTCTGCCCTTCTCGGGGTGGTGTACACCGATCGCACCGAGGTCCTGCTGCCCGCCTTGGGCAAGGCTTTCCTCTTGTTTTCATCGTCCAGAAAGACACGGCGAACTACAATCAATTTGTTCTCAGTACGGTGCGAATTCCTGGCAACGACGCCTTACCGCCCGCTCCCGGCTGGGCGGACCTTACGCCGGGCTATTTCTCGGGGTACCAGCGCCCTCGGCCGGCACTCGGTCCGAGGAGGGAAATGCCGTAGCGAGCAGAGCTGCAGCGCCGGAGCGCGACCCTTCCGAGAGGGGGCGGGCAGAGTCAAACTCTCCTTGGGCTGCACCGGTCCTGAGAGAGGGCGAGCCTTGCTCCGCAGTAGGAAGGACTCCGCCAGCTCCGCACCCCCGGGGCGGGACAGAGCATCCCACCCAAGGAGCGCGGCAAGGAAAGGAGGAAAAAGGGGAGCACCCTCCCCGTCTGACCTTGCGGTGAGTGAACCAGGGTACGGCAGCGGGCGGGGGAGAAGGGAGCGGCGGCACCCTGCGCTCGGGGCCGAGAGGAAGGGATTGCAGCGGCGCTAGGAGGAGCGGCGGGCAGGTCGCGGCTCCTCAGCCAGCCAAAGAAAGCCACCAAAACACGTGCCGCCACTCTGGATCTTTGACTACCCTTCTCGAGGCACTTCGCTGAAGTGGCTACTCCTTATCCGATCATCCCAGCCGGCAGCTGGTGGCGTTCCTCTCTCAGCACCGCAGCCTGGACAGCCCGGAGTCCCCGGGCAGCGGCTGGGTTCCCGTACGAGCAGTGTTCAGGCTGTACGCCGCTATAGCGCACACAAAACGATTATATCTTTTTCGAGCAGAAAAGCGGGCAGCAATCCCGGCAACTCAGCCGGCTCTTCGTTTGCCATCAGCTGCCAGCCGGATGAAGAGCAGTTTGTTCCTCAGTGTTACATCCCACAACTTTCTGGCAGCAATCAAACTTTTTCAGGGAAAAATTCTACATATGTTATTTTGTATCCAGAGTGTTTGGGGGGGGGGGGGGGGAGAGACACGACAATGGAAGTGGGGGTGTATTGGGACCATAACTTACTGCAAACCTGTACTGTAAGCAGCTGTCCATTTTGTCTCCCCAGCCTTTCCTGTGCAGACACTGAGAGGGAATGATGGAGAGGAATTGGGCTTCTTAGATGAGCTGCTCCTCATTTATTACATTTATTTGCAAGACACCAGGCTCCCTAGCATTAAGAAGCCTTGGGCTCCATCAGTGCATTTTAACTATCTATATAAGATCTAGTAAGCAAATTATGACTGGAGAAGAGTGGGAGGTAGCTGAACTCAGTGCACCAGCTATGCATCACTGCCCCCCATCCCCCAAACAAGGGAAAGGGGTGAACTTTGAATGTTAAATGGGTTATTGCTAAAACAATTAATTTCTTCATGTTACTACAGTAAGGTTACAAGATGTTTAAAAAGATTAATAGCTCAATATCTATTCTGAATTGGGAGCATCTCTACCTTCCCCTCCCCCATCTTCCTCCCCCCCTCCTCGAGTAGGTATATTAAGGTACCCAAGTGAACTGAAACTTAGCCTTTCAGTAATAGGCTTTAGCTTAAAAGTACTAAAAGTTCACTTGAGTTGCAATTTAAGATCACTTTGGCGAATCACTAAATATTTGGGGGGGGGGGGGGGGGGGGGGGTGGGCGGGAGGGTTTGGGGGGGGAAAAAAAGGGGGGGGGGGGGGGGGGGGGGGGGGGCGGATGGTGCAGAGGAGGTGGCAAGAGGAAAATTCACATTTTTCATCTGATGCCCTACAGGATTCAGTCTCTTTTATAAAAGTTAAGATCACTGCTCCAAGCCCTTCTTTAAAAAAAAAGAAAATGAATTACATGTACTATATGGAAATTTCCTATTATGAATTGCAATATTGGTATGATCACAAACTTGACTCTTGTCTGCACTTATACAGACTAAACCCTAGCTCTGATAACAGAGGAATTCTAAGACTTTTCTTGAAAAAGAACAACATTAGATTCTTTGCTATGTATAGTAAGAGCTAGAGAAAAGAGAATTCCTCGAATTCCTCGTTTCCAGTAAAAATCTCGTTTTTGGAGTTTAGTGACTTCCTCATAAATCAGTTTTCTCCTCGTTTCTGGCATTTCCTCAGAACTCAGAGAAATTATTCATAGATGTCTGTTCATAGAGTATTCACAAGTGGCTAACATTGTGTATCAGACAGTAGAGCTTCCTTTATCCAATCCCAATTCAGTTAACTTACTTCAGTTATCTCTTCTGGTTTCAATGTTCACAGTGAAATATAGGCCCACTGCTAAAGAGGATTGATCAAGAATGCCAGCTAAAACTGGAAAAAATCTGTCGTCTCCTGATAACTTCAACCAAAGACACATAGACTTTAAAAATAATACATTCTTCTTCTTTTTTCCCTGAAGAAATATGTTTTGTAGTTTAGTAGTATCTAGAAAATAAGTAGTTGATTAGACTACTGAATGCATGTATACATTGACTACTTACATTTAGGAAAGTTCAGTTTTAGAATATAAAACTGAATGGTTAGTCATCAGAAGACAGCAGCATTATGGAGCTGGGGGTGGTATAAAATAAAAACGTCCAGACTTCCAATGGGTTTCCAAGTCTTGCTTCATGCAACTAGCATTTGAAACATACTGAAGTTACATATTCATAACAACTGCATTTAGGTTGCACTGTAGGAATTTAAAATGGGATATCTGAGATCCCCATCTACTACTATTGACTATACTAAGTATATTGTACATAAAAAATTACTTCGGTTCTGTGTTCCTCAGAACAGATTTCAGCTGTCAGTGACAAACATTAACAAAGACATTGTTAAAAAGAAAGAGAGAAGAAAGAGAAGAAGAGAGAAAGAAAGAGGGAGAGAAAGAGAGTAAGAAAAGGAAGGAAGGAAGGAAGGAAGGAAGGAAGGAAGGAAGAAAGAAAGAAAGAAAGAAAGAAAGAAAGAAAGAAAGAAAGAAAGAAAGAAAGAAAGAAAGAAAGAAAGAAAGAAATTTTCAAGTGGATAGGACTACACAGTTTTGCTGAGGACTCTCCAGATGGGTTTCATTTTAAACTTAGTAAGTCAAAGACAAAAATTTTGTCTTCTGCCTTTTGTTCAATAGACTCCAGTGGTAACCTAGCTGCATACAGCAAGGTATTGATTGATACCAGGTTAGATGAGATTTTTAGGCTGCTGACTGGGTGTTTGCTCATGTGCTTAATTGACTGCATCAAAGGACATGAATCATTTTAGATGATTGATTATAATATTAAAAATAACTTGATCACTTTCAATTTTATATGCTATACACAAATTCACCATTTCATTTGTCAATTCAAGAATCATTCTTTGAAAAACAGTACTGGTGTGTTTGAGTTTCCTCACCTCCTTTTGTTCAGTTAAGCATCTCCAGGAATGATTTCTTTGTTTTTTTCTTTTTCTAAATTGTTTTCAAAATGTTCCTATGTCAACAGCACAGAAGCCACTGTGTTCACTGGTTCTGCTGGTAAGTAATGAGCCTGCAACTGTGTTCCTGCAAATTAAGGGTCTGGAGACTATGAACCACATCCAGGCATTTTTTCTTTTTGAATAAGTAATGTTTCCCTAGCCAAGTTTCTGTCAGTAATTGAATGCCAGGAGATGTTTATTAATTAGTTCCTGATACTATTCCTGTAGCTCTCATTAATTGTACAGGCCAGTATTACTTATTTTCCCTTCTCCTAAAAAAGCAAGTAAGGAGGATCAGGAAAGAGTGCTGAAGCTCAGAGAAGATAGGGTGACAAATGAGAATATAGTGGCTGTGGCACTAAGATGTATAGAAATGCACAGGAAAATACACTCTGTACTCTTCCCCTGTTTTCAACTATTAAAATATATCTTTAGGCATTACAGCATATGGTTTTATATGCATCAGTACTGAACAAAATGAGAATTCAGATTAACAGAGTGTGTTTTGGAATATACCAACTTCAGAGACAGCGAAGATGTATATGCTCTGTCCTTAATTATACATGGAGAAGTTAAGAGCCCAGAACAAGCTAATGAATTAACAGATACCGGGTAAGCCTCAGTAAAAACTCTAATTCTTGTAGGCTTTCAACACTCTGAATTTTTATGAGAAAGAAAAGATGTGACTTTCAATTAAGTATGTACCATAAGTACACCAGCGAAAAAATTTAAGGGACTGACTCATGAACAGTGTGTGAAAGCACTGATAAACTGTTTATAGGCACGAGCATTTACAGAATAAGGCTTGCATGCCAGAAATTGTAACCATTTTTTACAGAATAAAATACTTTGCTCCTTCACTATTACTCATAAACTTTTGAGCAGTCATAGAATTTTAGAAGGGCATTTCAAGCCATTCTATATAAGCCAAACCAAACTTCACAGGTCTGAATTTGGTTTTGTTTCTAGCTTCTATTTTGGTATGGTTTCTTCATATTAAAAGTATTTATTAGTAGAAAATTATATGCTCATCTATGGGAAATTAGTTAGGAAATACATTGGTTTTATGTTTATATAATTGAATCCAACTATTGCCAGTATTTTCATGTTCATGTTCATGTTCATGTTCATGTTCATGTTCATGTAAGGATTTCTCCACACAAGAAAGCATTTTAGATGCACATTAAACTTCAGTAATTTTCATAGGACATTTTACATTTTAAATTACTCATTATGTAAAATATTGTAGAAAAATGTTGTGTTGGGAAGACCTAAAAGGGAAAATGACAAGGACTACAGAGATTGAGCATATTTCTTTTCTTTTCTTTTCCAGAGTTCCAGCATTAAAAATTACGGGGCAACCCAACACATTTTCATCCAGGAGTGTAAATCCAGATTGAGTTTCCAAGTCTGGTGCGTCTTCTCTGATTTTCATTCTCTGCTCTTGTACAAAAGATGTCAAAAAACACAACAGAGAACTCAAATTACACTCACTCAGCTCTTCTAGGTTTTTTCCTGGCTTGCATTTCGCTGATCACTGTTGTCATGAATATATTAGTATTATGTGCTGTGAAAACTGAGAAGAAGCTGCAAACAGTTGGCAATTTATACATTGTTAGCCTCTCTATTGCAGATCTTATCGTTGGTGCAGCTGTTATGCCCCTTAATATTGTTTATCTCCTAAACAATGTGTTGAGCGTAACAGCATGTTTGTTCTGGCTGTCAATGGATTATGTGGCCAGTACTGCATCTATTTTCAGTCTTTTCATATTATGCTTAGACCGTTACCGTTCAATTCAACACCCACTGAAATATCTCCAGTATAGAACAAAAATGAGAGCATCACTGGTGATTTTGGGAGCTTGGTTGCTTTCTTCCTTATGGGTCATCCCAATCCTATGGTGGCATGATTCTGCTAATGATGAGAAAATGAAAGGAAAGGCAAAATGCGAAACTCAATTCTCTCATGTCACTTGGTTCAAAGTGTTGACAGCCATTATCAATTTCTATCTGCCCTCTATCATAATGTTGTGGCTTTACTGTAAAATATTCAGAGCTGTTCGAAAACACTGCCAACGGCGAGAAGTCGTCAATGGATCATACTGCTCTTTCTCTGAAAAGAAAAATGTAATTCATGGTAAGGCAAAGGACCAGCAAAATATTTGCCTCCAAAAGCAAAGCTTACATGAAAATACAACTCATAAAGACAAGCAAATGTCCTCTGAGTGCAGAAGTACAGCAGCAAAACCTCTTTTCAGTAATGCTGACAAGTCTTCAAAGGCTTTTGTTAGAAGCACTAACAGCAAAGTCTTCAAATCTAGTTGTTTGTCTCTCACCACTGTCCAGTCTGAACCGCATCTGGATAAAGCCGGAAAGAAGAGTATGTGTGTGAAAAAGGACAATAAAAATGAAGAGGAACCTCACTCACAGGACAGTGACTTAAGTGCTACATCAGACAGCGATACTTTCACAGAGAATGTTCCTTCTGAAGAGCAATCCAATCCTAATCCAGATAGAGCCTGCATTCCTCAGGAAAATACAGAGAACAGGGATTTCAGAGGACTGACTTATCTGAGGAAAACCTGGCAAACCCTACATACTCATTCCAAAAGTCATCTTCAAAGTCAGCATGTGAGCAGGGAGTGGAAAGCAGCTAAGCAGTTAGGGGTCATAATGGCAGCCTTTATGTTGTGCTGGATTCCCTATTTTGTGTTATACATGGCAACTGTTTTCCAAGACCGTGAACAGTTTCACAAATTACATATGTTCGCTATATGGCTCGGCTATGTGAATTCCACCTTAAATCCATTCCTGTATCCTCTTTGTAATGAGAATTTCAAGAAGACATTCAAAAAGATCCTTCACATTCAGTAATATCACGCTGGTTTTTTTTCTGAGCTAAAAAGCAACCCATAAAATCAGTCAAATGAAATGTTCCAGTTTCAAAGGCAAATACTATGGATAAATTTGAAGGCTTTGGAAAACTAATTTATAAACAAGTGTTAGTAAAAGTGGGATATGTTCATATAACAGCTTCAACACGTTTGAAGAATGAATTCTTATCAGGAATCGGAAAAGCTCAGTAGCCAGTCTCAGAACTGTTACACTATTGTAAATATTTTACAATTTGAGATTCTCTTTTTCATCATATAGAACAAAACTGAATGTACGAAAAGAGATCATCAGGGATTATAAGTTATTTCAGCTGTGGAAAAGGCAGAAAGAAAATATTGTTTCTGTGACCGGTCAAAGGTTTTTTTCTCTTTTAACTTAATACTTTAAACAGGGAACACACTGCTTGTGAAGAGAGATCTTCTGCAGTAAGAGGTACTTTGCATAGTTAAAAAACAAGCTTCTACTGTTTGAAAAAATTACCCTGTTTATTTATAGCTTTCTCCAAGTCATGCACTTTTTTGGAAGTCATATTTTAATCTACAGTATCTAGTTAATATCATGCTTGCTTCATTTATACTAGTACACTTTAACCTCACTGAAAAAAGTAGTATTGTTATGTCCTACACATTTTGCTAAGACATTCCAAACTCAAGATAGTATCAAGAAGGGTAGGCTGTTGTCTCTGATAACATATGTTCTTTGAGAATATACCTGATTATGGCCTATATGTATTTTATTCCTCCTATGACTTGGCAAATAGCCTAAGCATGCAGCAACAATGCTAGTGCATATTTTTATGACAGGCAAACTCTTCTCACTACAGTGAGACAAAATCCTAAGCAGTAACTCAAGCTTGCAAAATAGGAAATAAAATACATGAAGTGTTTTTACCTTTCCTGTCCTTTACTTTTATAAGTTATACTGTAAATGCTGTTAAATATTTTAGAAGAAGCAGAATGATAGAATACTTATGGTTGGAAGGGGTCTCAAGAAGCCACTTAAATACAGCCTACAACTCAAAGCTGTGCTTTTACAGTATCCTCAGGGCCTCACCCATTCAACAACATATGAAAAGGGCTTCCTTTGAAAAAGCTGGAAGGCAGCTTTGACACAGAGGTTTGCAGGTTTCACCCTAGCAGCTCAAGTCATTCCCTTGTTAAGCCATCCATTTCACTGTTTCTAAGTATGAACGGCACATACTTACTTTCCAGTCAAAGGAAGAAAATACAGTTCCTTAGCAAAAGAATGCAGTCACCTACATTACATGAGCTGATGATTTAACAGAACAGTTACATCAGCATAAACCAAAGTCTGCAGATCGGGAAGGAAGATGGAGAATTGAGGCCAAGGAGGTCTCTGGTCCTGTATGATCCAAATACATCAAGACTGTACATTTGTGGTACACAAGTCAAACATTCATTTCTATACTGTGATGGAACTAAGCGAAAGAAACATTTTGAGGGAACACTAAATCTGACATCCGGGGCAGAATTGCTATGGGACTGCTGTTACACAGTCAGTTTTAAGAAGACCAGAACCAGATAGCTTTGCCTGCTGCAAGGGGTCCGCTTTGCAGGGGGGCTGGACTTGATGATCTCTAGAGGTCTCTTCCAGCCCCTACAATTCTGTGATTCTGAGATTCTGTGCTATCTTGAGCAGCAGAAGACGTATTAGTATACAGTAGTGAATTGCATTTAATGGTGAATTTTCCATACATTTCAGGAAGAGTGACTGGTGAGGCATCCTGGAAGTTCAGTGTAAAAACAATATGTTCTCATTTGTGGGGGAAGATGTAACTGTGAGCGAGTCACCAAAGAACTTATCAGACTCTTTGATAGACCTTATCACTGTGAAACCTTGGGAGACCGGAGTGTGTGACAGAAAGCAAACAGTGTCTGTTTGCCTCTAAGGGTGAACAGGAGGTTCTTCTCTATGCCTTGTTAATCTTGTCACAATTAAGAAACCTTTCATCTTTTATTACTGTTGTTTGGGAGAAGTTAGGGCCAATTAACTGATTAGAGGAACTGTTAGAGGAACAGGAATTTCTTGTTTGTAAGTGAACGGTATATAAGATGTATGTTGAACACAATAAAATAGAACTATTCTGATGCTACAAGAAACTGTGAGAGCTCTCTAACTCGACTGAGCGCCAACACTCACTGTCGTTTTGCTGTGTTGGTGTATTTACCACTTTTAGAATATTTGCTTGCTTCTGAAATAGCTGCTAGTTAGCTTAACAACAAAGGTCTGACAGAACCGGAGCTGTTTTAGCAGAGTGCTGTCACGTGTTTGGTGGGAAAAGTTAAATGGATGTTCTGTGTAATAACTTTTTACATCAGAAGGGAAAAATGGTAACAGTTGCAGGAGCAATTATCAATTCTGTGTTCTTACTGACCTCTACTGACCTAGCTACTTAGAGTCTTCCTGTGCCACACATGCCTATTTTGCAAGTGAGCGTGACAAAACTTAGAAGAACAATGAAACGCTAAAGACATTTGCATCATATTCTAATTTTTGGATGCAGTACACTAAATAAATGCAAAGTATTACTATCCTTTCCGTTTTATATCTGTTAACTAAATGCCTGAACGTCAATAGATTTTTTTTTATAGTACTTAACATTAAATGAAGGCCTAGTATCCATAGTTTTCTATGTGGTTAGCTTGATATTTGGAAAAATGCACTAAATTAATTAACATAGCCTAATGTATTAAACAAGGTTCAGAGATTGATTCAATTCGATCTTAAGTAGTATTCAGGAATGACTGCAATCACAAAACTCTAATGTAGAAAAAAAATATGCCGAAATATACAGATAGTGCGTATATATATATAAAAGTAGTAACATTTATTCAGTAATTCTGGCAACTTTTGCACTGTAGGAACAGTGTCTGTGCAAGTAGCAAAAACAAACCTTATTTTAGACTACAGAGCAGCAAATTTTGGAATATACGCTCTTATTCAAAGCCACTCACAAACTATTCTTAAGATCAATAGCCATTCTGTTCTTTTTTTTTTTTTCTTTTTCCTATTATAATGTGTGACAGCAATTCTATATAGAATAGATGGTAATTCAGGGACTAGGGGAATAATTAAAAAAAAACAGTATAATGATTCAGCCACAGTTACTAATGTATAGCACTAGAACACAATAACCCAGGGGCTACTTAGATTATCAAAAAGAGTTGATCGTGAGAATTGCCTTTTCTGACTTTAAAACGTGTTAATAAATGAAACAGCAACTATAACAAAACCAGTGAAATAATCTCACTATTAAAAATCAAAGCATACTACTGGTATGATTAAAAACTTTCCAAGTACAAAAGAGATAAAATTAAACAAATAACCTGCCTGGATATTTTTTATTTTTTTATTTTATTATTTTTTTTTTTTGTATGTTTTAAATGTCCTTTCAATTTTTTCCAAAATCTAGATGTGGCAATTACATAGATGGGGAAAGTTGTCATAGTAGACTTCTCTGATGTGATAAATAGAATCATTAATAACAAAACAGGAAAATTGAAGACTTCCTGTCTTAAGCTTCCAATTAGCAAAGTATGTAACAGGATTTATTAGTTTCTTCTACTGAGAAGCAGAAAAAAGCAAATCAGGGTAAGGAATGAAGAAACCTACTGCCATGTGGGGCCAAGCCTCCAGGCGTGGCTTCCTGCAAATATTTCCAACATTTTCCAGTTAATAAACAAGGTCAGAGGACTCACAGTTTTAAGTGAATTAATTTCTTGGAATTTCTTGGACTGAAGTTCTACTTTGTTGAGGGTGTGGTTAGAGCAACCAACTTTAAGAAGCAGGAAAATATACTCACCCTTCCATGTTTCTTTGTGTCAGTGGGGACATCTAGAGGGAAATAAGAAGAATTGTGAGATTCTGTATCAAGTACAACGCAGCATGCAAGTTTATTAAAGGAGGGCTGCAATTTTTAAGTGGATCCTGCCATCTAGTATGTGTTTCATTCTCCATATTATTTAACTCCTGCGAAGCTGCTGTCCAGAGAGTCCGCAGCCTACAGTGATGTAGCTGGTGGCAGGCACAGTTAGTCTCTTCCAGGTACAGATTTCCCATTTGATGTGTCTGCTGGCCTTGGTGTGGCTCCTCTCAGCCACAGCAAGGTGTTGAGGTTCCTCAGTGCCCAGTCCTGCAGTATTTCAGCTGCTGCCCTCACTGTGCTGTCATCCAGCGCCCTGAGCAGAGTTCCCTCATCCAGCCTGGTGATAGGGGTGTTAAACATTACCAGCACAGGTCTCAACCTGCCTGGAAAACCCCAATAACCCACTGGTGGCTGTTTTTTCCACTCTTTGAACACGGCTTTCTGTGTCCAAAAGCTGGGTTTTAAAACAGCTTTGTCATTGAATCCGTGCCTTGCTCAGATTACTTCTTTTGCCAGGTCTCAATGTGGGTAAAGGCTTCAGATAGAATGCCTATATTGTGTTAGTATTGGCAGCAGCTGCAGTACCAAGTGTCACAGTTGGCACAGCCGGGCTGAGGACATTTGCTGACATAAAACTAGGAATGTCTCCAGCATTCAGCCACCAAGCTTTTATGCCTTTTATCATTTCTCTGATCGCCTGCAGAGTTTTAGCTGGCTACACGTGCTTGATAACTCTGGAATCCTTCAACGCTTCACCAGCACATCACTCAAAGCGCAGCGTCCTTGTGCAGGTTGATCTAACAGTCATAACCACAGAGGAGAGGGTGGGTTTGAAGTCCCTATTACTTCACGAGCCGTAAGCTGAGCGTACTTCGTATCTTCTCGCCTGTTACGCAGTTGTTTCGCACTCAGGACGGCACAGAAAAGAGCCTTCAGAATCAGCCGGTTTGGGCCGGGGTGCCGCGCGCGCTGCCACGAGAGAGCAGCGCCGCGCTGACGGCCATTCCCGCCTCAGGCGGAGCCGACGGGCGGGCGCGTGCGCAATGGGCGCTCCTCAGCCGCACGCCCGCCTCGGTCACGTGATAGAGGCGCGACAGCGTCACGCTTCGCGTCGGCTGGCAATGCCGGAAGTACTGCGCGCTGGAGCCGGTGAGCGGCCGCGCGCGGTCGGGGGCTGAGGGGCACTGAGGGCGTCTGCTGCCTTCGGGCTCCCGGCTGCGCAACCAACTCCGGAGCGGGAGTTGGGGTTCTGTCACGGAGGGCGGGAGGGAGTTCGTCCCGTGCTGTGCCGCAGTGAGGAGGCGGCGCCCCAGTGGGGGGCTGTGCGGGGCGCCACGGGCGGCGTCTGCCGCGCTCGGGGGTGGCAGCTGGCGGCACGGCTCGTCTGCAGGGCGAGACGGTAGCGATATTTCCCGGAGGGGCCTCAGGCCATGAAGAGCCCTGGGCAGCCCGAGCCGGGGGGGCGGCCAGCCCACGGCAGGGGTGGGGCTGGGGGCTGCGAGGTGCGAGGTGCCTTCTAACCCAGCCCTGCTGTGGTCCTAGAAATAGGGAAAGCTCTCCGTGCTCCGAAAATAGGTTTGATAACAAGCATCAGATAAGCTTAATGACTGGCTCAGCTCTTCTGAAAAAGCACCTTAGTTATCTCACTTTGCAGCTGAGCTCTTGTGAAATTCCAGGTTCCTGATTTTATTTTTTATTTTTACTTGACTTTATTCCTCCCATTCTCCTTGTGACTGTTAGAAGCCGTGGGTTTCTTATCTGCAAGTTCTACAAAATGTACCTACAGCACATTTAAATGTAACTTGTTGCACAAAATTTAACGTACTGTGTAAGGAAGCATGCGAGTATTTGCATGCAAATACATAAAATCGTGTTTTCAAAGGTGTCAGTCCATCAGAAATGATTGTCTGTTCTGTTCTCTTTATGCATGTATAGCACAGTGAGGTCCTCTGTTTCACATCAGCAGCTCTTTAAGTACAGGAATAATGGAATTAAGTGGGGTCTTGAACTTCATTTGCAATGGATGCTTTTAGGCTGGTATTTTCAGCTTGTGGTTTGTGGCTGCTGGGTGTTGTCATCTGAGTTCTTGGTCATTTAAAATATTTGGCAGCCCAGTTTGTTGGGCATGGCATGTACCTGTACATAAATAAGGTGGGGAGGGCAGATAAAATGAAAACTTATTCCAAAGGCTGAAAAAGGACAAATAATTCAAAATGAGTAAATCTCCCGTTATAATAAAGCTTGTCTGGCAAAGTAAGCATTGACTTCATGTTGCTTTTTGTTATCAGTTGTAAAAAGCACTAAGTAATACTTTCCTGAAAGTATTCTGCTTCTGAAAACAAACCAGTAGGAAGAGAGGAGGGTGTTTATGGATTGGTTTTGATTAGGCAGCTAATGGAACTTTCATTAAAAGTTTTATTGTAGACATTTTGGCATGGCATGCAATGCAACCTGACTCAGTTATTGCTAATGCCTATGTGATGCATGAGTGTTTGCTTGTCTTATGATGAGCAATCTTTATTTCTTCTCCTAGTATTTTTTTCTTGAAAAATAAATTCTGTAAGGTATAAGATTTATGTATTAATAACCAGCTAGTTTAAATTTCACTACTACGTAAGTATATGTGACTTTTACATCTTAAATGCAGGAAAAACAAGTCTTATTAAAAAGATCAGAAAATGCCATGCAGCTAGCTCTGCCTTGTATAGCCATTGTACGGTCAAGTTTTCAAGAAAACTTTCTTTATGCTAATAGAAGTGATATGAGAAGGTGTTTTTAAGCAAGCTGTGAAAAATTTATGATATCACAAATTCCAGTTATTAAAAATAAAAACTTTAAAATACTTAATAAAACTTAATAAATACTTAAAAAAACTTAATAAAAATAAAAAAAAAAAGAAAAATAAAGTGAAATTAAGCGAGAAGAAGTATCACCTCTCTGATTAAAGCAAGATGTTGTGACAGAACCATATATTTACTGTGATGGAACACATCAAACGTGTAACAGAAGAATGCATTTCACAATATACCCGGAAGGAAAGCCTTTAAGGTAGGAAAAGGAGATCATGTCTATACTCTTAGAAACAATAACATGGATTACCTCAAAGACTTTGCTTGAGGAAGTATTGTGAAAGGAAAAACATAACTGTGTCTTTCTGATTAATACGATAAATTCTTTCAAAGAAGAAGCTGGTGATTTGGCAGTCATTAAGGAATTAAAAACATTTTTCTCTTCCCCAGTTCCAAATAGCATGAAGAGAATCTGTGAAAGCTGTTTTCATTGCACAAAGTTTCTTAAATTTTCCGAGGAATAAGATTTTCTATACTTCACATAACAAAGTGTATTTAAAAGAAACTTTAAGTAGTTGTGTGACATGGCCATTGGAGTATATACTCATACAGCTTATCTGCTTTTACAGAATTCTCTTTGCCTGTATGTTTAATAGTGAACTACAATCATGGCAGCAGTCAGCAATGAGTCCCACCATCCTGTGGATCCTGGAAGTTCAAAGCTGCAGTTTGCTCCCTTCAGTAGTGCCTTGAACGTAGGATTCTGGCATGAACTAACCCAGAAGAAGCTCAATGAGTATCGATTAGATGAGACTCCAAAAGTTATCAAAGGATACTACTACAATGGTAGGTATAAATTGAATGTCTTAGTAGTTTGGGTTACCCCTGTTGTTCCTCTAAATACTCATTTAACGTGTTTTAGGTATTTTGCTGAAACATTGCTAGGATTAGGAGCAGTGCAGAATGAGATGGGAATTCTGGTGTGTCCATGGGTGTCTTATAACCCTAGATTAGTTTCTCTAATTTTAAAATATATGTATTGTAGTTTAAAAGATGCATGTTGCTTCTTTTTGACCAGGCGATCCATCAGGTTTCCCAGCTCGTTTGACGTTGGAATTTAGTGCCTTTGATATGTAAGTATGTATTATGCTTTACCTTAATTCATATGTGCAGAAGCTTTCCTTGCATAACAGTAATGCTATGATGGAGTATCACTTGGAGGAATTCTATAAGAGATCATTTCACGTTCTCATGCACTTTATAACTGCAGAGAGAGTATTTGTGACTCGGAGTACTAACTCCCTGGTTTTGAAGCAGTGTATTCATCTGAAGGGCCAAGCTTAAAATACACTGACAAGTCTGAGTTTCACTTTGTGTTTATATGTGTTTATATAATACCCTTTCTTTCCACATTTCATAGGCACTTTTGTGTAAATAATAATTTCAGTCATCTGATTTCTGGTTAAAGCTGCCTTAATATCTTTATAAACTAAATATTCTTCCTTAGAATTAAGATCTCAAAATAGCTTTTACAATCCTGGTTGTTACGTTGTAATATCTTTGAAAGTAGTATTTAACCTTTGGCTGAAATTTTTGCTTTTACTCCCAAGTTGAAGCTAGAACAAAGTTGTTCTGTGTATGCAGCAAAAGTGAGATAAGAGAGGAAATATTATTTTTTTTTTTCCATCCAGTTTTCATTTTGAGCTATTGCCTAAATTCATATAACTAACATAGAATCTGGACGGATGCCTTCACAGTCAATGTTTTGTTTTGTTTTTTTAATTGATGGATCTCAGAGTTGAATTCTTCTGCCTTCTCAGTATATTAGGAGTTCTAGCAAGGCATAGTGTATTTTGAGATAATTTCATAGGACACATAATTTTTATCTAAAAACTTTTTGATGTTATACTGGAAGTGTGTTTAGTGAAATGTATTTGGAAGAAGGCTGTGATATGGGAACATCAAAATGATCGGTTTGGAAGAATGATGTCAAAGGAGTTAAATCAATCAAGTATATAAAATTAGCTACAAAAAATGGGGTCTCCAGCTGATAATGTTACAAAATAGGAAGGCACTCAGGCATCGACAGAGATTAGACTTCCTTTGTGGTGTCCTTTTCAACTTAGTTTTTTTAACTGAGTATTTCTTTATGTGAATGAAGTACTGGCATGTAAAGTTCAGTCTTAATTCTTTCTTAGTGTAAATTACATTTATTAATAATAATTTATGTTTGAATTCATTTTGTAAAAATTTTCTTTCAACCTAATTCAGTATTGCCTTGCTAGAAAAATCCAGATTCCTCATGAATTTTGAAATCAATGTGGGTGCTCTCTTGCACAGGTTCTTATAACAATCCGTATTTAATAAAACATTATGATCATAAAATGTTTTCAGTAGAGCTCTCATTAGCTATTATTACTATGGCTCATTGTTTTCCAGTTTCTGGACAATTTTATTCCATAGGAGAGCAGTTGTTACGATTACTGATCGTGCTGACAATGTTAGTACACAATTCCCAGTGGTCTCTTTCTTTAATTCAGAAATGCTGCAATACCAGCACGTTGCTGTCCTGCTTTCGGAACATTGTATAATACCAACACTTTTGAGACTTTCAAGTCCTGTGATAAAAAATCACTTTTGGAAAAAGAAGCAAATGAGGTAAGGTTAAAATCAGATCATCTGGTTGAATGGTAATTGCTGAGTCAGGGTCTGAGCCACTGATTAAGCATCTGGGGAAAGGATCTGATCAGCCCTGGGAGCACAGCGGAAGGCAGTTCAGCTGTGAGAAAGAAAGGGGTTGAGCCTGGCTGCACCTCTCTTAGACCTCACTGAGGGGCTGACTGCCCCTGGGGAAGGATCTCTGGTAGGAGATCTCTTCCTTGTGGGGTTTTCCCTATAAGCCTAGATTTTCAGAGATGAGTGAGCACTTTTCCTTTCCCTTTGTAACACATTTCCATTCACACTAGTCCCTTTGTCATTACACCTCCTGTATCGCTGTTCCATTGGGTTGATCTTTCTGATTGTTACACTGTTAAAAAGATGGATTGGAAATAGCCAGTGAATTGCTTTATAGTCTCTGACCCAAATATTAGAGAGACTGTCCAAATTCACTCACATAGTTTGGATTTAACTTCCTATGGTGACAGAAGTTTGATATTTGCTTTTTTACTGTTCTTTGCAAGAGAATAGCAAGTTAATATTTATACTTGGAGATCTTTTTTTCAGGCTTCTACGAAGCTGTGTTTTAAATTCAGTGGTTACTAGAGCTGCCAGTGACTTGCATTCTATAGATCATGTTTTTAATTTGTTACAGTATCCAGATATCAGGAAGTGTCTAGTTTAAACTGAATTACTGCAGTCCATCTATCAATGTGACAAAGTGATGGGAAACAACAGAAGTTTGAGATAAGGCAAGAGAAAGGTGACTGCCAAAGGAAGGGGCTTATCTGCTTGTTCTGTAACCAACTAATTTAAATTTCATGGCTTAAGGAGAAGAGCGAGTGTAACAGAGGCAACCTTTTTATTTTTGGGGTGCTATACTTTGACTGGTCTTTGATTTCTTGGATTAGATTTATAGGCTGCCTGCTGTCTGTGGGTAACAAAGTTTTCATGTATATCTTCACTTGAGGCCTGGTGTGACACAGTACTTCCAGTTAATGATAGACCCAATGCAGTTACTTTAATTATGTTCAGAGAGTTGAGGAAGGTCAGAAAGCTTTATTCACTCTTACAGGTTGTTTATTATTCTTTTTTTAAGACAGCAAACACTCCTTCCTTGTGTATATATTAAGCTTCTTGTCTCACAAGTGTGCAGTGCACTGCCTTCTTGATTGTGTCAACTGTTTTAGTCAAACTTCATAGTAGTTCATTCATGTATCTACTATGTGTAGCTCCCATGAGTGAAAAAGTAGAGAAAAATAAAAGGCTATACTACTAATACATTATGTTCTATATTGTGATAATAGTTCACATGTGTGACAGACTGCTGGAGTTTTTTTTGTTGCATTTAATGTTCCCCAGCATTTGTAGCTGCTGTGTTAGTACATGTCTGTATTGCCTTCTGTTGTTTTAGCATTGATAATGGTTTGGATGAGATTAGATATGAAAAGATCACAGTGGATTCCTGGAAACACTGATGTCAGTATTTTTTCTGTAGCTGAAAGAACTAAAAATTTGTATGGCTGTTCTTATACTTAATTTTTTTTGTTTGTTTCTCAGTCCTTTCTCTTCTTTCTTGCCTCAACTATCAATTGCAGATATGGGAATCAATAACATCTGGAGCTGCACTTGAAAACCCTATGCTCTTGAACAGGTTCCTGCTGTTGACATTCGCAGTGAGTAATGATAATGTATCTAAGAGCACTGAAATGGAAATGAAGCAGTAGTTTCTTCTTAGGAGAACTTGTGTATTTGTATTACCATATTCACAGAATATGTTATCAGGATCATTCTCAGACATTTTAAAATATCTCAGAACATTTAAGAAAAATTCTAAGGCCATTCTCATGTACGCATATAAACGATTTTATAATGTATTCATTAAAAAATGCAGATACCATCTCAGATTGCAAAATGTATCTGAATATGACTGCCTTACAAATATCAGTAAAAGCAGAGCAGCTCTCACATTTAGCATATTTGCAACTTTAGTGCACAAAGCTCTGTCTAAACACTGAAGTACTGTACATATATTGTCTGCTGAAGTCCTGATCACAAGTATATGTAGAGAAAAGAAGTCTAGTATGCTCGGTTTTCTTTCAACTCATGACAGTGACTTGTCAAGTAAGAACTATGGTTAGTACAAATAGAAATTTTCTTTAATTTTTATGTTTATTATCTAATCTCGTTTTTTTGTTTTTTGTTTTTTTTTTCCCAAAGGATTTGAAAAAGTATCATTTCTATTACTGGTTTTGCTACCCTGCTCTCTGCTTCCCTGATGGAATACATATAGTTCAGAAACCGGTGTGTCTTGGTGACAGGTTCTCTTTAAATCAGGTATTCTAAATACCAAATGTTATGAAATCAGTAGCACTGAGTAGATTTCTTGCCATAAAGCTTAGTATTTTTGTTAGCACATACTGGATTTTCAAATCTAATTCCTTTTAGAATCTTCACTTTTCTTATTCTCACTTTTTAGTTTACCCCTTTTATTCTGTACAAAATCTCTCACCTTAACATCACCTCAGCTTTAAGTTAGATGCAGGCATGGCAGACAGTTCTTGAGGGGAGGTAGTTGCATAGCTGTGTATATGGGAACTACTGAATCATGGCCTGAATCACTGATTGAGCACCTGGGCAAAAGACCCTGGGAGCACAGGTGAAGGCAATTCAGCTGTGTGACAGGAAGGGGGGGAGCCTGGCTGCACCTCTCTTAGACCTCACTGAAGGGCTGACCCCTACTGGGAAAGGATCTCTTTATGGAGATCTGTCCTTGGGATTTTCCCCATGAACCTGGAATCTTCTGATCCAGGTGAGCAGTCTTCTTCCTTTATAGCACCTTTCTTTTGTGCTGGTCCTTCTGTGACTGCACCTTTGTAATGCTTTTCCATCGTATTGATCTGTCCAATTGCTACATGATATTTTTGAAACTTACCATTGCTTAATGAAAGGTTTTAAAAGGAACATATTGCGTGAGTGATCAGAAGAAATGACAATTATTAATAAAACGTATGATTTGACAAGAAAAATGTTGATAGGGAGTAGTCTTTTAGAACATCTGACAATGTTTTGTAGTTTGTTTCTTATTTCATTGTGAAAGGACAAGAAGTCAAGTTTTCCAAATACCTTTTTTGACTGTGACAGAAGTTGATGTGAAACTTGGAGTGCCTTTTTGATGTTGCAGTAGTCCATGAGAAACAGTTTTCAGTTTGTTCTTTTTTTTCCAGCGGAAAATACTTGCCTTAGCCCCAGAATGCCCTTATATTACTTCTGTAGTAATAAGTACTGTAATAGTGTTATCATTTTCCAAAAATTTTGTCTAAACATTGGAAGTGGATGACAAAATAAACAGAGTGGTTAAGTCTCCTTTGTGTAATAGTGTGATAAATGTTTGCCAACACGCTACAGGACTGCAAGAGCACAGGTCTTCTACTTTGGAAACAAATCAGAGAACTTTTGCTAATAATAGAGGGGGTAGATTTACTTGCTTATCAAGCTACTGTGACTGTTAGAATGAGATTTCATTTTATTATTCTGTTTTTTTCTGTTGGTAGATCCATTTGTTGCAATAGTAACAGTGTACCTGTTTCAAATTTCCATTGACAATTGCAGTTTTAGCAACTCACTTTTTAATCTATTATTGTGGTAAGATTTTCTGAATACGCTGTATTCTGTAATGCCTTGAGTGAGATAGCATTCCTGAGTTCTGAAATAATTGCACCCAATCATAGAATGAAACATAGAATGCTCCGACCTGGCCTTGAACGCTTCCAGGGAGGGAGCATAAGGATACATTTCAGTGTTTCTTTATAGGAGCGTTACAACTGTTTGTTTCAATTGTCTTTTTGCTTTTAGATTCAAGCACTTCAGAAAGCGTATGATGAACTTTGCCAGACAGAAGGGGTTACAGCCTTTCCTTATTTTTTAATCAAGTATCATGACAATTCTGTGGTTGTATCTCCACTCAAAAAATGGGATGGTTTCTTTCAAGACCAAGGGGGAAAGGTAATGAGTATTTTGCATCTTTCTATAACCTGCACGTACTTAATTTACAAGCGATTTGAAACATACATGCAATACTGAATTGGGCACATTTGTTGGCCAACAAATAGACTGGGTAAATAGCTGATGACCAGCAGCTTGGATTGACTTCTGTGTCAAGAGTTAGGTGTCTACATCCTTATCCAGAAGCCAAGTTGCATCAAATTACTGGGCAGCTTTAAGTCTGAGTTCTGTGTGCTCTTTTTAATAAAAACTGAGATTTTTAAAAAGTAGTGTAAGTGCAGTAGTGTGTTACAGGCAAGAGAGCACTTAATTAACATTAGGGGTATTTTAATGCAAGATAAATCTGTAATCATTTGGAACACATTTCTTTGTTAATGTTCTTTTTTGAAGGGATCTGCCAAAGAGCTATCAGATGCAGTTTCTTAAATGAGCTGACTCTGAAATTTGTATCAGTATTTCCACGAGCCAGTTGAACTTGCTCCCCTGGAAGAAAAATGTATTTGTTGCTGCGTTAATGTACTGCTAATATTTAAACAAGGTCAACTTTGTAACAGGTTTCATGCCTTCTTGAATCAGCAAGTGCAAAGCAGCAGCAGTGTATGGCTGGAGGAGGGACAGGGGAATGGACCCTTGCCTTTCCTGTGTTTATGCGTTAGATTGGCTTAATTGCATTTCATACTGTTCCTAGAGGCACATTGTTGATGTAGATGTGAGAGAGACAGGTAGCCCTAGTGATGAATGAGTCCAAATTTTCAGCATATCTAAAAGTAGACAGCAGCATCTTTCTGATTTCTGGTTATGTTTTAGTTCTGAACTGAATGTAAAGTAAATAAGCTCTGAGTTTAAGTGTCTCAATTAAGTGCGTGGTAATTACACTGGTTGAAGATGAGACAAAACATCCAGTTCCTTTATATTATATCTCATCTTGAAGGGTTGGCTTTGAGTTATTTGTATATTGTTTTTTTCTCCTTTGACTTCATGCTGGATTGACCCCTTTCAGTTTTTGTATCATCCCAAAATCGATGCAGAATTTTATTTAAGGAACAAGGCTTCTATTATTGGGCTTTCCTCACAGTGTCTTACTTAAACAGAGCAAGAAAGGCTAACATACTGTGTGAATGTTCATGAAGAAGCTGAAGTGAGAGCTCTGAAAGCTCTAGCAAATGTTTTACTGAAATCTAGTGTGCAGAAAATGTATGTAAAAATGTAAAATATATATGTAGTCAATCTGTGTCTGAATATTTTACACTGAAAATGCCAGGTAACCTTTAGTGTGAACCAAGTATCAGTATTGATAGATGATTTCTCAGAGCAGTTTTATTTGCAGGTGACAGTTGGAGTTTATGATCCGTGTAATTTATCTCACTATCCAGGATGGCCACTGCGAAATTTCCTGATTTTGGCATCACACAAATGGTATCTCTTCTATTATTTTCCACAGAGACATATGTTATTGATTCATATCAAATTAAGCTCGTATTCATATTGTTTTTTCATCCATGGCAGTTTGCTCGCATCATGCACCTGAAGCTTTAGTCTCAGAAATATGCAAGCAAAAAAAAAAAAGTGAAGGAAAATAAAAAACCAACACACAAAAGGCAGCAAAAACCCACTACTTTTAACTTTGACATTACTTGTGTTCAGTGGTTCTGGATTTGCATGTTACTGTTGTAGTGGAACTGTTATGTCATGGCCTGAACTGATGATTGAGCACCTGGTGAAGGAGGGTGGTTGGCCCAGGAAGCACAGGTGCAGTGGTTCACTTGTGCTGCTTGTGTGACCAGGAGTGGACCCTGGGTCCACCTACCCCTGGGCTCATTTAAGAGCCAGCCTCCAAAGTGAGGACATCATCTGGACGAGGGCCACTTCCTGAGGAGTGTTCTTTAGCCAGAGACTCTAATCATCAGTTGGCCGAGTCGTTATTTTCCTGTGCATGATTACTGATATTCTAAATGATACTTTGCCTGCTATCACAAACAGCTTCATTTTCACGACACAGCTTCAGTATCACAAACACCAAAAGCAGTTTCAGTGTTTTCAGGGACCAACAACTGTTTTTTATTTTGGTCAGTTATAAATTTCTGTTATTTCTCATCCTCACTTCAGAACCTGCCGATTCCTTCTTTTAGTCTCTGGCTGTTTCAAATCTTGTTTGAAATGTTCTATGATTTTAGGTAATTAATTAGTGCCAAGTAACAGTAGACCTAAATTTTGAAAATCAGATGCTCTTAGGTTTTCTTGTAGCATACTTTCTCATTTATTTTTTGTGGGCAGGAGTAGGATAGGAGATGCTTCTCAGCTTCTCAAATATTAGACTATGAAAGTACTGTTTAACTAAAATTGGGTTATTGCAACAATAATGTAATTAAGTTGTATTTTCATAGTTCTGACTTCTGCATTTATTATGGAAAGCATACCAGGAAGGAGAAAAACCCAGGTACAGAATTTTCTGGACTGAAGGATGTATAAGTACCCGGAGTGCTTTATACATTCTAGGGTTCACTGGTTTTTAGGCACCGAAGCTCTAATTCTTTGACTTCTGGAGTTGAATTGTGAGGAGAAAAAAGGATATTACATCAAGAACTAAAAAAACCTTACATGTTCCTTGGGAAGTGTAGGTATATGTCATGTCACTTAATGTGTTTTCTGATACAGTTTGTCCAGCAGCACTGAATAAATGACAGAGGATATACTATTTAGTGTCATTTCACTGGAGTTCTCAGCAGAGTATGATTGTTTACATGTGCTAAATAACTGTTTATAGCCAATGAGAGCTGTAGTGTTCCTCTGCTAACAGAAAAAATCTTATTCAGAATCAACAAAAGACTGAAACTTTGTGTAGTAGTGTTAAAATAAGTTCCTTTTCTATGAAAGGAAAAAAAATGCATTTCTTTCTATGTTTTTTTTAATTGCCAGGGGCAATATCCTGCAATCAATTGAAGTGCTCTGCTTCAGAGACAGGACCATGCAAGGGGTGAGAGACATAACACACAGCATTATCTTTGAAATAAAACTTCCCAAAGGAGCATTTGGCCCAGGTAATCCATTTAAAAGAGGAAAATAAATCTCTTTTTTATTTCTTCCTCCCCAGTCACCATGAAGATAGGAAAAATAACCCTGTGAAATCACTGCTATCATTGCTTACACTAAGTTATTTCAAATAAATTGAAAATTATTTGAATGTTCTTTAAAAAACAAGGGTGAATAGGCTTTCTTATTGAATTAGTAACAGGATTTAAGGAGAACATCTGAGGAAGAAGTTATTGTGGAGATACAGAAGTCAGGTAGCAATTTATAGTATCTTATATGAAGTGATTTTTAAAAAGAAGTCTTAAATTTCTATACAGTACCTCAGCAAATGCTTATGATAGTGAATTTCTGTGCATATTTTTCTGTATATTTATAAAATAGTGGATTAAGTCCCATTGTGAGGTAGACAGATGTATTTTAATGCAACCATTTTGTCACATTAGAACAAACTCAGACTAAATTTGTCTGCAGAAGAATACGAACTTTTGTTCTACCTTACCTTGTTCTGGATGTTTTAAATGCAGTAGCTGTGAATTAATTATTGTAAAAATAGCATGTGTAATTGGAACATGATGAGATGATTGAACTAGGCAAAACTTAGTAGTGAATTCCGAATTTACTGAGAGCTAAACATACCGATCTGTTTGACATTCAGGATCAGTAGGCTGGGTGAGGAATGATGATGTTTCCACCTTAGGTATAAAGCAAGCTAAGCAGGCAAAAGCAGCACATTAGGCATCTGGTATTAAATCCAGCAACACTTGTGTAGCTGCATAATTAGATTAAAGTGCAGCTTGTTTACTTAAAGCCTTAACTTTTTTCCAGTAAGTTTAAATCAAACAACTTTCTTTTCCTATCCTGTGGTATTAAGGCATTCAATTCTTTTTTCCTTCTTTCTTTATGAAACAGAATGTCCAAAAGCTGTTGGATGGGAAAAAAACCAGAAGGGAGGCATGGGTCCAAGGATGGTCAATCTCAGTGAGTGTATGGATCCAAAAAGGTTTGATTTTCATCTTGTAAATTTCTGTAGTTTCTTTTCTTGGGTTTTAGTGACATCTCCATGTTGAGTAGAGATGAGCCTTTCAGACTAATTCTTTCACATTACATATACGCTGTATTGTTTAAACTATGTATTGATGCTCTTGCTGGCATGATATATTCTGTTCTAAGCTGAGATTTGCTTCACTCTTCACAAGAAAGTATTCCTTTATTCTCTCTATGTAACAATGTTTTATGTACGTTCTTTTGCAGAAGGAAAAGCTCAAATTAGATATGTCAGCCTTATATTTCTATTTCTTATTAGGAAAATAAAGCAGTCCCTTCTCTTGGCCCATTTTTCAACACAAATTGTATGTTCTTGTTGCACCCCAATGCCTTCAAATAATGGAAAGATGGTAGAACAATAGATCTCAGACATAGTGAGTTTGACCTGAATAAGAAAAAGAGAGATCCTGAATAATAACTTAAGAGACCAAATGAAAACATGGCTCTGTCATGAACAGCAAAATTTAGAGAAAGGCAAAAGGCATCTGAAATCAAGGTAAGAAGGAAAAGGTGTTATGAGAACTAGTGGCATGTGCCTTAATGGAATGGTCTATTCCACTTCTTTCTTTTTTTGGGGGAAAAAAAAAAAAACAACAAACAGTTGAAATAGGTCTTTGCTGTGTTTGGGGAAAAAAAACAAAAAAAAACCCAAAAAACTCAAACCCCACAATATTCATCAGTGTTACTATTTATTTTGTGTTATAGGTTAGCAGAATCGTCAGTGGATCTTAATTTGAAATTGATGTGCTGGCGGTTGGTCCCTACTCTTGATTTGGAAAAAATTGTGTCTGCCAAGTGTCTGCTGCTAGGAGCTGGTACTCTGGGTTGTAGTGTGGCAAGGACTTTGATGGTAAGTCTTGAGTTAATCATAAAAACCTTCTGTTTCTCAATAATTCTATCACTTTTTGAACAGCTGCCATGGCGCATAAGGAAAAAGTTGTAGTCCTCTGTATTAATGTATGCATTATAATTTACATTATAAATCGCAGGGAAGATCTGTAAGGAATGGAAATGACTTAGAGTTCTGCTAATAGTAGAACAGTAAGAGAAACTTAGTGTGATAAGAATAGATGTTGAATTTACATTAAAGGATTGAAAAATTCTGAAACGAATTACAAGCTTAAAAAAAATCAAACTTGCAATGAAGCATGTGAAATAGCTGTGTTGATCCTTACTTCCAAGAGTCCTTACTGCATCTCACTTAATGAAGTTTTGAGGGGTTACTGCAGAATAATAAATTCGGACAGAGGAAGCTACCTGTTCTCTGAAGTGCAAATACAGTGTTGTGAATAACTTCAAAAGTTGATCTTTCTAGAAACAATGAGCTAAGTGCCTCTTAAGCTTCTGTCATTGGAGACTTGAAATTATTTGACTAAGCCTTTTGTATTTAATATATTAATTAGTTTCTTGCTTAGGGCTGGGGAGTCAGGAAGATTACATTTGTTGACAACGCAAGGATTTCATACTCCAACCCAGTGCGGCAGCCTCTGTATGAATTTGAAGACTGTCTCAGTGGTGGGAAGCCTAAGGCACTTGCAGCAGCGGAAAGACTTCAGAAAATCTTCCCAGGAGTGGTAAGATCAATATTTAAAATCTCCTAATAAATCACTTAAGAGAGTAATAATGACTTTAAGAAAATATGCAGAGTTCATTTATTCATTATTATGACCTTCATGTTGATGTGGTAGAAGACCCATCAATTGTTTGTTTTTTTGGGGTTTTTTTTTGCTTTGGAATTGAGATTGCCTTTGATAGAGTAGTTATGCTTGGCAGAGCTTAATTGACAAGCAGTATCTTGACCACTGACATTAACAAGTAAATGAGTAGTGTATATTTACTGTGCAATTCTGTATTTAAAATACCTCCGACTGTGTCACTAATCAGAGTGCTGTTGAGCTCTAAAATAGTGAAATACAGACTGCTCTTGGTCATTAGCAAGACAAGCTTTACAAAAGATCCATTCCAGAGATTTTGAGGTTCAGTTTAACCCAAGGATTGCTCTGTTTTTGTTTTGCTTTTATCTGTGTTGATCCTATCATTACCATTACTTAGAACGTCAGTATTAGTACTAAGCAATTGTTCAATGAATATTGGCTTATCAATGATCTTTAATATGGAAAATATGCTTAACATGGAAAATATTTCACTTTAAGAACTTCTGATAAGTCATGAAAGAATATATACAATCTCACAGATTTTAACCTTGTTGTACTACAGTTTTATTGTTACTTGGTTATACTCAGTTACAGAAATATTTAATAGAACAAGTATGGAATAGCATGCATCTGTATGGTGTCATGTTATGCGCTAAGATAATGCTCAGATTGAAACATGATTTTTTCTTTTGCTTTTTTAAGTTGAGGAAAAAAAAATGAGAAAATAAAAACAGGAATATTAGGAAAGAATAATGTAATTAGAAGAAATAAAACTTGAAATCCCAAATAACATCATAGAAAGCATAATTTTCCATGTAGAGAGAAACATCTGAAAGTTGTATTGCGAGTTTTCCTGTTTAAAAGCACCCAGGAAAGCAAATGACCAGGTTGTGCTATGGAATCATGGGGTTGTGATGAGGCTTACAAAAACAGAAGTGTCATCTGGAGAGGAACTTGCAGTAATAAGAAGGAATCAGTAACAATGCTTGAAGATGACCTGTATCAATAAAGCATGTTTTTGAATGTTTATAGTTATTTACTGAATCAGTACTTGTATGCAGTATGTTACCTTGATAAGATATCTCTCAATACAGTACTCAGGGCTCTACAAATTAAAAAAAACAATAAAACCTTTGTTGTTGGTACAAATATTAACCAAATCAGTTTCTCCAAGCTACTGTATGTGTTGGTGTGTTGGCTGATACATCTATGTTTTCCTTCAAGAATACTTACAATGTAGAAGGGGTATACTTTGCTCTTCTGGCTTTTTGACTCCCTTGGATTTATGATTTGTGCATGCACTTGCTCCATACTAATGTGCTTTCCGCCTATCTTTCCTCTCTATTCATGTTACTTTTTTGGTTCATCAAGCCTTTAAATTTTGGCTTTTTAAATTTTTAGTTTCTTATAGTACATTGACAAGAAAGGAGGCTTTGGCAAAGGCTGCTGCTCTGATGTGTAGGTGGACTAGTTGCTCTGTGCCAGCAGATTGATGTTAGAGTGTTTATGAAGTGAGTTAGTTGTCTGCATTGTATATGCTTATTTATTTCTTGATCCATTTTCTGCTTAATATGCATTGCCCAAATAGGAGTTGGAAGAGACACTTGTTTCTGCAGCAGGAACAAGCTCTTTGAGTGGCTGTGTAATGGAAGGCTCCAGTTACCCAGTGCCTGGAGTCACAAGCCTCAGAACTTACTTTCCTTTATATAAAGATCGCATACGGATGTAATTACATGAAGATCGCTCAAGACTATTGTTTAGAGAGGAGAATGAGCAATAATTCATATTTATCATGCTGTAACAGAGTTGGTAGTCAGTATCAGAGAAATCTAGTTGTTGTGTGTCAAGTAGCTGCAAAGATAATCCAGGATAATGATTTTGTATAACTTAACAACACAATCTTAATTGTAAGCAAGACCTGTCTGCTTGCTTTGTCATTTTGTTCCCTTTGGTACAAGAAGCAGTCCAGCTGTCTTCTGGAGCTGATTTGCTAGACCTAATAAGCCTCCTGATGAGAGATGCAAAGAGTGAAGTTGCCTTTCTGCCAGACTGTAGCACTTTCGAATAATTCTGTTAAGCCAAGAGTTTGTTTTAACATGCTGTTGTTTTTCTCTACCTCCATTCAGAATTCAGAAGGCTATAACATGAGCATCCCTATGCCAGGCCATCCAGTGAATTTTTCAGAAGTAACAATGGCACAGGCTCAGAAGGATGTGGCTACACTTGAAGAGCTTATTGATGCTCATGATGTTGTTTTCCTACTAATGGACACTAGAGAGAGTCGATGGCTTCCTGCTGTTATTGCAGCCAGCAAGAGGAAGGTATTGTAGCAAATACTGCTGCTAATCTTGTCGCTGCATTTCAGCTCTTGCATATATAACGGCTGTATTTACCAATAACTTTATGGGAAAGCAAAATGAATGAACAGCTTGTTGTGGCTATACATAAATTTCTCTTGTTTTCTGTAACCTCAAAGATTCTGTATCTGACAAAAAGAGAATGTTGAAGGGAAAAATAGAAACTTCAAACATGAATTGATATGCATCAGAAGGTACCTCTGAAGGTTATTGGATCCAAATGATTGTTTGGTCTGGGACCAAATTGCAGCATGTTGCTTAGTGTCTTCTCTCCTCAGTATCCTTTAGGAATCTCCAAGTGTAATTTCATGTAAAAGAAGCAGAGTAGTGTGATTTAACCCAGCAGGTGGCCCAGCACCACAGAGTCATTCACATACTTACTTCCTCCCTTTCCTGATAGGATGGAGAAGAGTATGTATAAAAAAACAATTAGAACTCATGGATTGAGTTAAAACTATTTACCAAGATAGAGAAAAGAAAAAGGATATTTTATGTGTAAATATTATAAAGTTAAAAGTAAAAACTATTTGTATAAATATATTCCTGTGTAACAAGTGATGCACAAGCAATTGCTCAGCACCCCTAACCAATGCCCAGCTAGCACCCTGAGCAGTGGAAGAGAAAGACACCAACTTCTATTGCCTTCAAAACTCTTTCCATGTGATATAATAAGGTATGGAGTATTCCTTTGGCCAGTTGAAGTCAGCTGTCCTCATTCTGAGAATGGCCTTGACTCTGTGCAGTGTTGCTAAGCAAGCAACTATAAATGTTGGTGAAACTAAGACAAGTAAGGAGGACTGAAAACATTCAAATGTCACTTTTTCAAAATCCCAAAAATGACAAATGGGAATGTGCTTTCTGAATTTAAAGCACGTAAGTGGCTTGGGTTTTTTGGTCAAAAGTTAACTTGTTTTTTTTGTCATTACTTCATTGGAAAATAATCTGTTGTGCTGAGCCAGTACTTCCAGTACGGCAGTGACAAGATTTGGTTGAGAAAAGAATAAAGTACAATCAGAATGAAAATGGATATTCAGAAATTATTTGGAATACTGAGAAAGATCATAAAAATTAACAAGTTAACATGGCTAATTCTTGAGAGCTTCTTCAAAGTCTGCCTTACAAATTCCTGTTTGTAAGAGTGAGGAGTGATGACATGTTGTACTAGAGTTTTGTATCTGAAAACATCTGCATGTTAAGTAATGTAGTATCTTTTATATTTTATTTGCTGGAGTCATTGTTTCTGTGTTTTTTTTTCCTTTGTATCTTGGTAAAATCTGCTAGTTTAAGGATGACTTAAAGATATTCTGGTCACAACAGAACTTTCTCAGTATCTGCTTATTTTTCATATAGAACTTCAAATTACTCTCAGCACTTGTCATACTGAAGAGAGAAGGGAAAATGATGACAAAGTAATTTTGTATCATAGTTGCTTTTACTCCCCATGTGACTAAACAGATACATATGAAGACCATAAGTAATAATTACGTGCTTTCCTCACTGAACAAAGATGTTTTTGGATAACAGATGTGTTGCTTTGTCACATAGGAGTTATTTCAGACCACAATGAAGTGAACAGATAACTTACAGTATCTCAAAGGACATGAAAAGTTATTCTTGATCACCATTGTTGTATTTAAGTGGCATTTGGAATATTTTAACACTCAGAGCTTCAAGGTTTGGTACGGAATATGCAGAAAACTTAAGTGTAAACTCTGAGCTGGAACTAACAAATTATTCCAATAGCAGTACTAATTACTGTATGAATATTAGGCCAAATATAAATACGGGGATGTTGATTCAAATCAGTGCTTAGCAATTTCAGTCACTTAAGTGAGATGCTGTGTGTTGGTTTGAAGTTGTCTTCAAATGCAAACTGGAACCTGCTTTCGGAGTTTGTGTTCCAGTGTTGTCTACAGGCGTGCCTAAATTTGTACAACAGAGAAACTCATTTGTATCAAATTTCCCTAAAAGACAAAGAAAAAGGACTTCTGAAACACTTTTGTGTTCTTTTAATGCTTGACAACTGGGGTTTGGCACATATCAGAAAATCTGGATTTTGTTATGGCTAGGATGATAAATAGGTAGTTCTTAGGTTATTTATCTGACTAAAGATTGTGTGGGCTTTTCTGTTTAATATTTACAGTGAATAAAACCATGAGGTCTTTTTTTCCCCTCCCCTTTTGGCTCACTTCAGGTTTGCTGTTCTCTTTATTGTTCATAGCTGGTCATCAATGCTGCCCTGGGGTTTGACACGTTTGTTGTTATGAGACATGGACTGAAGAAACCCAAACAGCAAGAAACTGGCAATGCATGTTTCAGCACTGCCCCTGGTCATTCTGACCTTTTGGGTTCGTCGCTCTTTTCAAATATCCCTGGCTACAAATTGGGTTGCTATTTCTGCAATGATGTCGTGGCACCAGGGGATGTGAGTAGAGTGTTATGTAAATGGTGATTATTGTGTATCTCTTTTGCTGAATTGAATTTTTATTTCCTTTAAATGACATTTCATCAGGGATTTCTCTTATACTGATATGCACAGGATTAAGAAATAGTTCATCTTTTACTTGGAAGATGAAAAAAATGAAATGAATTGCATATCACTAAAGATACATTGTTTAGGAGAACAGCTAAATTACTTTTGCTACTTTTCAAAAATTATCTATCTTTCTAGTCTACCAGGGATCGAACATTGGATCAGCAGTGTACAGTCAGTCGACCTGGATTAGCCATGATAGCTGGAGCTCTTGCAGTGGAATTAATGGTTTCTGTTTTACAGCATCCAGAAGGGTGAGTCATTTCAGAGAGGAGTGGTGGTTAAGAGATGTTCCCTGAGAAATCGGTTATTTTATATAATCTTTTGGGAGAAGGAGGAGGAGGTATGCAATAAGTAGGGGAGTTCTGTAATGCATTACATCGCCTATAAATTAATGTAATGTATGGATCATGTATTATACTTTACTGTAACAGTATTTAAGAGAGAACTGAATGATCAAATGAAAGTTTTGCCTTGGAGATTGGCAAGTTTTTTTCCCTGTCTTTAAAAGTATCAAAGTGCTGAGAATATTTCAAAAGAAATAGTGTTTTCTGTGAATAGATCCCCTTACTCAAGAGAGAATTTGAGTGTAATGATGAGCTGTCATAACAACTTTTGTCACAAAAGGCGCTAAGATAAGCTAAATACTTCAAAATCCTAATCAAAACTAAGTGCAGGTGATACACAAATATCTATGGAATTTTCTAATCTGAAATTTAGGTTTGTTTTCTATCTTTAAACCAGTGAAAGAGGAAGTGAATTAGGATTTGAATGCAAGCAACTTACAAGTCTCTGACTGGTTCTGAAGGTTTTTGTATTCCCGTGCCGGAGCTTAGTTACTATGAAGCAAACTTTCCAGATAGCTTACTTTCCAGATTCTAAACTGCAAGCTGCAATGAAATGCCTTGTAGCTTACTGGAAACTTTGACTGTTCAGTATGTTGTCTTGTTCTAATTTTCCTTCTTGGATTTTTGTCAGTGGTTATGCTGTGGCCAGCAGTAGTGATGATAGAATGAATGAGCCACCTACTTCTCTTGGACTTGTTCCTCATCAGGTAAGAAATCTGTGAGAAAATGATTTCAGTTAAAATCTTGGTACTGATGTAAGACACACATCACAGCTTGCCTCCTTAAAATGTACTGTATGCTGATCTGATTCCATTCCCAGAAGGGACTGAGTCTACATGTTTGGATTAAGAGTAAGTAAGAATAATGCAAGCCAAGGTTATAGTGTTGCTGGCAGCGCTTCTATCCCAACACTGCCTACTTACCAGGAATTTATTTGGCGATAAAGCCACTAGCAGGCAGCATGAAAATATTGCAACCTCTGCTTTTTCCTCATCAGAGCTAAGAATGAGCATCTCAAAGTTGCTCTTATTCTCTTTTTCAACCCCAGTACAGATTTAAAAAACAAAAACAAAAACAGATCCAACCAACTCATAACTGTTACAGTTCTCTAAAATAATCATGATTTTCTGATGCAGTACAGAAGTTTTTATGATGTTCTACTCATCCCAAACTCCATGGACAAATTTGTGTTTAGGATACCATTTTTCACATTGCTGGATAGTCTGTCTTCATTAGCTATATTGGCAGGGTCTTTTAAAAAGCTGTCTACTAAACTTATCAATGTAATCATATACTCTGGAATGTATCACTGTGTATTTAAAGTAATACACACCTCTTGCTTTATATTGCTTATTTAAGTGTCTCTGTTTGTGTTAAAAAGAAAGAAACATTTTTATTCTTAAGTGGAATTTTGGAGTTCCATTAGCTTTTTGTGTGTTCAAGATGAATTTTGTTTCAGAAAAAGTTAAAACTGCTGCTATGTTTTTCTTTTTGTGATCTCCAAGTAATCACAGAAATAAGTCTAAAACTAGTCTATTTTTCGTTTTCTTATCATGTTGTGTAGTAGTGTAGCAGTAACATGGGGATCAGCACATGAAGTGAGGTCCTTGAGGTTCACTGTTGGACCTTTCTGTTAATTGGAGCCTCTTTCAGGACTCCTCACATCCATGGAGTTTTTTTGTTTTTGCATGTTATAGTGGACATAAGGGGTAGTTCTGCAAATATTATTACAAGAAATGGTCTAGAATTTTAAAATTGCATATTAGTGTTGTTGTATCAATGGCAAAATCTAGGAATGAACAGCAGTTCATTTTTTCCACCTCCAACATGTAACCTGAAAATGATGCATTTAACTTCTTACACCACGACCCATTACTTAGTTTTGCAGTCTGATAGTTCAAACGCCAGGTGGTGCTGTGCCTCCATCTTTAAATAGTCTGGTGCTCAGGTAGTTGTATCGTTATTTGTATATAGAAAGAAGTGTGATATGCAGGTATAAATTGAATACAGCTCTTAGTGATGATCATCTCTGTATTAAACTGTATTACCCTAATTATAGGTATTCTTATCTTTTTACTGAATATTTATGTCCAACTTGTGACATTTTGGAAATCTGTTTTTTATAGCTGTAATTATTTCACCTTCCAGATCCGTGGTTTTTTATCAAGATTTGATAATGTTCTTCCAGTTAGTTTGGCATTTGATAAGTGCACAGCCTGTTCTCCCAAAGTAAGTCTGAGTTTTTGTTGTACTTCATCTATGTACAGAATGGCTTTCCTCTAGGTCAGTTATAAGATGTTATGATCTGCTTTGTATTGGACATTTTTTTAAGGCTTGGAATCTGTGTTCTCACTTTAGCTAAAGCTCTGTTGTCCTTGTATTCTTTTTTAGCTGCTTTCTGACTATTTTTTCAACACAACCTATTAGCGTGCTGTATCAACAAAGATTTTGCTCACAACTGAAAAATAAAAACACCACCCAACAGATTAGAGGCAGTGCATTTCTGGGATGTTTTGTCATGTAAATACTGGTAAATGCTTCTAGCTTTATAGCAGGGAATAAAATTGGTATTGTTTTTTTAAGAAGCTATTTTTGGTGCCCAGTGAATTTAAAATTTAAATTTACCTGTCTTGAATTTAGTATCATTACAAATACATTGTCTAAATGTGTATTTCATGATATGAAACGACATATAAAGAACATGTCAAAAAAAAAAAACCAAACAACTTCAGTAACATTTCTTTATTGAGAAAACTGCTTCATTTTGATGCTAGCGTTGACAGTCCTGAGTCACCTAATGGATTTACAGCTGTTGCTAGAATCTGACCTATGTCTTGCCAGAACATTAGGGCAGCTCACTAAATGTGTCTGTGTGAGGCCTCCTCTTTAGTCTTGGATTGTTTTCCTGTATTGTGGCCTTGAAAAGTCCTTCTGGCAGGTTTTCTATGGCCATGTAGTAGAAGGCTCAAGAAGCTTTGGGATAACTCGATATGAAAATTCAGAAGTTTTGACTCATTATTTGGCCTGCTTGCAAGTGCCATTAATTTAGTTAGCTTTTATGCACCTAGAGACTTGCTGCAATAATTTCTTTTCATTGTTTCCACTGTGCTTATCCTTCCTGTTTCAAATAGCTATCAAAAACTCTTGAGGGACTATCTTTTTTTTTTTTTTTGAGATCTTAAGATGTTTTGCAGAAACTATTTTTGTACAGTATTCCTGTTGTTCCTGCAGGCTGTCTTGGTGTATTTGACAAGCTTTGATGGAATTCGTGTCCATTTTCTCTTCAAAAGTTCAAGCATAGAACTTAAATCTGCTGTTATTTTTAGGAACGTGTTTACTGTCTTAAGTAGTTGAAAGCATAGCAGTAGTTAAAAATGAGTATTTTTTTTCTCTGTACCAGAAGTATGATTGGCAATTTCTGTTGCTTTCATAAAAAATATTTATCTGTAGAAATGGGGAAAAACTGTATGATGTTGGAGTCTGTGAATTTAAAGTTTTAGAAAAAGCTTTTCCTTTCTTCTCTTTATCTCTGACCCAGGACATTGATTTATCATAACATACATTGATGTAGATAAATTAAATGCAGGTATCAATTTTTTGTTGGCAAATCATTTCCTCTTGGAGGTCATTTTAAGAGAGCTCTGTTTTACATAAACAGACTTGATGATTTAATAAAAACTGACTTGGATTTTAGCAGCTGTGCTATTCCCAGAGAGATCACTTTTCATGTGGTTTGAGGATTAAATTACTTTTGTGCTGAAAAAGTTGCTTCATTGGCACACGTATTTCCTTACAGTAGAAACACAGCATTTGTTTACTTTGCTAACTTTGTTTATTAGTGTAAGAGTATGTCACCCTGTATTATCTGGACATCTGATGCTAATACCTTGAAATGACAAATCCGGTTTAATTATAGCCTGTATGATGTCTTTTGTTTGTCTAAATGCATTTATGCCAGGTTTACTATAAATTCAAACGTAGAATATGGAGCTAGGTTGCTTTCTGATACAATTGAATTTGCTGGTAATTCATATTCTTATTCTTGAGCACTTGTCACTCTTCAAACACGAAGCTAATGACCAAGGAGCTCTTTAAAAAATGTAGTAGTACAGCTGGATGACTTAGGAGAAGCTGCTAATGGTCTGCATGTTTAGAGATTACATTCCATTTCGTTTTGACTCACAGTTGTGACTTAGTTTTTCTGTTTCTGAAATTGAAGAACTCAGACACCCTAGCAGCCAGCAGTTCCTTACCCAGTATTGTCCTAACCAGGCTGCATGCCAGAGGAGCTTCCCACAGGCAATTGTTGAGGAATTTTGGGATGGTCACAGCATCTGGGCCAAATTTTGTGTATGATTTTCCCCCCCTCTCTTGTGCAGAACGAGAAAAATTGTGTTCTTGAAAGTATCTTTCAAACTAACAGCACTGCGCTTAGCCTGTTTAATAGTAGGTCTGAGGAGCAGTGCAAGCTTTCCTATTGCACTTCTCTATCCATGATGAACTTGTTATTTCTCTGGGGGGAGAGAGCCCAAAGTTCTTTGGTTATGGATACTTGATTTTACTGACTGCTCTCTTAAACAATGAAGATCTTTGACTTATTACTTAGTGTGCTAATTAAGCTGCCCCTTTACCCATTGGGAGTGAAATAAGCTTACTTTCTCATAATACTATGGTGAAAAGCATATTCCATATGAAAATAGAGCGGTCTTGATCCTTGCAGGCATCTGGCTAATGCCTTGAAACATGGGTGTTAAAATATTTATCTTACTGTATTAACACTAGCAGCTTATTATTTTTTATGGAGGATAATGAAAAGTTGCCTGTTCTTGCTCCTCCTTGTGCATCCTGAAATGAACCATAGATTCATGAGTTTTCCTCGTGAATTCACGGAGTTTAATGTCAGAAAAGAATGTTGATACCACCCGATTTGAATATACTTATCCTCTCTGTTTTCTTGTATAGCTTACAGATACTATTTCCTCTCAGGTTCAGATTTATAGTCCGTGTTTTGAAAAGCATTCTAATTTTCCTTTAAGATATTTTTCTACTTCCCTTACTGATTTTTAGCCACTGAGTAATGTTACTGACTCTACCTCTGAAGGCTTTTCTAGTTTTGCTGCATGTCATGAAGGGATAGGCACCGGGATCAGGGATAGCATACCACGCACTGTTATTTGTTTTCAGATGTTTCCCTGCCCTTGTACATGTTTTCCCTTTTTAACATCCTCGGAATAGATTAAATGCTATTGCTGTGACATTTGTTAAGTGCTTGCATTGCATAAGTTATTTATGAGTGTCTCAATTTTGAAATCTACTATCATGCAGACATAATAATGTTTGTTTTCATCTGCTAACTGCTTTGCATGCATTTTTACTTTACAAAGTTCAGATCAGTTATGGCATTAACCTGCGTTTTTCAGAGACTTTGAGTTGATATAATTTTAATTTCAGCAATGCCAATGGTACTTGCTCTAGCTGCATTGAGGAAAGGTTTTTTTTCTCTCTCCCAGTAATAACCTACATATTTCTCAATTAAAGTATTGCTTTGATGTGTAAGTCCTGGGGGTGAAAAGGTTTTCTTTTTTCTTAACAAAAGCTAACGCTTGCATGGCTTGCAGAAATGGTGAAGAGAATAGAGAGAAATGTTTGTCATTCAAGAATGAACACTGAAAAAACATAAGAATTTAAAGAGTTATTTCTGTCACTGTGCTGTAACATTGCAATTGAGTCTATTTATAACTTATTTCCTGAACTTAAATATATTAACACTTGACACTTCTATTCACAGTGCAGCCTGAGTTTGAATATTGGATAGATTACATTCAGGCTTAAAGAATGCATCATTAATACATCTAAGCATGTTTTTAGTATACTGAATTAAATGTAGTACTTTTTTGCTCTTAAGGTAACGTAGGAAATTGCTATTTTATAGGTGATATACAGAAATATCAAGTCTCTTTATCTTGTTCCTCAAAAAAAAGCAGCAATGGCCAGGAGGAGGAATCAGGATTCTTTTGCCCAGAATTTGTGAAACTTCAGGCTGCCTTTTAGCTCTTTGGATGTTGGTTTTAAGAGAATTGAAATAATATATTTCAAGATTAGTCGCCATGAGGATGTGTTTTTTTTTCTCCTGCTTTGCGTGGAAGGTGCACATTCTTGAAAATAATGTTTGGTCTTATTATTACAAAACTAACTGATTTCAATTATAAAGTCAACTTATACTACATTTTATTATCTCAAGCAAAAAGATATTAACAGAAGTAAGCTTGCGAAGAGTGCTGCATTGTACACTAAGAAATATCCATGGGAGTGTGTCCATTGTAATCAAACTTTGATTCCTTAGAGGAGAGCAAATATGATCAAGCACAAAAATCTGAGAAGTGTCATTAGCTTTAATCATTACTTTGTGAACAGAGAAGGGTGATCAGATGTGATCTTCTGTACGTGGGGGGGGGAAAGGTGTCTCTACAGACAGGATGGATGAGAATTAGAAAGTGGATCTTAGAAAAGCACTGGAAATCTTGAAAAAAAATAAGGAGACCGAGCTCTTTATCTGCCGTATACCTGAAACTATTCATGATATTATGAAATATATGTAACTAAGTAGAACTGCATATGACAACAGTGCCTGACAAACCTTCTTGTGCCTAGTGATGCCAAAATAAATGGTGTTGGGAAAAGTAGAAAATATTTCTGTTCAATCTTAAATCATACCGTTTACAGAAACTCAAAAATCAGACAGATTCTGATGTGTTATTGCTAAAATGTCAGAGTTAAAAATGACTTGTACTGTTTTTCAGAGTTTTGGGGTGCAGGCTGATTGACATTTAGGGATAAGATAGGTCACTGACACCAAACAGACTGCCAGAGTTAACAGCGGAGAGAGGAAACCAAGATCTTGCTGATGTACCATATGGTACTAAATAGAAAGGAGGCTGTTTGAAAATTCAGTCGGGTCATGAGAAGGATGGTTCAAACTTTAATGAGTGCTGCTGCTGGCAGGCTCACTTCTTGTCCTCTGCCTACCCCCAGGCACCATGATGCTAACAATCTTTAATGAGCCATTGCTCTTAGCCCTTCTGTTATGTCTTCCTTGTAACTTTTAGCATGTCTATTGAAGGAAAAGCTGCTTTAATCAATTTGTTTGTTTTCTTCAACTAAGGCAAATGTAGCAAGCATATAATAATTGAGGAGATGTTTCAAATTAAAAACTCTAGTTGGAGAGTTGTTTTCCAAAAACTATTGATGTTTAAAAAAATAATTTGCTCACTTTTTTCTTTTGGATTATCCTCTCGTGGTCTATTGGAACTGATTTAGAGTTACAGCAGAGACTGGTTTGTTTCTAGTATTACTTACATTTGGAGGGAGAAACTTGTGTCCCTCTTTACAAATCAGTAAGGCACTATCTTAGCTTATGTTGTTAGCATATTACGAACTGCATTAAGAACTGAGCTTACAGCAAGTTGAAATTGGTGTTTTGAGACTAAACCACTCATCCAAATATTTTCATGTGGGTGAGGACTTGTTTTGGTCTCAGGCCTCTCAGCACTGAGAGGATGCATTTTCAAAACTTCTGACTACAGGACAAGTAAATCTTAGCATCTCAGAGGCTAGCAGCTGTGTGTGCAGTGCCAAAATGTTTGTCTTGTGTGTGGGTGTTTGCAACTACGTTTAAATGTTGAGAACTGGAGATTTGCAACTTTTATGTTTTGCTGAGTAGAAGCAGCTTTCATTGCCCAGTCCTCTGTCTTTAGTCGTCTATTTTTTTTTTCCTAGCCAGTCCATTTATCTTCATCATACAAAAGTTTTGCTCCCTAGGTGGCAGATGCAACCATTAGATAATTTAGGGAGTTTAAATGCTACATGGCATAAAATAAATGTTTAAACGACGTAAAACAGCATTCCTTCTCCCATTATTATGGTTTGGGATCTTGTCTTCAAGGCACAAGGGAGAAAAGAGCTAAGGCCTATTGCCGAGTATGTTTATGAGCTACTCTCTTGTATTGTGTTCTTTGCAATGGAAGCTTTGTTTGAATGATTACAATGGTTTCCAGGAGAGTAGAGAAAAAGGAACAAGAAAAGAGCAGGGCATTCACAAACTTGTCTTATTCCCTCTTCTGCTCCAGAAAATCAGCAATTATACTGTTAGTACTGTTGGTTTAGGAGTAGCTGGATTAAAAATCCCTTTCTAACAGTAAGTAACATGCTTTCTCTCTTCAGAGAAGAAAAACAAATACTTTTATTATCCTCTTTCCTTTATTCGGTGAATTTAAGTGGTTCCGGATGTTCAAGTGAAATAACATGTTGATTTTATATGGGCCCAGCAAAGTAATACACTAGGTAAAAGAAACAAAGTGGTGTTGCAAAGAATCAGAAAACTTGGCCTAAGAAGCAGCTGTTGTGGCTGACTATATCATGGAGTTAACTAGTTTCCCTGTTTTCATGTTAAATAACATGAAAATGTTTTTTGAAAAAACATTTTTCAGTGATCCAAAATGGATGCAGAACATCATCCTAAGCAGCTGTAACTGGACTTCATTAACCATTTTCTCTCCTGTCAAAATAGAAATCTTTGTCATCTGACCAAAAGATAAAGATGAAATTTCCCTTTTTAAATGTTAACTCACATTACAGTAGTGTTTTGAAGAGGAGGAAGAAATCTGTCAGTATTAAAAATAATTGATTTCTGCTTCTGGCTGATTGTGTTTCTGCTGTGTTCCAAATAGATTCTGTGGGTCTTGGAGGTTTTTCCTTCCTCCAACTTGATCCAACTTTAATTATGATCAGTAAAATGTAAAAAGATTGTCAGTAAGTAGGAAAGAAATGGCATCACCATAACTTCCTGGTATTGATATGGTGTTCAATATTTGTGTCTAGACTACCATTTGAAATTATTCTAATGGCGACTTAATGGTTTTGTCATCTTTCTGTGAAGTTCTTACAGTGCATCACTGAAACCAATACTGAACTAAAGCAATTTTGAATTAAAAGTGGTGATCCTGACAGGCTTTTCTGTAAGACTTGCAGAAACAAAATTGGGTAATGTTGAACCAGGTAAAATTAGGAGCATTTGCAGTGCTGGTATGGTGGTGGTGTCAGTCCTCCAACCACTGTTAAACGTAGATGTAGTTCAAATAATTCTATAGGTTTCCTTCTGGAACTGAAAAGGGCAGTTGTACATTTTACTGGTTATGAACATTTGTAGTGTTTACTTTTTACTTCCATAAATTTTTACATACTCAAAATGTATTTTATTCTTTATTATTCAGTTATACCAAGGATTCAGTGAGTATTCACCAAAGAAAATTTGGACATGATGAGATGAGGGATGCCTTAAACAAAAATAAATAAATAAATAATGACTGGGGGTAGGGCAGGAGCTCAAATGTTGCTGTATGGAATGTATCTACCTCAGTATTGCTATTTTACAAAATCTTTTAATGTGTTGGCAAATTTGTGCAGTGAGGCAAAATACATATTTGTATCAGTTGTGTACTGAGCGTTAATTATCAGCAGATAGATTAGCTTTTCTTATGTGCATCCTAACTTTAAAAATTGTCAGGATTGCATGAAAATTTGATTCTAAATCAAATGTATAAAAATATTAAGGAATGCAGGTGGTTATTCAAAGCATCCTTTTGCACTGATAATTCTAATGGACGTGTGCTTCACATTTATCTGGTACAGCACATTGTGTATTTTCAATTTGGGCCACAATTCTTCTTTCACATACCATGCAACATGCTTTGAAAGAACAAAAATATACCCATTTTCCTCTATTCCATGGTCAGGACTTGTAACGCTTGTCTCATGGAAATGAATGATCATGTGAATGTCTGTTTGCATTTTTTCTACTATCCTTTATGCCATATTACAACTTGCTTTGTTACTTTATCATATTCAAATGATATTTAAATGTGTAGATTTTAATATTTGATGTACGATGAAAATAAAAGTAAATTATATACTGCAATTTCATGAGATTAAAGAGGTAGGGACTTCATCATTTCCTAGATAATTTTTTTTAGTGCCTTTTTTTTAATCTGTTGCATCTTATTTTCTTGCATGCTTCTCCAGCGTTCTTCTCATTACAGTCTGACAGGAGGCTGTCTTCATCTCTACCTATTTTCAGTTGTTGAACTTAACAAGTTATGAGCCTCATTTTGCTGGGCAACTGTTGCTTGGTTTGCAAATGCTCACTTAGGCATGTTTCAGCAGTTCAAAACTAAACCTTTATTAAGTTTTATACTTTTTTTTATCTTTCCTTCTATCTGTGACTTTGCCAATTTTTTATTTTCTTTGGAATTGGAAAAGAGTGAAGAAAATTGGATTTTGAATGATGATAGGAAAAATGACTGAAACTGATGAAATCCTGTGGGTTTGGTCTAAATGCTATTCTTCTGATGCTGTATTGTGTAAATATGGTAGTGTGTCCAGATGAAAAAAATAAATCTCCTCTTTAGTAATCTGTAAGGTTCTGATTTTTTTTTAAGTTAGAGATCCGGTTTTAGGAGCTACTGAGCAGATGCAAGTTCTAGTTAAGTAAGCAATAGTTTTGAGTCCTTGGTGTCTGACAGGTCAGGCCTTACTACTGGATTGCTGATGGCAGGGAAAAGCTGGATGAAATAAGTAACTTCATTTGTAGGACTCAGTCTGCATTGACTTCTTGCTTGCTTTTGTAAACACTTCAGAGATGAACCCATGTCATCTTTTTAAAATGTTATTGTATGGAGAACCAAAACAGTATTCAGTGCGAGTGAATTTGCTTTTCTGTCAGAAGAATATTTAGTCCATCTGGGGAAGTGCCTTTATTTCATTTCCGGCTATAGGTCTTGTCTGAGGGAAATGAATACAGTTTCAGGACTGTTTCTGAAAGTCAACAATTGGAATTGTGCTATTGATGTCTCTCCTTACATATAGATAAGAACATGTTATCCTGCCACAGTTCACCAGTAACCTCAGGCGTTATGGAGGAAAAATGAGGATCTTGTGTTGTTTCTGTGCACAAGGTAGTGACTAATGCTAGTGTGGACTGGAACCAAACATGTTGTTAAGTGCTGATGAGCTGATCAGCATAAATTTTGAACAGGAAGTAGAATGAGTGTAAAAGTAAAGCTGTAAGTATGCATCAAGTGTAAAATGTGGAGCAAGCAGGAGGTGCCTATTAGGTGACAGATCAAGACAGATCTAATAATACTCTCTACTTGAAAAATTCTTCTATTTCTCTGTTTTCCATCTCTAAATTGATGGTGTTTTCTTCTACTTTTCACCCCCACTACTATCTTTTCACTTGTATTTGCTAATGCTTCCAGACAGGGGGTGTCTTCAGTTTGTACATTATTCAGTAGAAAGGTTTTGGAAGGTGTCATTGTTTCAAACAGTTTGCAAGAATTATTTTAGAAAATAAAATTTCTAAAATAAAAATCTAACTGCTTTACCTTTTTATATTGGTCTATCAATTTGTGTCAGGAAAATGGTATATGTAGGTTGCTCTGAAAGTAATTCCTCTCATTTACATCTGTGGAAACTAACTGAGCACAATGACGCTATTTGATAGAACTAATTCTGAGCTTAGAAACAGTATTTTTCAGCATACACACCACTGCTATCTGTGCATTTTCACCAGCAGTGAGCAAGAGCCTGCATGCTGTGCTTGTAAAAATCTGCACCAGCAGAGGCCACCGCTGTTGGTGCCACCGCTGTTGGTGCCACCACCCACTGCCTCACTGTGCTCACATCCGTGGTTTGGTTGCCATAAACATTCAACGAGTGCCTTTCTTTTTTTTCCCCCACATTGAGAAATTCAAGGGCACCTCTTTGTTCCATACTCACTTCTTTGACCGATACCATTCTGTCAGACTGCCCCTCTGCTGCCATCTGTCATACAGCAACAAAATGTGACAGTATTGATGGGATGGTTCAATCTCTACTGCTATCCCATCAACATCTGCTGCTGTCATCGTGGGTAATGTAATAAAATAGAAAGCGTTACTTTCGGAGCAGCCCTTGTATAAAACATGTCAAGGTTATTGCAGAAAATCTCAGAACACATGTAATTTTGGGAATTCAGTGTGGACAAAATTGAGTTTAAACTGATATCTTTTACATTTTAAAGAATGCTCCTTTCCACTTCATTATTTAAAAGAATAAAGTGAAAATCCAAAGTTAAAAAAATCCTGTCAAGGCCTTTTGGGTCTGGCTGTTCTTCAATAAGCTAATACTCCCATCTTCCATCAGTTGCAATTCAAATCAGTGCAGGTAACAGCAACAGGCAAAACACATCTGTGTCACCATGTTTCTCTTCTAACTTAAACCAGCAATTTCTTAAGTTTTCAACATAAAATTGCGCTTTAATTACTGTTAAGGTTTTCTACTGATATGCTTTCATTTTCAGTAGTGATTATGAGAAGGTAAGAGGAAAATTGTGCATGCAGAAAGTGTTTTAATTATTTGAACATCAGCCAAAAATGATGTCATCTTTGCCTTGTGGTTTATAACCTTCCACTGTTTTCAGAATACCCTTCTTCAGCTTGCACCTGGAATAAAGCTTTGCACAGAACTTTGTTTTATGATCTGGATTTTAAAAGTACATTGTGTGTGAATGTCCAAGTACGGACGGCCGTTAATATGCACATTAAGGTAATACTCAACACAGTATTACCAGAAGATGAAGCACCTTTTGTCATCTTTGTCTTCATAATAGCACTGTCAGACTTTCCGCTTCCAAATCATGAAGTGAGTCTCTTAAAAATCCTATGGTCTTCAGCAAAGTTCAGTTTTCTTGTGTTTGTTGTGGATGGATCGATCACCTTATTAGGCTGCATGTTTCTAGAGCAGATCACAGGATTGCTTTATTAGGCTTTTTTCTTTTTTTTTTTTCAACTTCTAAGGACTGAATGGCAGGAAAAATTGAGACCCTCATGAAACAGCAGGACTCTAGGAGCCGAGGATATATGTGTATATATTTTTAGGAAACCAAATTATGGGTCTCCTGATAAAAATGCTGAGATTTTAGCACTGTCGCCTTTGCACTGCCTGCACCCATTGTAATGGCTCTTGTACTTCATCATACTGCCTTCTCACTTGAGAGAATTCTCCACAGCTTTATAGTCTTCTGCTAAATTTTCCGTTTTAACTGCAGTTATATCCAGCTTTGAAAAGTTTGAAAACCAGCAATTTGCATTAATCTAATTTTACAGGCAGATGTTGAAACCTAAAATTCTGTTTTCTGCATGCTGAGATTCACTTTAATGTTCTACTCATTCTCCACTGCCTCTGATAGATAGCAGTTTGCAAAAATATATCTGGGTTTGATAATGTTGGTTATCTTTGAGAGGAAGGCTTTCAAAGCGAGTGTGTTAAACACAGCAGCCTTGTTGTTTTGGGGGTATGTTATCCATGTTTGTTTGTTTTTTTACAATAAATATAGTATTAACCTGTAAGTTTTTGGTTTTTTTTTTGTGGAAGCTAAACAATACTCAGACTCTAGATATGCTCGATACTTAAAAACTGGTTTTAAAAAAAAAACCTAAAAATTTGTGACAGAAATGAGCCATAAGGTATGAGCCATCACTACAGGAGTTGTTAGCCTGTTGTGATTAGGAATTTTTGTATGCTTCTTTAGCCATAGAGTAACGTTCATCCCACAAAGCATTCCTGGAGCCAGATTTTTTTGAATGCTGTTTTACTGAACAATTCTTTGTAAAGAATGCTGTTAAAAAGAATATAACACCAAAGCTGTACATCTGTTTCTCATTTCTGAATAAGTTCTTTTTCCTACCATGAGACTTTCTTTTTTTTTTTTTCCCCCATTGGTAAACAGACAAGAATAAAATGACTGCTAAGAAAATGTAAATGATACACATCAACTCAGGAAAGTCTTTAGGAATGCATTAATTTGTGAAGAAGTGTGTCCACATCTATTACAGTGCCATTGTGTATGAAATAATAATTGTTGCCCTGATTCTGTGAAATGGAGACTGGAACCAAGGCTGTGATGTCAACAGGGGAAGGAGATTAAATGTGGTAGAGAAAAACGTGATGCTATAATTTGTTGGGTCCTCCTGACAGTAATTTTCACAGACATAACGCACATAAGGTTTGCTACTGTCTAATTCTCCTCTTGATCATTGAAAAGTGACTTGCAAGTGAGAAAAAGATGAGGGTTCTGTAATAAATCTGTATTGCTTCAGCTGGCCTCGCTCAGCAAAAGAATTATTACTTCTGGTTCTTTTTGTTGCTACTTTGCAGTTTTTTCTGCTTGAGAAAATTTATTGGTACATGGTGACACGTCAGTGTTATGCTTGGACAGTGATACGTTTATTCCCAGAAAAAAGTCCTGAGTTTTTTCTATATCTGCTGTCATAGTCACTACTATGAGATCAATAATAATAAAAATAACGTCTCTCAAGTATACGTCCTTCTGTAAAGCAGTTATTCAGGTGGTAACTGGTACCAAGTATGCTGTTAGCAGTGAAGAGAAGAATTAAAAAGCAAACTCATGCTAATTGGCAGTTTGGGCCTTTGGGTTCTGCTGGATATGATTAAGGAGGAGAAGTTTTCCTTTCCACACAGCTCCAAATAGGGCATCAATTAAGTCTGCAAATGTTTTAATTTTTTTTTTAATTTTTTTTTTTTTTTGCTACTTGATGTCTACGCTGGCTTTATTCCTGACGACCTGCGGAGTGTGCCTGTGTGGTCTTCTGGCACATGAATTTGAGATGAGTTTTATTTTACTTCATTCTTTTCTCCTTTAGAGGTATGTTCAGTGATGACTGGACAAACCAATGCTGTGCTACGTTCACCAGATGGCAGGTGTCACTAAACTTGTGTAGTAAAGGCTGGACATGGGCAGGACAATGACATTTATTCCTTCTGTGGTATTTATTGTAAAGTTTTAATCATCTGAATTTGGAAATAAAGTCCTTGAAGATGACAAAAATGTTGTTTCAATTGCTGCCTACGTTAAGACTATTTCATTACAGCATATGCTACCTTTAATGGTGCAGCCCTTGTTCAGGTTGCACAGTGAATGATGCTGCCTGACCATTCTTTGGCTCCCCGATAGCTTTTTCTCTGAGTCATGTGGCTGGAATTTTTATTTTAAAGCTAACTAGCAGTTATTCTATTCAGCAGCCCATTCCCACTGTAAAAATGTTTAACAGCAAGTATATTTTTTAATAAAGTTTTTCAGGCTTCTCCAGTTGCTAATACAAGAAAAATACTCTTTGTTATCATAGGCTTAGATTTTTGAGATAGCATCTTTCCTTAGCCAGACTTGTTACCTTAACCCAAGTTTGCCGTCATAAGGCTATGGGAAGTCTAGAATGTGATATAGTGAAGTTTTTTTGCGGGGAGATGAAGTAAATTCTCAGATCTTTCCATGGTACAAAATTTTGGGTGTGTAAAATATTCCTGTGTAACTTCTTAAAAATAAATAAAAAAAGAAACAACCAAAGATTCAATTCCCTGGGTACAAAAATTATACCCCTTTTACTCACAGTTTTGTGATCTTATTAATGTTTTCCTAACATGCATTTTGAAAGACACTTCATGAGACTTCCTAGCCTTTTCCACAGTAATTACAATACTTGGATTGAAGAAAAAAAACAATTCCAGTTGATTCATCCACAACTCACCTTAAAGGTTTGAAGTTATGCAGCCTGCTTTATTAGAGTATGTGAGAATTCATTTACAGCTGTGGCGAGGAATACAGAAAGGTTATGCATATTTGTGTAATAAACCAGAGCAGTTTATACGGAGGACCCTGGCAGACTGAAGCAATGTACTCAGTGAGGATGCAATACCTGGAAATCTGCGCTTCAGGCTTGAGTCATGGTTCTTTGGAAATGAGGATCAAGGCATGTTCAGCTGAGGAACAATAAACAAGATTTGAGGGCTATTCAGTAGACATTTTTTATGGTACATAGTGTGGTTGCACTCTGTTTCCTGTTCCATTCCTTTTGTTTGCATATCCCAACAACAGTGTATGCCTTTTCTAGATTTTACCTCTGGGAAGAGAATATTATGTGCTATAACGTTTTAGAATATGACTATGGTTTCATTGTCTGTGTATTGTTTTAATATGCCATTAAGTGTAACTTGGCCAACATCACTAAAAAGATGTCTCCTAAGTTCTGTATTCTGGTTCCAACAAATGTAAGTAATAGCAACACATTTGATAATGCTGCTAGCTTCACGAACAGGTAAGACTGTGAACATAACCAAAGTTTTATAAGCTGAGGTGTGTATGCAGTGTTTCACAAAGAGCCAAATGCAGGAGACCTAAGCACATCTGGTATTACAGAGTTTTGGAACATGGAATAGTCGTCAAAATGTATATACATACCTCCACTGTAATCTCACAGTGTACATAGTGAATAATACCAGGAGGATACTTATCAAATGGATACTGCAGTTTTTCAAATCTTTGCATTGCAGCATGTACAATTTGTCTTAGTGTGTTTGTCTCAGGAATATGCAAACAAAAAAATGCGGTCCTATAAAATACAGCTAAGCAGTTTTTTCTGTTTATAATTTTTTCACTTCTGGTTGCATGTATTCGTCATTGCACAAATGCACAAAAAGCTGTACAGAGTAAAGAGAATCTTTAAAGCATAAGGAGCAGATGTAGTACAAGAATTCAAAGTGCAGTTTTATTGTAATATCCTTTTCAGATGTGTAGGTCATATTCAAGAACATGCCAAACATTTGTCACAGTTGCTTACGTCTGACTTCTTACTTTTTATTTCTATTGATTCTGTTTGTACATTTTGGAACCTAAGTATGGAATAGGTGCTTTTGCTCCTAAGTGGACATTTTGTGTGATTAACTGAATGAGAATCCCACTCTTTTTCACCCATGCGTATATATATATACATACTCACCTATATATATATATTACATATATGAAAATATATACTCTAACAATTCTTTCAGCTAAACGTGTTTTTTTGAGACAAGCCCGAATTCCTGTATGACTTGGGGAAAAGCTCACTGGACCTGTTTTTCTGAAGAATGCTGTTGACTGTGCAAGTTCCCACAGTTTTAAGATTATCTGAGGCCTTTAGGAGTTGTTAAATTACAAAAGAGTGAAATTGTTGAGTGTAAGTTGTAATTCTGGTTGAGATAAATGAATACATACCAAAACCATTTTCTTCTCCACCACCATTCCCCTCAGGTTTTTTTTTTCTTATGCTCCGAAGAATAAATGTTTTGGGGGCCAGGAGGACAGAGATTGTCTGTTTGTTTTAAACCTTGGAATAATGCTTTCTTGGTTAGGCTGTGTGTTAGAATGAAACTGCAGCGTTTCCAGTTGTTCTTTTTCTTTCTTTTTTGGAGGAAGTGAGTTCCACTAGTTGCAGGGAACTTGTCCATCCAGCGAGAGTGGATATGTTTGAGGATATATTTAAGTTGTACATTAGCTGTACATATAAGATATATTTAAGTTGTACATTAGCTGTACAACCTTCTCTCTCTGCTTCAAATTAACAGAGATGGAATGCGTACTGTGAAAGAATGGGTGTCTGTATTCTCTGCAGTGGTGTTCTGTATGGGTGTTTTATGCAGAATTGCTCTGCTAGAGTTCTACCTTTTAGTTAAGTGATACATTGGAATGATCTTCTGCTGTGTTTTATGTAACTCAAATCCTTTCATGACATTAGAACGGAATTTTGTTTTTTCTCTGTGTCATCTGTTTTGTTATACACTTAAAAATACCTTTAAACCAGGAAATGTAAAACTTCACGTTTCTTCCCTCTTACCTCCAATTTTCCCACACTTAGAAACTGAAGTGGGAGAAATGATCATTCTTTCTTCAGTAATTTTTACCTGTGTACAGTCTGTATTAATCTTCCGAATGTTTAGAAAGCATTTATTTTTATTTTGTGATGAAAACAAGGTGATGAATCATTTATTATAAATCCTCTTCTGTTTGTCTATTCATTTCTTTTTTGACAGGTTCTCGACCAATATGAACGTGAGGGATTTAATTTCCTATCTAAAGTTTTCAATTCCTCGCATTCTTTCTTAGAAGACTTGACAGGTCTAACTTTATTACATCAAGAGACACAGGCTGCTGAGGTAAGAAAATATGCTTTGGATATTAAAGGAAAACCAGGTGGTTATTTTCAGCTGTGTAACCATGTGAGTAAATGAATCATTGGTAGAATCAAGCATTAATGTTTGGTTTACAGGATGATTTACATGAGCCATATGTGTATTCCATACAGTGAATTAGGAGGTGTCCTGTAACTGTTATAGAATGAGAAATGCTGATGTGAGAATCCTTTTTCTTTTTTCTTTAAGGGCAGGTGATGTGCAGTATGGGATGCATTTTAACAGCCAGTTAGAAATGTACACACTGTTGATAAAGTATGCCAACAATAGGCAGTCATGATAGCACAGAGCCCACTTTGAACTTACAGCCACAGCATTTACACTAGTTGCCAGGTGGTTTTTGCTGCTGGTTGGGACTGTAGATTAGACGATTTTGAAAATTAATCAGAACTTTTTAATATCAGAATTTATAAGTGATTATTTTAAAGAAAAGAATTGAATTGTAGTATGTGGTGTAAGAAAATCAGTTATCATTTTAACTCGGTCTAAATTACAATAGTTTGCTCCTTCATGGATTGCAGTATGAGGAAAACAGTGCTGTTCATTTATTCATTTAGTGGCAAAAGTTGTAACGTGGAATTGTGTGTTCTGCTTTCATGAGAGATATACCCTGTCTAAAAAGTTGTGATATTGAGTCTGTTCAATCAAAAGGAGTATCTGTCTTAAAGTTGCATTTAATAATGATTTATAATTCTTCCTCCATCTGTAAGTCTATACTCCTCAACATAATTTAATTGTGGTGCAACAGAATCACATGGATGTTTCCAGAGTTGGCTTTAAAAAGTGATTATTTAGTTACTGTAGCCTGTGCAAATGCTATAACTGTTTTTTCAGCTGCAATTGGCTCAACGCTTTTACTTAATAAGGTTTGCAGGAATAATAGTGACTTGACACTCTGTTTCATGTTTTAACCTTTTAAAATAATTGGAGCAGATGCTGGAGACATTAAACCATAAAATACTTGATGCACTCTTAAATCAGACTAGTGATGCCTACAAAAGCTTAGCATATATGAGGGGGATCCAGCAAAGCAAAATAAATACTCTTTACCAGGTGCTACCTATTAGCAATAAGAGTGACTGTAGTCTGATTGCCGTACATGACTTGTAGGATGCTTGGAAGTTGTTAGTCAGCTAATGGCAGTATTAAAAAGAATTATTTCTGCCCTAGCTTGTAATAAATTGTTTTGTAGGTATTTATTTTTTAATTCTGCGGCTTCATACTGCATGCATGTGTTTATTTATAAAGTTTTAGTCACTCTTTACAGAATGTAGAGTCCGCTGCAAGTTTATTGTAACTTTGTAAAGTTCAAAGTTTATCAGAAATAGATGGAATTAGAGTACTTTCAAAAATCTTTGAGTTCAGTAGTGAGGTTATGTATTGATGTCATTACTCATAGATGGAAAGACAGAGTAGTTCTATATAATCAAACAGTGGTATAATTTTGTTTTGCAGAATAAAAATAAAAGCCTGCTCAATAGAATAATGATTCCTCACAATCTATCAACAGTTTATACAGCTGAGTTGGAAGATTGCCAGATGACTTCTCTGGCTACTTTTGGGCTGCTCACAGCGAAAATTATACTCTAAAATTTAAATGTTATTGAGTTAAGATCAGTGCTCTATAGAACAATTTAAGATGTTCTTGATACCTGGCATTCTAGTGACTGCAACAAAAGTAGTAAGCAAATGTCTTTTATGGGATACCAAGTATACTAAGAGTTTGCTTAGGTGCTCTTTAACCCCAAGGTGAGGGAGGTTTCAAGAGACACGTATGGCCGACTTTGATGATTAGAGTATTGAGTGTTTGGCTGCTCTACTGTTCTGGTAAGAAATTACTTGCCTTTGTGCACTTTAATTCTTCAAAGAGATTTCACAATTGAAGTTTGGTTTCTGATAATTGAAGGTTTCCTTTCTTTCTATTGAATAGAATTTCACCCAACAATAAGTTTACTCCAGTGATACAGGAGTTCTTTTTGTATTTCATTATATAGAATCACTGATTTGGATGAAATGACTTCTTGATTACACTTGGCTAATAAACTCACGTCAAACATGGAAACATACATCTCTCTTTTTTTTTTTCAAAAAGGAACTCTCTTAAAATCTTGATTCATTAAGAGCATCTGAAGAGGTGTTTTACTCAGGCAGTTGTCAGAAGGGTTGGAACTTTTGTCACTCTGGTCCTGCGCTTCAGCAAATTGCATCTAAAGTTCTATCATTGGCATTTTATTTACTTAAGCAAAGCTGCTTTCATGATGTATGATTGTATAAATGCTTTGATGTGCAAATTTTTAAACTGGTCTTGAGGTGCTCAAAAGAGGTCCTGGATATGCCATGCATGTTCTGTAAGAGAGGCTGACCACATTAACATAGCATTTTTGGATGATCTTAATTTTCTATGAAAACATTACCTTCCCTACATGCTTGGTCATTGCACAGTCTATACTGTGTTTGCCCAGACTGAAGCAATACAATTTGCAGTAAGATATGCAGGACTTTTCACATAATAAATACCTTTACAACTTGCATTGTTCAGTTTCCTCTTCCAGTGCTGTGCTGTTGACCTAAGTATTACTAGCATGTTGAAATTACTGTGTATTTTTTAAATGATTGGTATCTATATAGCCATAATTCAGTGTTCAACAGGAGAAGAATCATAGCACAAATGAAGGTTTGGTTCTAATTTGATACTAATCACAAAATAATAGAGCGCCTGTTTCTTTAACGTAAGATGCATCGGGAAATTATACATGTTCTGCGTGGCTTCCTTAGTATGACAATTTACTGAGTAAATATTATTAGCAATTGCTTTTATTCTGTCTTAAAATTACAGTAAATTTCAGGCTTCTGCTTTTTCCACATCTGACTTTAATTGAGATTCCGTGAAACATTTTTTATCTTTTCATACCAGTTAGATATTTATGTACAGCTTCATTAAGAGATGACGATGACACATGTGGCTTTGAAAGCCAAAAGAAGCTATGGGAAACTCTCATCTCAGCACTTAAGCCTTATTTCCACAGCATACAGTTCTTGTTGGGAACTACCCAAGCTCACTTAAGACTTGTACTCCTGTTTTCCTTGCTCCAAACCTGAACTTGTAAATGTTAGTATTAATACTTTGAGGGGAAAAAAAACTGACTAAACAGTCACCACTGAAAGGAATGGAATAGTTGATGATTGACTCATACTGATATGTGGGTTAGCAACAGCTGCTAACTTATCTCATTTATACATGGATTTTATTTAAACTGTGAATTACTGTCATAGTGCCAAAACATTGATAGAGTTTAAATCTCCCTATAAATAAATTTTCACCATAAGCCTTGATTAGCTGTAAAATGGAAAGTACTGCTCAGGGTGAACACAGTCTTGTTGGTTTTCATGTGAGGCGAAGAAGGCTATGCAACAAATAGCAGTCAGTGCCTCATTTTATGAGCCGTAATAAAAATTAGCTGTAGCAATATAGCACCATTCAACGTGCTATGAAATTGCTGTATTATTAGTATATAGTCTGTGTTCCTCATAGTACATGCATAGCATTTGAGCACAAATGAGCATAAACAGCATTGATCAGTGGACATTAGTACTGTTCTATGTCAGGCATTTTCTACGAAGAGAGATCAAGGTTCTTTGTCTTTCTCATATTTCCTGTTTTAACAATGTGGAAATATAGTTGCAAACATACTCTAACTTTCTTTTTTATGAACTAATTTAACTGTTCTCACTAGGTCTGAACTTGTAATGAGGAGTACCTGAATTGACAAAGTAATATCTTATAGATATTAGAATATTTTTAGTTAATCATTAATTTTAACTGGAAATGCACAATAAATTTTTTCTGAACTGCTGTAAGTGAGCTGTAAAATCTGAAAAAGTGATGGATTTGATGTGTATAGAAACTAGTAGTGCCTCTAGAAAACTCTTTATGCTTAATCATATTCTTTCCTACTGTGTTTCATAAGACAGAAGGAGATGTACCTGAATTTTTGCCTGTAATGGTCCATCACAGTGGATTAGTGTGAACGAAAAATTTCAGCATTCTGACATCATTTCTGTGCTAGTTCCTGACGTTGCTGGGCTAGTTAGCAGCAACTGTCACATGTGACAGAAGAGGACTGAAAGAGCAGTTCTTGGAGTTAACCAGTGAGAGAGCATGAAGTTTGTGCAAGTACAGCAGAACACCTGCACCACGATAAATAACCCATCCCAAATATTCTTTGGCTTTGGACTAGAAGTGAAAAGTAGATGTTACATAGGAAAAAACTTTTTTCTTCGGGAACTTCTGATGCTTGACTGAGGTAGAAATGTTGCATGTCTCTGTTGCATGCTGCCTTGTTTCCATTTTCCATCTCCATTTCACCTACCTGGTATTGTGCTGAGGAAATACTGACTTGCTTGCTTTGACTGATTTGTTAGCAGCTGTAGACAGAAAAAAAGAAAAAAAGAAAAAAAAAAAGAAAAAAGAAATCTACAAATCCAGACATAAAATATAATCCCATGAAGTAGGCAGTCAAAGGAATTAAAAATTCAACTAGATTTCCTGTGGAGGCAGACTTTAGAAAGTGTTTTTGCTCTGTATTCCTAGAGATTACTTAGATTCCTAGGATAAAGCTGTTCTCAACACCATGCCTAAAAATTGGTATGGAGTCATACCAGTGATGTGTCACTTCAAAACATTGAAGTTATGTACGTGAATTTCCTTTAAATTTTCATTTGCTACATCTGGCAACGTGCAATTTGTGGGAAGTTGCACTCTGAGATTGTAAAATCTTTCTTCATAATTGAATCCAGATGTTTCTGGCTTATTTGTTCTCTCCTTATACTCTGTTTCCACTTCTCCCTGTTGAGCGGGCAATATTACAACAGTAACCATGTGTTTGTGAGAGATACTTAGGTGACTAGGAAGAGACACTAATAACTTTAAACCTGTGATAAATGTTATACTTTATCTTCTTATTCTGCTTAAAATGGTACAGTTCTGCATGTTCAGATCACAAGTATGCAAATCTACATTTTCCTACTCAGTCATTACTCTGTATTTACAACAGAGAGGGTTTAGGCAATGGCAAGCTGATGGACGTGTACATAATGTACTGTACCTAGACCTTTCATGTTCTGCTTGCAAAGATTCAGGTAGCCTTTGATTCCTGTCAGTACTTGCTATGCTAGATTTATAATGAAGACCTGACAGCAGTCCTGATAAGATTTAATGAAATTAAATGCCACTGAGGTCACACTGTTTAGTGAAGACAGTAACAACAACATAGAAATGAACAATGAAAACTGAGGAAGTGTCAGAGGGCTTTTGTCTCGTGATAATTGGCTTCAGAAATCCCTGGTGTAAACTTTTAGGGGATAACCTTTTAAAATCTTGATAACCTGCACTAAATGGATGTTCATTTTGTGATTTTATTTAAAAAAATGATGTAACTGTGATTTGAATGTTTTCCTCTATAACACTATCTATAAATGTATGATAAAGTTCCCAGATCTCCTTCATGCGAGATCCAGCCAGATGATCTTGCATGCATATGGATATGCCTTAATATGATTATCTAAAAATTACTATTTATTTTTTTTCTACTACCATAACTGTAACTTCCTACTGCCTTGCTATGAGGAAGCCCAGAAGCCACCCTTGAGACACAAGAGATTAAAAAGTGTTCATAATTCTTGAAGTAACCTCAGAGAAGTGTATCTGTTTTAATTCGTCAGCTGGAATTCTAGTGAAGGCAGGATAGTCACAATCAGCAAGAAACTGAAGTACTGAGGCAGAAGTGAGTGTGTAACAGGAAAGGTAGCCACAGTCCTATAGGTGCGGTGCTTTCAGCCTCCTTCCTTTCCCTTCTCAGGATGCTGACTTTTCTTGGCTCATGCTTTAATCAGCTTTCCTTCCTTGTGAGTATGGAAATTAGATGTTGGCAATGAAAGGAAGAGTTGCATTTTCCAAAATATCCAGCCAGTTTTTTGCAGAGGTGGCTTTATAAAAACAACGCTTTCTTTTGGGCTAGACCTCAATTTTGAACTAGGTATATAATTGCTAAAATAATAGTTGCAAATTAGGATTATATTTGTTTGGTTCCTTTTTGGGGGGTGGAAGTATAGGGAGTAGGGATGATTATTTCAGAAAGGTTTTTGAATTCTGTTTATTCCTTTTTCTCTACAAGAAAAATCTCCAGTAAAGAAGGGAGAACTGATATAATTTAGGAATTAAGTATCTTCCATTCCAATATGTTTTGCTACAATGAGGAATGAATAGACTGTTCAAGACACATTCTGTTATTCTCATGCGAAGAATAAGAAATTACACAACACAGACAAACATGCTGATAAACTTTGTTTTATAATTAGGAACATAAATTATCCAATGTGCATGTTAGTGCAAATGAACAGTTGCTGAGTATATGGGCCCCTCTAGATTACTTGAGTGGAAAAAAAAGAAAAAAGTTTGCTGCTGGACAAATTACAACCAGATGCAGATTTCAATAAACACAGACTATTGTAGCCTTACCCAAAGGTGCTATGAATTTCTTGAGGCGAGTCTGCCTCTGCATTCACTAAACTGTTCAATGTTTGAATGGTAATGGAGTTACTGTATTATGTATGAATTCACCCATCCCCCATTCTTTAATGTACTTTGTCTTGTAGGCCTTTAAATGTTGTCCTGAAGAGTATATAATCATTAACTATGTTTGCATTCTTTGGACAACCTATATATTCTCTGCAAGTGTCTCTAAACCTTCTCTTATGACGTTTGTTTTAGAGAGTTGTATAAGGGAACTTGTGCACTTACGTATATACAAATTGATTGTAGAAAATACAAATTAATATATCACATGCACAAAATGCATTGCTGTTTTATTATTGTCATCATCTGGTTTGACTGCAAGACCTTTCTGTATGAACAGCAGTAGCTTTTTCAACTTTACAAGCTACTTTAAATGCATCTGGAACTATTAATTTGTAATAAATGAAGTTGATAATGATAATGTTAGGAGTTGTTGAAAAATGGTGCAGATTTACCACAATTTCTCTTCAGTGCTAGTGAATGACAATCAGAGAGAAAGTTAAGGAAGTTAAGCATCATGCATTTTGATAAGAAACCATCAACGTAAGACTTAGTCTTTTGTGGTAATCTTTTATGGAAAAATCCTTGTATACTACTTCTCAACTCAAATTTTCGGAAGTTATTGGCGTTTGATTTTTATGAAGCATGGAATAATTATATCAATGTGCTTATTTAAAGTTTTGCATCTTTATTGCTATTATAATACAAATATTGTTGGCTAAAGTTGAGTTGACACTAATTTTGCTGAGATTTATCAAACAAACATGGATCAGTAACAGTGAATGGTAATAGCCCTTAAAATGAACATTGACCATAGCTCTGTTCTGAGTTATCTTCCCGTTTGGTTCTGAATACTTTCCAGGTATTCACCCTTCAATGAGTGTCTCTATGAATGCTGGTATTTCCTTTGCTTTATTCTAATTCAGGTTCTAGTAAAGTTTCTTTTTTAAAGTCTCTTTTATCGAACACATTATAACTTGGCTTCTAGCTGAAATTCACTTTCTAGCAAACTTATTTTGTATTTGTGAAGTTGGCTGGAGTCCTGGAGAGGCCACCTGATAGCTTAGTAGTGATAGCAAGTGACCAATTTCATAGTTAAAACTCAGATTTGATTCCGAGGTTAGTCATTTTGTGCCTGTGAAGATATGGATCACTTAACTGATCGTGTTTTTCTTAGCAGTGACTTCTGTTGATTGAATTAGGTGCAAACTGATGAAAGGTTCTCTCCTTGAAACTGAAAGTCATACCTGACCCGAAGAGGCACTAACAATATTCATGAAATATGCATTTCTCATTTAATTTCTCAGTTTGGATAGCATAAAGTTAAATATATATATATATATATATATATAGGATGTGTTTATTGTCCTTGTCTTTTGAACTTTGCCAGAAAAACCCATCCTAAAAATTAATATTAATTACTGTGCTTCAATCAGCAATGAGTTGTAGCACTCCCTAGATTCTGAGTGAGCATTGGGCACTGAAGTTGTTAAATCAAGTAGACACACATGTCAGTGTTGTCTTCAATTAAAGCACTGTGTGTCCATGGATATTTCAGTCATTCTGTAAGCTCAGGGGACTATAAGGCTGTGCTTAACTGATATCCTGAAGCCTTTGTTTATGAAGGCATATGTGCAGCTCTTGTCTTAGAGTACAGAATGTTGCAAAAGGATTGTTGAAAGACTCATGATTCTTTCATAGCAAATTAGGATGAGAAGTGAATTGATTTTGTTCCAGTTAATGCAAAGGCAAGTATAATAAAAATAGTCTGTTTGGAATTTAATGAAAGCAGTATTATTATGGAAAGAATTCTAGAGATATATTCAGTTGCAAACATATTAGCACTTTGTCATCTTACTATAATGATTCTGTTTGGATGCTTTTACTGTATGTGAAATGAACGTACTGATTTTTTAAGCACTGTCTCAAACTTGTCTGACAGTAAATTTGATCCTCTGCTAGCTGTGAAATAATGTAGGTTAATCAGGAAACACAAAAAATACATAGTTAAGGAAATGATACAACCTATTACTTAAAGATAACATCTAAGATACTAATTTTGCTATAACTACTGCAACAAGAAAAGTCCAAGAAATAGAGAAAGGATGCACAAATAAACTTCTGAAGGATTTAATCATTGTTTCTCAGCATCTTAAGGGATGGGGGTTAAGAGATTTTTAAAGAGTTTTTAAAGGGTCTGTGTTGTTGAAAAATTTATTTATCTAGTGTCTACTGAAATAGTATGCCAACAATAGCAAATTCAAAATGAAAGTTAAAAAGAGAGAAAACCACTACTGGAAGAGAATATGAAGGCATAACAGAGCTATTTAAAATTATTACAGTGCAACAGCTGTTTTTGCTAATGTTTCTTGGTTATTTAAAAAAAAATCTTGTAAGTTCTAATTCCCTTTGTCTTTTCACTTTGAGTAACTATAGCGTATGAAGTTTGCTCTGACTCATTCTTCCCACAAATACTGTTTCTTTAAATAGCCCTTGTAAAAACATGCATTTCACATTAATTATCTTAGTTGGCAAACGTGTAGCCTTTTTTACTTCCTGGGTGAGTGATTTGTATGTCCTAATCTGTGGATCTGCTTCTGCTACACACGGTGCATACCAAACTAGTGGTAATACGGTGCTGTATGCTCCCTATGATAACTGTACGTGTGTCTTGGAAGGATGGAGTTGGCTGGTAGAATATATCAATCATTAGTTTCATCTCTTTCTTGACAGGCAAATAACCTTATATGTACTAAATTTTTATTATTGTTAATGTATTTGTTTGGGGGGGATGACACTCATGACATTTAGGCTTCATTTTAATTCTCAGTAACATTAATGAGTTAATGGACAAAGATGGGGCAAATGGAAAATAAAATGTTATTTCCAGTCTCCAAAAGAAATCCTCATTGTATGGGTTTTGCTCACTGTCAGAAATACTGAAAAGAACTGTGGGCATTAAATGATGGAAGTTTATTCATGTGAAGAATTAATGTGAATCTGTTGTAGCTGTCATATGTGAATGGCTGCTGAGTACTGTATTTCAACTTTGTAGGCAGTCATGGTATTATTATTATTAGTCATGGCTGTAGGCTTTCTTACTGCTTTTATAATACCTTACATTTTCTCTAATAGCACAGGTATCTTTCATGTTCCTATGGCAGAGTTCTATACTGAATTACATATACTCAGTAAGTTTGTCCAATTGTGCTAGCATACGTTTATGGCAGCAGCACATATGGATACTGCTATGGTCATCACCCAGTCCAGCTGTCTTGCATTGCCCAAAGTGAGGAATGGAGTAACTGAGAACAGCCTTTGGAATGAGTCCAAACTGTGAAACTCAAGCTCACACTTTTTAGATGTGTAATGAAATACTGAGAACATTGATTTTCCTGGACTTTCAGGTTATGTGTCAGTTAGAGCTACTGATTTATAAGCAATAGCTGGAGGATGATGTTGTGACAGTTCTCAGGACAGTATTAGACATAGGTTATTGTGTTTGGAGAATTGCTAGGGATTGCTAGAGTTTAGGCTTACTCATGAAAGAGAATTATTGTTTTCATGAAGACATTTATAAACTGAGTGAATATTATGACTGTTGTACATTTTGCTTTCAAAGAAGTGTAATCTTTACTGCAAAAAATCGACTAGTCTTCATTCTGGTTATAAAGTGAGATTTTGATTCCCTCTCTTCTGTTTAAGAGGAAAACAAAGAACTTATGTGGTGGAGAAAATTGCTTATAGATTGCCTATTTAAAAGGGTAATTTTAATCGGAAGGGATAAGTTAGCAAAACAGTACCCAGAAAGTTACAATCCGATTCCAGTATCAAAAACAATTCCACCGTCTAGGTCTTTATTGTATTTTCTTTTTTTTCTTAATTTTGTGTGGGGCTCTGTTTAGCTAATCTGTTTCAGAAAGAGTATCAAGAGTACTCTGATTTCACATTTAATATGAGGTCTGATTAATACTTCAGGCATGCAGGAGAGCTATAACATTAATACCCTTGCTGCTACAGTGAGATGCTATTACAGACATCACAGGACATACTAGGAAACATGATTACTTTGGATTAAAGAAGTTGGCAAAGTCTGGAGGGATTTTATAGATGTTGGTGCTTTTAGTCGTATGTAGTTTCATTATTTTGTTCAAAACATTTAGATCTAGAATTGGTGAAGCATAATAAATGAATGAAATATGAAATGAATCAGTAGATTTGGCAGTCTTTAGCCATGTTGAGCTGGCGTTGAGCTGGTGATAGATTTTACTGTGGTATTCTTTAAGCCTCCAAATTACTATGTACTTAAAGAAAGTAATAATAAATAAATTAAATTAATAAATTAAGCACTTACTTGGAGAAACCAATATTCTTTATAACTAGAATAATTTGTCTGATAAGACACAAGGAAATAATCAGGGGGCATTTAGACTGAATATCAGTAGGAATTTCTTCATGGAGAGAGTGGTTAAGCATTGGAATGGGCTGCAAAGGGAGGTGATGGAATCCCCATTTCTGGAAGTGTTCAAGGGACATGTGGACATGGCACTAAGGGACATGTCTGCGTGGTGGGCTTGTTTGATGATTGGACATAGTGATCTTAAAGGTCTTTTCTAACCAAGATGATTCTATGATTCTGTGACATGCATGAGAATTTAAACATATGTCTTTATGGATTAAATAATAAATAAAAATTGAATAATAAAATAAAGGATTTATTGTTCCAGGGTGTGTGAGAGAGGAGCTCTCCTTCCTGGAGGAGGTGTCTGTGGTCTGATCCTTGAAGGGAAGAGATGGAGGGAGCAGTCAGGAAGCACAGTTATGAGAGACAGTGTCACTGCTATGTGTGTCTAAGCAGGACAAGCATTGAGTGCCCTTGGAAACCCTGTCCTGGGGACAGAGAAAGAAATTGGCAGCTGTTGCAGTTTGGAAGGAGTCTGGAGCTTGTTGAATTGCTAGGTAGGCCAAGTGAGTTAACTATAAATGTCCTGCAATTAAGGGGGACACAAAGAGTATTCAACATAGTTTTCAAACATAAGGCAAAAAGAAAGTGGGAAAATATGAGTTTAAAAACAAGCACTGAGTTTTGGCATTTTTCTGCAGCATCTCCAGAATTTAGTCAGTGTTAGTGTAACTAGAAGGGATGATGAAGCAGAAGTTCCAAACAGCACTGTGGTGTGTTGGATTGCTTCAAGGTCCCTTTTTTATGTGAATTAAGCATTCCATGTATGCATATCCTGTCAATTTGATCACTCCATTAATCTCAGCTATATAAAATTGGCTGTATTTTAAAGCTGCTTCATTAACAGAGCTTAGTGACTGGTGTGACATACAACAACTTGCTGCAGAAAGTTGCATCCCATTCCATTGTATGAAGCCTGTAGTAATGAGGAGATGTTACAAAACAATTTTTAACATCTGGTTAATTTCAGAATATTCATTGGGATATTGGATCTAGTTAAGCAGTCATTATTTGCTCGTTACCATGATGCAGAATTAGTTGTTTCATGTCTTAATGTCAGTGTTAAGTAAGTCCAAATGAGAAATGAGCAGTAACCAATGATGAAAGGGTTTTCAATTTTGAAATAGTCTTGCTGCTTTTGTTACAGGCTGGACTAGAAAAGCAAAATATTTAATGACAGAAATTGTTCTTCAGTTTCAGTTGACATTTGCTTTGTAATGTGAATCAGGAATTTACTTCTATAAAAATATTACTAAATTCCTTTTGCCTTTGAGCTATAGACCTGGATGAAATCCCGTTTGTGATTGGATTTCAGCAAATTGGAAAAGTCCTTTCTCAGTCTTCTTAATTTTGCACTTAGGACAAAACTACATCAAAACCCAGAGTAGATTTCTCATAACTATTTCATGATCAGGTTGGTTTTTTTTTTGGTTTTTTTTTTTTTTCCGTTTACATAGGGACTCATTACTAAATTAAGCTTTCAGCACTAATAAAACATTCCCCCGTAGAATAAAGCTATAATTTTTCTTATATGTTATCTTCTGTTCCTTTTGAAGTATTCAGTTTTATGGCACTGAAGTGCTTCGCTGGATAGATGCAGCGTAGAGAGTGTAAAAAAAAATAATAATCCAGGTGCATGTTGTAGAGTTTCTTAGGGTGACATGCTTAACATATTCCAGAGTGTTTGATAGTGATGTATCAACTCCTGTTTACAGTAGCCTATATGTGGGTGGTTTTTTTAATGTTATGAACAGATAGTGTGCTCCCTGTCATCATCTGCCCAAGTGACTGTTTTCAGAAGTCTAGTACAGTGTGTGGTGTAATACATTCGAGACACGCCAGTTCATTGTGGTTTTTTTGTACTGACAGTAAGTAGGAAGAGGAGTGTGGAGAGGATCATTCTGAGCTGCATGAGCACTGTTCAAAGCAAACCAACCAATCCAGCTGACCAGCCCAATCCACTTTGGCCTTATAGCTTTGAGAGTAAAGGAGCATTTGCAGAGCCAGCCATGTGGAGAACGTTTTCTGGAATGAAATTTTGTATACTCACTAGCAGTTCCATATTGCATTGGAATAAATTAACTTTTCATTTTTTGCTTCATTCAATACAAGATATTATGCACTGAAAATTTTAAAGACAGTCTTTTTGTTTATATTTATCTAGAGATGGAGGCATAGAAATTGTCTCTAGCCAATGTTATATATTAGTGGCAAGTAGGAAAAATCTGTTAGCCCACTAAGAACGACAGCTGGAATTTATCTTGTCTTGCAAGCTTTCTGCTAATTTTTCCTAAAGTGTCCCACCCAAAGGTATTTTTCATACTGTTTGGACTGAACTCTTTTTCTCTCTCTTGTGCCTATATTGATAGTCACACATGTTACTATGCAAGCCACTGTTTTTATTTTCCATAAATACTTTCTAATTTCCCTTTTACTGTGACAATTTTGTTGCTGTTGGATGGTGGAGCTATTTCATTCATGGGCAACAAGTGTTTTCTTTTAAGTATTCAGAGCGTCTCATCATTGTGTTGTGTTTTCCAGTTCACTTTAAAATGCCAAAGCCCTATTCCAGTATAGTTTTGTTGAAACCTTCCATTTCAGTTATTATGTTTTAAATTTGCTCAGTATTCCTTTTAGTTTTTCAAGATGTGTCATCACTGGTCATTTTAGTGGTGAAATTCTACTTTCTCATTCACTTACTTTAATCCCATGTGTTGCTAACTGGCTCGTAACGCTTTTTCTCATGTCCTGTCATATGTAATTTCTCTATTTGGTTTACACTTCTCAGCATTATCTTCAAGTTTCAGCTTTACATCATCTGTATGTTTTATTTAAGTGGGTAGCAGCACGATTTGAAATTAAAAGTTAACCTTTGCAGCCTCCAGATTTACAAAATTGCTTGATGGTAAACTCTGGGAAAAAAAAAAAAAAACAGTTGTAGACTTGTGTTGTATTGCTATTGTAATGTATAAATTGACACAGGAATACTTCTCAATAGCAGATTTGATTTTCTGTCAGAATCACATACAGAAAATTTGTTCCAATTCTGTTTATGTTCACAAATGTTTTGCATTTCAACAACTGCTTTATTAATTACATGAATTGCATTAGTAGTTACTGTGAAGCTGTTGAGTGGTTTATCTTTAAATTTATTTCTATTTTAAATTTTGATTTCTGAAGACCAATACTTAAGATTAGAATCAAAGTACTACATTGGTATTCCATGTGTTTCCTTGATCTGCTGTGTTTGGGTTGCCAGGTATGCTATTTTCTGAATTCACAGCAAACTTACCTTGCCTCATTGTTCTTTTTTTTTCTTTAACCTATAAAGTCAATTGAGAAGTCTGAAACACAGATTGATTTCCCTTTCTTCCTGTACAAACATGTGTCTTCCAATAATTATATTCTCATTGAGCAATCAGAAATTGCAGGTACCTGTTTTTCATGTTTGTTAAGTATAAAGTTTAACTTAACAGTCATTTTGGAGAAGCGTTTGTCAAGCCCCTTGCCCCATGTCAGCAACCTTCTTCAGCTTTGCAACAGCTTGTGCCTAGAGTATTATCCTAATACCTGTTGCTAAGACTTGTTACTTCAGAGGTTCAAACTTCAAATTTACATTTTAAAGACTAATGTTCATAGACAAAAAGCTTGAAGAAGCTTTCTTCTTTTTGCTTGTTTAATTAGCCTTCCCCTGGTTCTCCCTGCCAGAGACTAGTTTTTTGATCTAATGTAATTTCATGGGTTTCTAGAGGAAAGGGAGGGCTATATGTGTAAGGATGTGCTGCCCCAGATGCAGAGCAACCTCTATCTTTTCCCTTAGTTGTCATGTATGCATGGTCAGAAATACTCTGCCCTCAATTTTGGACTAGTAGTAGGCTCCAACATGAGGCAGTCCTTCCATTTTGGCTCATACATTTTCTTTTAGGCTTTTCTAGCAGAATTCTCAGTACTTTTTATTTGATTTTTAAAAATGATGTCTTGTTTTGTATGTCTCTTATAAATAATGATATAATTTCTCCAGAATCCTGGAAAAAGAGGGCACTTGAAAAAGCAGCATTGAATCTGTTGTGTTGCTCTTACATGTTCTTTTGTATTGAAGCTACTGTTAGCCTTGTAGGTCACATTTAGTTCATTTAAGAGCCTGAGTACATTGAATCACCTAAGAATTCCAATGTATAAGCATACATACAGCATACTTCCATACATACAAGCAGGAAAGAGGAGCCCCTTCTGTTACTGAACATTCACGTGTTCAACTGAGATCTCTGTGCATCTTTATTTACTGAACAGAATAGCCAAGTGAAATACCAGAGAGAAGTCTGTCAGTGTTGTTCTCACTATTCATTTAAGCACATTTTAAGACTAGCTTTTATCTCTGGCAAGTGAGGGTCTATTCACAGAAGAATACTGGAAGTTCTTGGAATTACAAAGATGCCGAGTTGCTAGCCAAATTTTCCCTGGCTAAGCAGTGAGAAAAGCTGCCAGATGACCTGAGTTTTATGTGCTGATTTTTTTCTGTTGAGAACTACTGTTCTCTCTGAGATCATCAATACTGGCATTCAACATTGGGCTAGAATTGCTGTCTCCAGAGTTAGAATGTGAATTTACAGTTACGGAACAGCAATCGGATCATAGCTGAAGTTGTTCTCCATGAAATTTTGTAATTAAATAAAATCCCAGTATATTAGTAATTTTAGCAGAATGTTCTAATCCAAAATGAAAATCAGATGTTCTTCATGGAAATAAGGAAGTCCAGACAATGGGCATTGTATTTAGGTTAGAAGACTTGTGGTCTTTATTTTTTTTTTAATTTTCATTGTTTATGTTTGAGGCAAGTTTTTGCTCAGTTTAAGGAATAAAACTATTAATTTAAATTTTTTTTTTTTTTTTTATTGTATCTGAAAATATTTCTCTTGAGTTGTATAAAAAATCAGATCCTCTGGAAGTTCATTGCCCTTATGAATGGAGGCCTGGTGAGTGTGGAATTTTTATGACTCCCTTAAAAAACAATTGCGAGCATTCCACAAATAAACAATACAGTGATTTGAGACAACATTTTAATGTTTATTTTACAATAATTTGTTCTCCAATGTTTATTTCAGTATGGTATTTTGTAACTTCTAATTATACTAAAATTTCTTTTGTAGCAGTAGAGGGAGAGTAGGACTTTGGACCACGAGTAAATGCAGTTCCAACAACTGCAGATGTGGGACCAAGTGTGCTATTGGTTCAGAGTTTCCACAGGTTCTGGAAGGAGAGCCAAAATAGTCCTGTTGCACAGGCCAGCTGCTTTCTACTACTTTGTGCATTTTGCAGTTGTTTTAGCTAGTTTAATCCTTTGTTTCTCTCAAGTACTTTTTCTTTCTGTATTTTTCATTAATAATTTTCACATGTGATTTTGTGGGAGTTTTTTTTTCTCACTTCTTTCTCGGTTGTTTTTTATAAATAGTTAACTGTAGTAGTAGTTATGTCAGTATTGGCTTTTCCAGCTCTGTGTATAGTGTATATATAGCAAGTTATAGTTAATATTTTACTGGCAAAATTAACCAGTGCACTGTTAGTGTGACAGAAGCAGTTCTTGGTACAGTAGAAATCTTAACATTGTTGATACTGCAGAAGAGTTTTATTTGAAAAATTCGGAGAGGCAGGGAAGTCAACATCACTGGGTTGTTCATTGCCCAAGAGATAGCAGACATGTGCCTATGAAAGCTCTCATTGTTGCTTTTGGACTGGATTTACCTTCTACTGCACAATCTGCAAACAATCCAAGAGATTCCATTATCACCAGAAGTTCCATTTGAATCCAGAACATGTTCAGCTGCTGCAATATTTTTTCTGATTTTGATTCATATCAATTAAACTAACCCTGATTGAGCTCACAAGGGAAATTACAGCATTTAGAAATGAGATGTTGTGCAGCCAGTATGAACCTGTTGCCTGGGGTTTCCGACAGACACCTCAACCTTAGTTTCCACTCTACTGTCAAACCTGTGTATCACTTATATTCACAGCTCCTTTAAACTGCCAGGTAGGGAGGAGATCTACAGAAAAGTTGCTGTCCTGTACGTGCAAGTGGACACTGTTCTGTAGCTGGGAGCAGGAGATGGGTTAACATAGATAACCAAAGCCTTCTGTATTGGCATATGAACAGTAAGGCATAACTGTGGGGATCAATACAGCAGAGACTTAAATTGATCTGATTTGCATGATCTTTTTCATTGAAGGGGGGCTGGCAGACTTTCAGAGGTTACTCCTGTCAGAAAGTCTTAAAGTGGGAGAATACAAATCAAAGATACAATGATTTCCTTCCAACTAAAACTGTCTTAATTAAGAAAATGCGAGAAGTCAGTCTGTTGAAAACCAGATCACTTCATGGTTTTGCAAAACAGCACAGGGATAGCATCAGAACACAGCAGTGACAGCTTATGGTCTGCTGGTTGATGCTCACGGACCAAGGAAGGGAACAAGATGCTGTGAAGCAGTTTTACACTGCAGACTCTGGGATTTCCACAGTGCCTTATTTTCTTGTCTGAATCAGTATTCTTGACTCATAACTATGGTGGAGTAATTTACACCCCCACCCCTGGAGACTTTCAGTGCGAGGCTGGATAAGGCCCTGGGCAGCCTGATCTAGTTGTGTTGGCCCTGTTCTTTGCAGGGGAGTTGGACTAGGTGGTCTTCAGAGGTCCCTTCCAGCTGTGAGGATTCTATGATGTCACGGTTCAGCACTGGCTTGGCCTCAGGAAAAACGTGAAAGAAGTGTGTTTAAGCTCCAAATATATGAACTGGGCTCTCAGCTGAATGTTGTTAGGTGGTAAAAATGTTGCTGGTTTTGTGTATCTTCAGGCTTTATTGGATTGTGTGATTTCTAGTTAATAAATGTGACAGAAATTTTCTCTCAGCAGCACAAAAAGTCTTTGTGGAAGGTATGAATTTTTATTAAAGAGGATCTGTCAGATCATCTTCTGTGTTTAATTCTGCACACTGGTGTTGGTATGAAATTCATAGAAGCAAAAAAAAATGCCATTACAAAACTCTCTTCCTGCTATGTTGCTGTGTAAGAAAGTGATATTTCTTAGTTACTGAAGGATAGTTTTATTTGTAGGGATTTAGAAATGCTCAGCAACTCGCTGGCTCTGAATGCCCTCAATCTTGGGTGATACTGTCCGACTCACAGAATGAAAGGCCCTCAGCAGCCATATGGAAAGTGGCCTGTTCAGACACCCAGTGACACGTCTGTGATGATGAACATCCCTTTAGAGCGGGGCTTATGCAAAATAGGAAATCTCACATCCTCTCTTCTGACTGGAAGATGAGTCTGGGAAAGCTGATGTTACTAGTGTGTCAGCAGTTCCACTGAATAAAGGAGAGGAGATCAAATTGAAACATGAATGTCATCTATAGTACTAGTGCAATAATGAAACTGCGTTTAAGCCAAAGAGCTTTTCAGGTTGCTTTTGCAGCAGCCTTAGCTTGCTCAGCAGTGTCTATACATCTGAAATAATCTGTAATTCATCTTTCAAACTCCTTTAAAATTTTGTTATGAGACTGCCCAATTAATTCCCCAAATCATAGATTCATAAAATCAAGGTTGGAGAAGACCTGCAAGGTTATCTAGTTCAACTGTCCACCTACTACCAATATTTCCACACTGAGCCATGTCCCTCAGTGCAACATCTGAACGTTTCTCAAACAACCCCAGTGTCAGTGTCTCTACCACCTCCCTGGGCAGCCCGTTCCATCACCCAGGGAGTGCTGGATAATGAATTACTATAGAAATAAATAGTGACAGAGAGATTTCATGCTAGTAAAAAGATTAGTTGATGAGTGAATTATCACAGAGGAAGCAACACGTTTGGTATTGTATTTTCCTTAAAATTCTTTGCAATATGAAATGAACATGCAACCTCTTACATAATTAGCAGCTGTTTAGTGAGGGGAATTTTGATACTTTCATGTTGTTCTAGCTTTTGATCAAAATTTGCCTGCTCTGCCTTGTTCATTTCTGGCCATGTGGATTAAAAGGTTCTCTTAATCTTAAATACAGATTATAATTTTTTCTTTTTGAGTGCGCTGCCATAAAATTGTGGCAATTATCCAAATTTCTTTCATTAAAGCTTTCTCTATTATGGCTTTTTTTGGCCATTAGATGGTTGTTATGTGCAATGGGTACTTGATTATAATTTGCTGAAACTGGGAATCAGTTACAGCAGTAATCCAGTTCTGTAATTAAAAGGGAGCATGTTTATACCTGCTAGGATCTTCTGGGAGCTACTTTGGGAGAGGAAAAACCAAATAGTTGAAAGACAACAATTTATGCTAATGAAACATTTAGACTTTTTCATCTGTCTGTATTTTTACTGTGTTGTGGAAGTGTGACTGTTGGCATCGTAATTAATTTTGTACCAAAATCTGTGTTTGTGACAGAGATAAGGTGACAGTTTCATTTGTCATATAGTTTGTTTTTCTTTTGGATTTGGTCTGGAATTGGCATTTCTAGCAGGAAAGGAGTGATCAGGGGCAGTCCTTGAATCTAATCCAGGTTTTGTTTCTGCTCTTGTCTGTTTTTGTCAAGTAGTTCAACATCGCTTTCTGTATTTCCCCACCTGTTAAGTTGTGAAAAATCATGAGAAAATGACTAGCATTGAAGTGATTTTAAAATATAATATTTCATAGATACATGCCTCGTTAGTTTCTGCCTTTTGACTGTTGTGGAGCCAAAAGAAAGGTTAACTTGTCTAAGCTGCATAGTTGAACTTTTGGACAAGGAATAGCATAAAATAGCTGATGGTAGAGTTAAACCTGATTCTTAGTGCATTACAGATTAAGTATATACGTGACAAACATAATAAATTTTAGACAGTATTTTTAAGAGCTCTGTAATTATGTAGCAGGTTTACATTACTTCTTCTCTTTAAATTGTGTCTGCCTTCTCTCTTTGCACACTCTTTTGCTGATATTCCTAAGGAAACGATGCACCTTGGGAACTTTTTTAGGATCTGAATTTGTGGAATTTTTTTTTTTTTTTGAGGTGAAGCTACTTAATTCAATCATAGAATTATAGAATAGTTTGGGTTGGATGGGACCATCTAGGTCCAACCCCCTGCTATAGGCAGGGCTACCTTCCTCTATCCCAGGTTGCTCACAGCTCCATCCAGCCTGGTCTTCACTGCTTCCAGGGAGGGGGAATCCAACCTCACTGGGCAACTTACGAGCATGAATTTGGCTGAATACAATTTCATATCACAACTGACCAGTAAAGAGATGCAAGCACTGTATGTGCAACAAATTCTTCTCTTGAAGCTACCTATCTCTGCAGTGATCTCTCAAATTAAGGAAATATGATGTTCCTTATTGGCTGAAATGGATTCTATTTTAAACTATAAACAAAGCAAAATCTAATAAAAAATTAATGAAAGATGCAAACTTTAAGAGCTCATTCAACAAAATCTACTCAGAAATGTTGAAGGGATTGGGAGTTTACCAAACAAGTGGACAAATACGATGTTGAGTTTATCAAATGAGACTTGAATAAAAACATAGTATTTTATGTCTTTTTTCATTGTAGTCAACCATAGTGTTCTGGTGAATGTACAATTTAAATGTGCAGGTTTTTTGAGGATAATTTAAATAACTTGAAAACTTAGAGTTACCTGAGAAATCAAATCTTTCAAACAAATCTTTTTATTCTCTTTTTGACTTTTTTTTTTAATAATTTTGTTGATTTTGGAAAAAGGAAAAGGCGTTTCTTGTGAATCTGATCTTCTAGATGGCAAGTACTCGCACTTCCATTGCCAATAATTTATTTCATATGTACTCAGTCCAGTTTTCTTTTCACGTATGTGAATAAGAGTTTGGCATATGGTAAACAAAATATATGCAGTGAAGAAGAAATAATTGTTCCGGTTTTTTTAATAAAAGTATTTATTTCATGAAATAATCCTTTCATTGAAGTAAATAATTAAAGTTAAAATAAATAAGATCTTATACGAGATTGCACAGTAATTATGTAACTTTTAAGAAACGAGAGTTCATGGTAATGAAATACTTTCATTTTACTAGGTTTTTCTTGGAAAAGTACATTATCATGTGATGATATACCACAGTGTGTGAGAGTAGTTTGCTGGTACAAAATCCAAACATCACAAAGCAATTTCCAAAGACCAGATGTTTATCAGTTCCCTTTTATGGAAGAGAACAGCGAGGTCCTTATTTAAAGTTTGTCTACTGGAACTCTCAGTCAGCTTTCATGCAGTGTGACCGAGCTCTCATGTATGGTCCATAAACGATGGACTTTTGAAGAAAGAAAATAACTTACATGGCTGCATCATCAATAACTGGAACATTAACTTTCATATATGTGAGAAAAACTAGTTATAGATATTTCTATGTTAAGTAAATATTTGGCTTGGCTTTGGTTCAGTGTGGCCCATGCAAGGGTTTTTTAGCCCTTATAAAAATGAGGATGAATACACGCTTGGTTTTTACAAAAATGGTGATGATTCTCTCCTGACTGTGTGCACTTAGAAGATTTTTTAGGAGTAATGGCATAGAGGACAGAGAATGATTCCTTTAGTTGTAGGCAATAGCTAAAATACAGTAACGATATGTGAAGTATGTTTTTCCAGGAAGAAAATCATGTAGACAGTGTGGTCGTAGTTCTGCCTATGCCATGACACTGGGCAAATTAACCTCTGTCTCTCATGCCTTCCTGCCTTGTGTCTGCACGTCTGTTATCTAAGTTATATAAGTTATCTAAGTTATTGGGCACAGCTGTTATATTTCAGTTCATTTTTGTTCTGTGCAAGGAGTGAGATTGTAGTCTTTCGAACACAACACTTAGGATGCAACCAAGCAGACTAAAAATACCACAGCTTCTTCTCAGTACATATTCCCTTGAGTAAAACTGCAAGAAGCAAAAGATCTCAGAGAATAACAAGGGAGCTGCTTGCTAGAAGTATATAAAAAAGGCTGTTGTTGAGGAAAGAAAGCAGTTTCTGTGAGGAACCTCAGCTAGCACAATTCTGAAAAACACAGCAATGTGAAACAGGAATTGCTCTGAATTCAGGTTATGAGTACATTTAATGAGAGTGCTTTGCTTTGCTTCAAGCATACACCACTTACAGCAGGTAGGTATTGATTAAATGGCTTTGGCATGCAAACAGGCTGTTTTAGCATAAGTAATGAGCATCCATTTCATAATGCTTCCTTTTTTTTTCTGATTCTAATTGATGCATGCACAGTCAGGAGTAAAATGAAAAACAGCAATTCCCAATGTGAGATGAAGACATGAGAAACAAGTGAGCCAAATCGTTGTGTTACAACAAGTTTTTCAAATACTCATTGTACATAATCACTTCCACTTTATAGAGTGGTCACAAAGCTGTTTGTCCTGAAAACTACACGTAAAAAGCCTGAAAATTACCACTGAGAGCCAACCCTAAAGACTTGAGCAAAAAAAAATAATTCTTGGCTGCTGAATAACCAAGATCTTGCAAGAGCAATTGTAGTTTAGCCTGCAAAACTGTACTAATGTTTCCCTAAGCAACCCAGCCATTCATTTTACCCAAAATAAGGTTTGTTGATTCAAGTTCTTTTTCCCAATTGAGCAGCATTACATTAATTGACTCTGGTTTATCTCTGAGTATCTGTTTTCATTTTTCAATTACTGGCATTTATTGTTCATATGAGATGTAATTGAATGCTAGAAATGCAAAGAAACAAAATTGACTATTGCATCCTAATATTCACTTCTTTATCCAGTTATTTAATAATTTTTCATGCTTAATCATACAAAAATTAAATTTAATTCACTTTTCTCATTTCTTCTTCTATTTTGTGTATAGATTCCTGCATACTAACTACTTACAGACAGCAAAGCAAGCATAAAGAAAACAACTTAAATCAGTGCCTTTGATTTTTTTTATTATTATTTCATCATTTACATTAGTCTTTCTGGTTGGATGTCTAGAACTTAGAATGTGCATGTCTTCTTTTTTTTCTTGATTGTATTCAAACTTTTCTACCTTTATACTTTTCAGCTTTTCTTCAGTAGGTTAGGGTTTGAAAAATAAAGTGTATTGCTTGTCTTACCTAGTTAACAAGCATGATTGGATTGACAGGAATAAATGTAAAGTTCACTGCAGTGTTGATTTTGTTTTTATCGTTTTGAGCCTCATTAGAATTTGACCTCACACTCTGAAATTTCTTTGTTTTTTTCCTATTATATTGAATATAAATTGCATTAAATCATAAGAAATGTATCTAGAGTAACTGTTTGACACCCACACACGTTCTCAGGTGGTGAATGTTGCAGTAGGTATGGCTGTTATGCACTATTGAGTAGTGACAACATGCTACTTGCCAACATTTTTTGATGCAATGGCATTGCTCTTGTGCTTATTTTCATTAAGATTGCATTACTACTCACTGAACCATGTCTGCCTGGAGTTCTGGATTAAAAAATGATTTTAATCCAGTGCACACCAAAACTGTATTCTAACTAATTAGGAAATGTATTATGGCGTAATTGAAGGGCAATTTAAAATGAAAAAATAGACTGAAGCTTGTTTCTCCTCATCCTGTTTGCATGTTGATGCCTGATTCTTTGCTGTCACACAAAGTGTTCTTTGATTCTCTGTTATGGTTTCCTAGGATACCACTATACTTCTGCAAAGATTTAATCACTTAGTCCTTTCTTTTAAACTATTCTAACTAGAGGATATAGTTAAGGATACTTTAATCATGTATTTGCCTGACCACTGTCACGGAATAGCTGATAGACTCATGTTTAGATAGCTAATATTACCAGGTTAGGTGGTACCTGGAGGCATACAGGAATAAGCTAGACAGAAAGCAGAGCTGTCTTCTGTGATTGTTGTAGTTAGAAAACAGAAAGCTTCTGACATTAAAAGTGCGTATTCTTAGATAGGCATGCAATCTTCTTTGATTTATTTGTGTACAACAGAAGGAGATGCATTTTTCCAGTGCGTTTATTTGCCGTCTATTTCATCATTGCTCTGTTCTCTGTGTGGTTATAAATGTGTGCGTATTTGATTTAATACAGGTAGTTACAGTCTGACAATAATGAAACAAAAAATATATAGTAAGTTCAATGATAATTTGGCTTTTTTTGGTTCTGTAATGAACATGTCAATCCATAATTTTAGCAGAGAGCCGTCTTGTTGCTAATCACATTGTATTAAGATCCTTGTTACACAGATACCATGTGTTTTTATGAGTATTTCTTAAATAAACCTTTTCTCACAAGCCCTTTGCTCTTATAAAGAATTACTGAGGGTCTGTGGCTATTTGGAGAATGTTCATTCAAGCTTTGCTACAAAGCAGATGATAAGCCAGGTTTCTAAGCACAGTCTTTTCATGATTTTAACACTAATATTAGTTTATTCCAGTACTTCTTTCCATAGTTACAGACTGAGTCTCTCCATTCCTACCGGGTGTATTTAATTTAGGTATTTGTTGTAAAATTCAAATGTTTAAATTAGAATTTAATGGCATTTCGTGGTATTCTTCTTTTGTGCTATTAGTTACACTTAGTGTAGTTACCTCACAGTTACTATCCCATTTCAGGAGATAGTTTTAGTGAATAATTTTCTAAAAATACAAATTTTCTTGAAGATATCTTTGCAAAATACTGCTCTGGATGCCTTGCTCTGCTGATGAGGGAAGAAAGCTAGAGTAGATTACATCTGAAGTATTTCTATGATTCCTACAATGCTACTGTGTGAAGCCCATGGGGAATTTCTCAGACACTATCAGAATTTGCACTTGCAGTGATCTACTCTTGAGATCTTAAACTCCTAGAAGTTACTCAATTCCAGTCAACATCTTCAGGTTAGAAATTACTTTGTAATTAACATAATTGAATTTGAAAGAAGATCACATAGTCCCTTCTTCAAAGCTGTTGCCTATGTAGCAGATTTTTCTCAGGTATCCTGAGTAACTTTTCCTTGGGAAAACAGGAGGAAATATAATAAAAAGGAATGTGGGTTTTACAAAATTGAATTCCTAATTACATTGTCTCACACTTGGCACTTCATCAGTTAGCAAAAGACACAGTTTTCATATGTTCCCCCCTTCACAGATCTAATAAATAATTAATTCAATTGTACCTTCAGCAAATGCAGTTCCTGTGTTGCCACTTCACCTTTAGGCCACTGAGTAATGCAGTTTCTTATGGAACGCTGACACATTGAGATGACTAGCAGAGAAAAAGAAGAAGCTTAAGCAGTGAAGATGTAGGTAATAAATTAGCTTTGTATTTATGCTTTGTTGTTTTATGTTGCTAAGGAAGGGATTTAAAAGATCAGAATATGAAAGTTGCATTGGAAGTAGCTTCAATTTATTTTTTTCCACAGTTCACCAGTCAAGTTTCATTCCAGTGTATTATAGTGCTCATCTGCAGATATTTGAACTGTGGGATAAAAATAACACTAAGTGCAAATTTGGACAGTGGCTTTTGTATGCACTTAGCTCCTGAACTGTGCTAATATGTAGGGCCGCATCTGACAGTTTTTTCTGGCTATTGCTTGAAAGGAGTTTCCATTGTTAATACTTCAGCCAAACTGGTATGTCTTCATCTTTGTAGAGTGTTGCCTCATGATTTAAAGAATGTATTGTGATTCTTTGAAAATGTTAGGCAGAAAAACAAAACCCGAAAGAAGCAGGATATCTTGCCCTTTGTGTCACTAGCTGATACAGGAGACTTAGCATTTTCTGAGTACTGATACTATTATTCACAAATATTTGAGTAAGAGAAAAAAGAGGAGGTCTTTGGCTTGAATTTCAGATGTTTGTGCCTTCACAAATGTCTTCCAGCTCTTCAAGAGAACAGAAGCCCTAGCTTGTCTTTGTTTCCCTGGCTGTATCATAAGAAAGCAATTTTAAAAAATCAACCAAGTTAGGACATACAAATGGAAAGTAAACTTGCAAGACTTTTCATTGAGCTGTGAAATTTTTTTATGGATGTATCTGGCTTGTGTTCCCAGAGAAGCAGTGGTGTTGAATAGACACTCAAGCCCATGCCTCCCTCCTTCCTCCGCTTTCTTTTCCACGGTGTGTTTCTAGTTGTGCAATTCTACAGTGCCAGGATGTGACCAAGCCCTGCTCAGTTTTGGTTTTTAGTTAATCAGCTAACTGACTAGGAGTCAAAATTTAAGCTGTGGCACCGTGGTCCTTCTGAAATTGGTATAAAAATGGAATCCTTTTGGGGGGGAGTTTGGCTTTACTTTGTGTCCAGACAGCTGTAGAGGTTCTTGCAATCCCTTCAGTTATGTAAGATGCTGACTGAAATCCAGCGTATTAGAATACATTTGCATGTGGAGTCTCACAACTCAATATTACATGTGGTGTTTTGAAAACTAAGAGGTAAAACCTTCTTTAAAAAGCCTCAGTAAGTGCTGGTTTTGGTTTATTTGTATTACATATAAAAATATTTAGCAGTCTGGGTAGTTGTTGACTTTTTTCAGGGGGAAGGGTCTTTGGGGGGATTTTTCAAATTAAATGTGCAAAAAAATTAAGTGTTGTCTGGCTTTAAATGCACTTTCTCCTACTTAAAGAAAAATAACCTTAAATTAAACGTGTCTTTTCTTGTTTGGACTTGGTCTTAACTAAATAAAACAAGTTCTTGAGTGCTTTTTTTGACTGATTTTTCCCAGTAGTCAAAGAAGTAATATTATATCTGTCCATTGTTCCATTCACTATCTATGAATAGATACTGAAATCTGGTTTCTAACTGAGATCAAGGTTTACTCACAGAAATGGGGAACGTTGTATAATAGCTCTCATTATATAAGTGATGCAGGATTCAATTGTATGAAGGGGAACAAGAATTCTGGTATTGAATGCCTTTGGCTACAAACATTTATAATTTTACAGAAAAATAGTCATAACTGTAGCCAGCTAAACAAAAACAGGTGAAGCATCAAGAGTTTTATATTAAAATAACAATTCAAACAGGAGAGGTCTTCATTCTAGAAAAGGTTTTCATTGTATTTGGAGGGGTAGGTTTTATTTTACAAGTAGTTGCTTCACACATTTGTATCTAATCCAAAAGCTTGTTGATTCTCCTTTTTTTCTGCCCCCAAATAATCCCTCAAACCTAATAAGGGCACTGCACTTGGAAAAAAATATTCTGTCTTCCTGAGCATGTGATGCTGACAAATGTGGGAAGAAAAAGGGTAAATTTAAGCAGTGGAACAAATCATTAATTTCTTACTTAGAGTTTATGCATAAAATATTGAACTCCACATTAGTAAAGTGGTCAGTCAGACTGCCACAGGTGTGAAATGTTACAGCTAGCACCTGATTATTATTATTATTATTTTTAATTCTTGAGATGCCAGAAAGAGTCACACAGCTTGCAACTGATTCCTTACAATTGGGAGCAATTCTCTGTGGACTGGGGGCAGCGATGTTACATACTGCAGCCTGAGGAGGTATAAAATGACTTTCCTTTACAGTTGCTTGCAAACTATCTTTGCAGCACTGAAGTAAGTGAGATCCCAAGAGCAAATCTTATATTTCAGTAGATACCAATCAATTACTTAGGAGGCTTGTGCTGTTTGGGCCTGATAAGAGGAAAGTCGGGTCTGTCTGCTCTGGTACTTTGGCAGATCTGCATCTTGTAAACATCTGACATTGCAGTGCATCAGTTGCCATTTTCCTCTATCTCTGCATGTTGGGGAGTGTACAGAGAAACTCCTAGAAGCTCACAATGACAGAACAGTTGGAGGATGGGGAATTCTGGCTTCATATAAGGAACAAGGTGGTTAATTTTGTTTGTTTTGTTTTTTATCATGAGAGTGTTCAAATACTGGATCAAGGATGGACAGATAATGAGCATCTTAGTGATTATAAGAATCCTGTGTTTAACCATGCTCTTTAGTTAGCATTGATAGGAGCTCTCCTTTAATTGTATAACTTCATGAATTTTTTAAAATCCAATTTTCATAGAAGTCATTTGATGTAGGTTTTAATTCGTGAATTATTCACATTTGATGGCATGGAAACGTAAACGGTTTTGCAGCAGTAGAAATGAGGGCTAATTTTACAGGTAGCTAAACATACTCAGAGACTTTTCAACTTGGTTATTATTAAATAAAGGATGTGCTATTAAAGTCCAAGAATTATCATCCAAGGTAATTATTCATGAAAACTGCTTCTGAAATAGGGAAGTATGTTGACATGCAACAACAACAAAAAACTTCTTTTTGCTAGACTTCAGTTTGATACTAATTAAAGCTTCCTCTGGCGTGAAAGAATACTATCTTCCCCTGTAGCAAAGCTTCTGTTTCTGTTTTGTCGAAACAAACAGTTTTGAGGAAGAATTGCTGTTCCAAATTAAAAAGAAGTATCCTACTAGACAATGTTGTTTCCATCTCTGTCTTGCTTTCTGAAGAAGTAATTTACTCTCACAATTCTAGTGGTTTCTTCTGCTATGAAGTGACCAAGATCTTTTATAACTCTTGCATTTACTCACTGATATAGAATGTTATGTATCACATTGAGGTCTATGTTTGGGCATGGTAGCACTACCCAGTGCATAAATCTGTGGAAGCAGAGTTGACTGTGGCCCTTCTGTTTGTGCTTGCTATCAATTTTTATGTTAGTTAATAACTATCTAGTATAAATCTTTTTCCTTTACAAGTAATTCTGATAGACCATATTTGGATTTAGACAATGTCTTCACTTGCCTTCTTTCTGTAGTTGACACAATACATCTTTGAACTGTGAACATGTCTAAACTATGTTGAAACTATGGTTAGTAAGAAACATACAAAACCAGTTTTGAAAAGGTGGAAATCTTTTAGTGGAGCCAAAAGAACTTTTGCTTTTGACTTATGTAAAAAGAAATAAGCTTCATGCCTTCTGTGATCAGCTTGAAAACCGAGTAATTTCTGTGATTCATGGGATAAACTAAGGAGAGTATCCAGACTGAGTGGGAGCAATTTTGGGGAAGTCTGTAACTACATAATTTTTACAAGCTCAAGTGCTTGTGAAATACAAACCATGCTTTTCATACAAACCTTGAACAAGAAAAAGTATATACTTCTAAACAAATACTAAGTTGTTAAGAAACTTCCTATTTTAGTGTTTACAGCTACAGGAAAAAAATCAGCAACTTCTCACTTATACACTTCTCACTATTTTGTGAAATGGCACTTGGTGTTCTAGTACAGTGTTGTTTAGAGTAGATTTCAAAGGGTGCACTTCTGAATTAACAGTGATAGTTGGTACACTGATTAAAAACATGACAATTCACATTTATTGTCTAAGCTGTTAATGTACAACATCATTTGTTCAGTAAGAAGCTATGCGGCATTGAACAATCAATTTAGTTTATGAATGCTTTGGGAACATTTTTGAGTTTCCGTTACTTGGTCTTACAACACAAGTAAATGAAAATTGATTCTAGCCAAGGCTGCTGGAAATAGAATATAAATTGGATTATTTTTTCTAGATAAACTGGGAGTAAGGTTTTAAAATTATAATTGGGATTAAAGTACGGGAATACTTTACAGTATACGAAGCTTGTTTAAGTTGTAGTTCTTTTGACTGTATAAAAAAAGCAGTAACAAAAAGTGTGGGTAATGTGTCATACCGCATTGGTTTTTTGTGTGTAAGTATGAAATGACTTTAAAGTTATTTGTAGGACTTACATTTGATAGTCAGTCTGTGTATCTAGATGTAGTATGTATATATGTGCTATTTAAGTCCTGTCGCTTTAATCACATAAAATGGTGGAAGAGTTTTAATTTCTGAAGTGGTCTTCAGAATGTTTCTGCAGTACTGCACTGTGTACTCTTGCAATATCTAAATCTTAAAACTCAGCTACATTTTTTGTGCTCTTGCTTAGGTTAAGCAATGGGTGCACTATTTTGTAGAAACAATTATAATTGACTTCAGCTACTTTTAACTATTTGCCTCAGGCTACTAACTTAACTTTTCCATTCTCTGAATAGTAACCCTGACAAGAAGTCTCTCTGTTTCCTGTTCTTAATTTTTGCCTGACTCTGTGGACTGCACTGTGTGACTTAACTTTAAAATGAGGTGGTGTGTGTTCCTTCCCAGTCATAAGACATATCGCTCTATTCCAGGAAACACCACCCACTATTGTTTCCAAGCCTTTGCAGATCTTATGTACATTAGGTAATTTAATTGTGATACAGTAATTAAAACCAGAAGTTCTTTTGCTCCCTGCAAAAATTGTGTTATGGTTTTTTTTCTAACGTATTTTTTTAAAGATTAAAGCATTCATATTTTAGCATAGTTAGAAGTAGACAAATATATTTAAAAGCAATATAGAAATTCTAATGCAACTATATTGTTGATACCTCAACACAGAATACTTGGTTCTTCTAGCTGTGTGACTGGCTGTTAATAATATGTATTCTTAGAATTAGCACACAGTTGTTATTTTAGGTTAGCAGTTTCTATCCCTTTTGCAAGACAGCCATCCCTGCCATTTTTCAGAATGTTGACAGTTACTCACTGATTTCTTACTAACCATCGACTTACAGATGGGAAGACAACATTTTTTTCAGAATAGTTCCTATCTCAGACAACTTTTTTTTAATTTCTCATTTAAAGCAAATTCAGAAAGCCCTGCCATAATGGTAAGAAAATTGTAATATTACTGTAATACTAAGAATGGAAAATATGTGCTAATCTTTGTTGTTGTTGCAGAGACAGCAGGACGTGGAAAAGTACATTTGTAGAGTACCTTCAGCATCTGAAAGGCTGTTGAATGTTTAGAGAGTCCATGTGTGTAAATAATCCATCAAGACATGAACAAGATTACTTCTATTAATCTTTTAAAAACATGTTCAGAATAGACTGAAACAGGAACTGTAAAGTGTTAGCACTAAGAATCTGCTTTCAGTTGACCTGTGAGCTCTGCAAATGCATCCAACTTGTTATATTTGAGAAATGTTTCATGTCTTTTCTCTTCTTCCTGTAATCCTGATGTCATAACACCTCAGCTTCTAGTTCTGTCTGTCATTCTAAAAGATCTTTGAAAATAGCAAATTATATTAATGTGTTATGTACTGCAGATATAAGAGTATGATGATAACAAGGCAAGTGGGGGGAAAAAAGTCTTATTTCCAGCTTTAATTTTTACTTAGTACTTTTAGATAATAGTAATAATAATACTCTCAACTTTTTTTTTTTTTTTAACTTGATTCTCATTGAAGCAATATAATTAATTTCTGTAAAAGAAATATTACAGCTTATCTTAAAGCAGAAAAAAACTCTTTACTTAAGGGGAAAACCTTGGTGAGTTCATGAACTTTTTCCAACAGTAGGATTAAGGCCTTGATGTGCCAAACTTATCAAAGACATTATTCTGAAGATAATTCTTGAAGATGAGAAAGAATAATGTGAGTGGTGTTTTAGTACTAAGTCCTTACAAGCTTTTCATTCAAATGTTTGCATTAACAAGAGTATTGTATAATGAAATCTGTAGAACATGTTGCAGCGTTGTATTACCTCTGCCAAGCAACATCAGTGTGCATTTCAGCTGAAGAGACGTGCTGAATACTGAAACGAGTCTGAAAATAAATATTTTGATTGGCCACATCTTTAAAATGTTTTAATTGATTTTATTAAGACTGGCATCCTTCCAAAGCTGCTGCACAAATACATTTGGATCTGATCCGTCGTCGTTTAAATAAATGCCAAAATTCCCACTGACTTCAAAGGGAGCAAAATTAAGATCTTAGTCACTGGAAGACATGTTCTGATTTTATCTCTTGAACAGAAGAGTCATACATCATAGGTTTTTTTTGAAAGACAGAAACAAGTATCAGGGGAAGTGGCGGCTGACTGAGATGTCTTCATTTGCATTAACACTTTATGTTTATTTGTTTACTCTGTGAAGATAGCCTAATGTTAAAGATGTTGACTCTTATTAGACATACTGTTAAGCCATCAGATACCAGAAGCTTACTCATAACAAGCCAAGATCCGTAGGTGTTTAATGTGTCCAAATTATCTATTGACCAAGCTTTAAAAATTGTCGCAGCGATGCTCTCTTAGGTTTGTTACCTGGATCCGTTAGCTGCAGCTGCTGCCGTCTAAGGAATAAACTCAGAAATGTTTGTTGAGAATTTTATTAGACTTACTAACATAGTTGGAAAAGCAAGCTTGTCCTTTGTTTCCCTGTCATCATTTTCCCACTTCTTAAAAAATCTCTTTTCCTTCAAAGGTAGGTCAGTTTCCTAAGTCATTTCACACTGCAGATTCATAAAACATTGTATGAGCCATCCCTGAAAGTGTGATAATCTGCAGCAGTAGGCAAGAGTGAGCAAGCAGAAAGCTTGTTAGGCTGATTTCTCTGCCAGAGCTTACTGCTGGAGTCTTAATTGGTTGAATTTATCAGATGATTGGAGAGAATTAAAGTGGTCAGGACTAAGTGTGGAATGTGAGCTCAGAGATGGCTTGATTTTATGGAACAAGATGGGTGATTTTATGAAAGCTGTTTTGTTGTTGGTGGCTGGATATCAACAAAAATAATTTTGTTGTGCTTTTCACTGGAATATTGGCTCCAGAATATTGTTTTCTAGAACTTTCTAATAGAAAGAAAACTACCTGCTCAAGCTCTTTGTTATCTTCCTCCTTCCAAATCCTGTGTCTATCCCTTGCCATGTCTCACTTTCTCTGTATCCATGATGGCAGCTATATCCTCTTAGAATTTTTTAAACACAGTTCTCCTGCTCTATCCCAAGCCATGCATCAGTTGGATTTTTTTATGTTGTCGTTTATTTATATATTTATTTATATTATTGTTTTTGTTTTCAGTTCTATTGGTTTATAATATAATTATTTTTCTTCCTTTGTATTACTGTTCACAAGTCAGTTAATATACAGTATCTGTAAGAAATAGTTAAGAATTTGGGTTTGAGGAGGAAACTGCAGGTAGTTGTCACTTTATTGGTTGATACTTGCCTCAAAATATTTTGAATGTAGAGATGCATTTATAAATAAGCCAGAATATCCTGCTTGCAGGAAGACAGTAACTGATAGGAGCACTGATGAGAGCGAAGCTTTGTAAGGCACGCTGGTTCCTTCCATAGGCATTACAAAGGCCTTCTCTTCAAGTAGCAACATTATGGTTAGTTCAGACTTGTCTTATGGAGTCGTGGCATCATAACAGGAGTCCTGGAGTGCTACTGTAACATGGTTACTTAATAGCAATGTTCTAAAGAAAAACAGTTGCAAGTAAAACCAGTTTTAATTATTTGACTCTCCGGTGACAGTTCTTGTGTAGTTATTTAATGGCTAGATAGAGTGCAGAAGAGGGGAGTGGGAGCAGTGTGTTTTGAAGACAGTCCAATATTTGCAATAACATGTAACTCGAAACAGTCTGAAGTTTAAGGTTATGAGGTACTAATGAATGCTGCACTCCAAGTTGGCTACTGTGTTTCAGCTAACAGATGGTAACCTCTCACTGTGACAAGCAGTAGTCAGGGTGTAAGAACGTTTCTGCATTTTTTTCATCATTAATTTTTACAGAAACGTTGGCACAGTTAGTATTTGCATAACAGAAGTTAGCTCCAGTAACTCGTTCTTGTTACAAGATGCTTAGGAGAAGACCCTTGTGCTAGATAGCACAGGTAAGACTTAGGAAAAACTCCACAGTAGACATTTTTGTTTCCAAGTCAGGGTGTATAAATGTGCACAGGTAGAAGAATGTTCTTAGTATTCCAAAACCAGACTGCAGGTAAGAATTTCTGTTGATGACAGGCTTCTTGCTAGTTAAACAGAAAAAGTATTTCTCTTTGACCCAGAGTAGGGAATTCATTCAGCTGTGAAGACAGCTGATTTGCCTTGGGGGAAAATGTGTGAAGAAACAGATGTCCAAAAAAGGAGAAGCACTAGGGAATAGAATAATAGAAATGGCCAAATAAGAGTTTATAAATGAAGCATGTGAAAGCTTATTGTACATCAGGTAAAATCAAATTTAAGATTACTACATGCCACACAGTACCTTAAAGGACTCATCAAAGTAACACTGCTTTTGTATTCACAGTACTGATTCAAGCTTTATACGATTGCAGAAAGTCTTTGTCCTTTTCAGTAAGAGTATGTACATCATGTACATGTTAAGTTTAAATTCTTGTAATGAATGTTGTCTGGATATTTCTTTAGGATATTTTCACTGTATTCCTTAGAATGTGCTGTGTTCATAAAAAAAATTAACAGCAGGAGTTCAAATATGAAAATTCAGACTGCAGTGTTAACTCACTTTGTGCTTTGCAAATTCCCGAAACGTGCTCTCTATAGATCTAATAATCCAATTTTAAATATTTATTTAAAGCTAATGGGAACAGTTCTGCAAGGTTTTAAGTGAATTATTGTTTGGGCTTTCTGCTCCAGCTTTTTGTGAATATTTATGTGCATCTTGGCAATTATTTTAAACATTGTATTTGAGAAGACTTATCTGTGTGCAGTAAAGGTATGAGAAGTACTCTGATAAGTACTACAGCCTGTTGGAATTAAATGCAGTAAATCTGTTCCTATTTCAAATTTGCATTGTTTATATCCTGCTGCTGAAGCTGAGCATTTGCTTGTTATAACTTTGCAGGAGAAAAAAATCTCATTACCATGTATATGTAGGTCAGCATAAAACGTAGGATTTGGATTTTGTCTCAAGAAATTCTCTTCATTTCTTTGTGGCATGTTTGTTTTGACTGTTTCTGAAGAAAGGAAATGCCGTGATTAAATAAGCGTGATTGTGTATCAAAGACATAGAATTGTTTCCAGTGATGTTTCTTCATCTTTACGTTGCAAGAACAATTTTAATGAATTTGATTTGTAATTACTGCCAGAGCAACCATTCTGAGTCTGGTCACCATACAGAAAGTAAAAATACAGTAGGATAAGTACAAGGTTCCACAGGAGAGAAAAATTATGTTCCTGCTTGCCTAGTGTTAACTCCAGAACCTTGCCCCTCCATTTCTGATTCCTCCCCCCATTCGTATAGCCATAAGCATTCCGTAGTGTTGACACTGGCAATCGAACTGTCTTATTTTGAGTATGAAAGAACTACTTTTATCATTTCTAATATGCAGCCTAGGGCCAAAACAGACAAAGCAATTTAAAAGGACTGGGTTCAGAAAGAGGCTGGAATTCCCATTTTACAGCCTTTGGGAATATGAGTTCAGTAACCAATTCTAAAGCAGTTATTTATCGTAGTGACAACTGCTGATCTGTCTGTACTTGGTCAGCTGAGCTGCACACTGTTTGATGGCACCTAGCTCTTTGCCATCCTTCCATTAAAAAAAGTAAAACTGATTAAACAATACAGGAGCTAACCTGTATTGTGTAATCATTTTTTTTTAAAACTTCTAAAATCATTTTATTCTGTATTAATTGAAGAACTTAGACTAGAAGACACTTCCAAAGAATAACCTAATTCTTGAGGCAAATGTAATGTCAGTACCGAGGCCTTGTTATCAGGGAGCATCCTTGTGTGGCACGAGGTGGTTTTTGGTCCAGGATAATCTCTTTTATCGAGTTCCTTGTGGTGCTGTCCCTTCAGACTGTGTCCTCTTTCTCCAGTCTTTTACCTGTGTCTTATCTTAAGGAATTTTATATTCTAGTAGCTCTTTGTTCTTTATTATTGTCAGTCCCTGTGTGCTTTCTATGTGCACCCAGACGTGCATCTTGTGACCTATTTTTCAGTTTGTTTTAAAAAACATTTCACTTTATATCATTCCCCTTTTGATCTGTCATCACCACTGCTGTCAGCTGACACTTTTCTTTTACTGCAAAAGGCGCTCTGTCTGTAGTGGTATTAAAGCCCTAGATAATACCTTTTTAATCTCTGTTTCTACGAAGCACTTCTGATAATCTTCTAAAGCCAAGGAATGTAATTATATCACTGCTGCTACTTTGTCCTGCTCATCTGATATTCTCTGAGTCTTAGTTCATGAGCATGGAGAAATGCAGTAGTTATCTAATTCCCCATTGACTCACGATGTAATTTTCCAGAAGCTTTTACTGTCCTTCTAAACTTTGTGCATGAACTTTAATAGCTGGAATAACTGGGAACTTGTTCTGTTGTATGGATGGTTTGTTGTTTCTCTTGTTAACAGTATGACCATCAATTTTTTTTAAAAATGTTTCCTCTAAGACAGGTAATGTGATGTGTCTACCCAGCTTTGTACTGTCATTCATAGATTTTTCAGGCTGGACCAGGCTCTGAGGAACCTGATGGAGCTGTAGGTGTCCCTTTTCACTGCAGGGGAATTGAAGTAGATGGCCTTTAAGAGTTTCTTCCAGCTCAAAGATTCTATGATTCTGTACAAAAAAACATTTCCTTATAACATTTCCTTATGGTTCCAAACTAGCCCTTCTCTGTTCACCAGAGGATCAATATGCTACTGTGAGATGGAGAGATCTGAACGCAGTGAGATTTGTGTAGTAACTTTTGTAGAGATTGGCTACGTTGCAGACATCATTGTGCAGCTGCTCTCTGCAGAGCTGGCACTTCACATATTATTTCATGATCAGTTCCTCAGTTCCATCTTAAGACTCCTTTCCTTCCACTATTGAAATAGAGGTAGAAGAGGAGCGTTAAAAATTGAGGTACCATTACCAGAGCAGGGGAACATTTGTTTGTTTACAAAGCACAGAACTACCCTTGTTCCTTATACAGCTGATTTATGTAAGATTAATCTCAGTGTTGTTTCTGAATATCAATTTGTGTCTTGCACCTCACTGTTTAGGTGAATAGCTTTCAGCTGTTTTGGGACATGGATAAAAAACTTGCTAGAATATCTCAGAATTAATCCTGTGCTACTTGCCATCATCCTTCTTTAAGCAAAGAAACCAATTTGAATTCATCTACCAGTTTGTCACTGCTGCCTGTTTGTCGTGCTGTGGTTCACTGTGTATTTTAAATATACTATTGCTGTCCTCAGTGGGCACTGAAACTTTGACTTCTTGTTTTGAAACTTCACTGAGGCATGCTTAGATTCTTACAAAATCCCTCACAGACATCAGTGTGTGTTGGCACTGTCTGTTAGGACTCGGAGATTCTTTGACTGCTCATTCATGAGCTTCTATTAAAAGATGACTTGTCTCTGAGCCAGGTGTATGGCCAATGTGTGTAATGGCGTCCGTATGTGTAGTGTTCTTGCTGGCTTAAAAACAAGCTTGAAGAACTGATTGACCTATGTGGAAACAGACTGCACAGATGTGTTGTAATATCCTTCCCACTTCAGCAGACATGACTAAACAGACTTTGTCTGCTTTGAACAATTAAGATGTTTGCCAGTGTGAGCAGGGCCCCATGCAAGTTCCAGCTTGTTTCTGACTGGTAGAGGAGTTTTTCAATTTGTGCAGAAATATTTCAGCTCTTTGTGCTCTCTCCATTTTACAGTTTACTCAGTAACTTTTAACTTTGCAAGAACGACCTTAGGCTTTGCATAAAGAAAAATACTTCCTCTCTTCTGACGTTTCTAGTTTTTCTCATTCCCTAGAAGCAGTATTTACATGGCCATAAAAGCAAACCTTGCTTTATATGAAAACAAAGTAAGAAAACCCAGTGATGTTTATTCACGACAACAGTTTTCCTGTCCCTGTGACTCAGGATGAATTTGAGAACCTCTGCTCAGAATTTTGCCTTATTATGGAGGCCCTTGAGTGTAAGAGTAGAGCTGCTGAGTGATATCCACAGGATACAAATGAAACAGCTGATGCTGTGTAACTGATTCCAGTAGGAACTCTTTGCTGTCAAATAAGGCAAGGAGCAGAAAAGTCACTTCTGTCAGGAGGGTACTAATGAAAGTTCTGAGGAAAATACATTAGGTTTATCACACTGAATAGTGTGGTAAATAGTGTAGTCGCTGTGGGTGTTGGTCCTGCGTTTTCATTACAGATGCATGGCTGGACCATCTGCCTCCTCCAAAGGTGTGGCTTCCAGTGTGAGAAAATTGGGCTGTCCTCGGGGGGTTTGAAGATCAGTTTGTTTGCTGAGGTTGGCTGGCGAACCAGTACAAAGTCTGTTCTCCAAGGCTGACCTGTTGCCTTTAGGATAACTACTTTTGTATGTTCTCAGATCTGTCTGGTACGCTGAAAAATTTTATGACAAATGCTGAACACTTTTTGAACAAACAGCCTTAGAGTATGAAACATACTTATCCAAATCTGGGATTTGACTGTGAATGTATTTTTTTTAATCAATCGGTATTATCAGTTAATATTAAGGAAGCATTTTTTGTTCTTGAGATTTGATTTAACTTTATAGATAAATACAAAAGTTTCTATGAGCAGCTATTTCCCTTACATCACCAAAATCACCCAGAGCAACAGTACTTGAATATCAGACTGCCAAGAAATGACTACATCAGACTACAGGAGTTAATCATTTTGCCTTTTGGAAACCCTTTGAACTAGAAAAAAAAGTTGTATGACTTTCAAAAGAATAATTGCAAAGTACGTATTTGTTAATAAGTATAGGTCCGTATTAAAAAGATTAGACTGTATGTGGCTAAAATTTTGCTACCTAGAGCTTTCAGCTGAGAATAACTTCACCACAGTACATGCTGAACAGCAAATGGAAGAGAAATACAATACTGATCCCTTTCCCTCACCAACAAATAGGTCTTCAAAGTAAATAAGATGTAGTTAAGATGCTAAACTCACTAGAGGATTTAATTAGTCATGGTGGTGGATGTAACTCAGTCATCTGAGTAACATCATAATTGATACAATTTGAATTATAACACTTGACTACCAGTTATTCAGTATTCCTGAATGTGTTGAATTTGATTTTGAGAATTATAAATGAACAAGTTATAAATGTGTTATCATACAATTTTGGTTGAGGATGTATCCCTTGTGGATAGATCAGTGTGGGACAAAGTCCCATGATAAAAACGATGAGCGGACAACTGATGCACTCCTTAATGGCAGAATGATATGTAGTCTGTAATTTAAGATAGAAAATGGCTTGGGCTATCCACAGAAATAACATGCAGTCAAAAACAAGGCATTTGTGATGGGAGAATATAGTGCAAGCATAGAGCTGGAGAAGAGAGAGAAGTTAAAAATATATATATTTGTAGTTGGAATAACCGATTAAATGATAGATCTGTGCTTTGAATTGGATTGAAGCAATCAGTATAGCCTGCAGAACACTGAGAATATCACAGGGATTTAAAGCATAAGATGTTGTGGACTTTGCCAGGGACCTCTGGACAGTCAGGACAATATTAAAAATGTTTTAAAGTCATCAGAATGTATATCTCAAAGAAAGGCAGAATTTTATCTAATGTCCAGGATGGCTAAAATTACTGAGAGGAAAGAAGAGGATTTCAAGGCAGGATTGACTTGTGCTTAATTAATACTTCCTCACTTACAGTAAGGAAAAAAAAAGTTATTTCTTTTGAAACGCCTTTGCTCCAGTGTTGTTACTTTTGTAGCATCTTAGATCCACTACCTGTATACAGTATGGCTTAGATTCTGACTGAGCTCTTTAGAAAATATCTGCTAATATTAATAGTAAAAAAATAAAATAATGGAGAAAACATCTATCTGTGCTATGAAATATATATATATATTTTAAAAAGCAGGAAATCAAAACTTCAGTTCTGAGTTGCAACAGATGTTTTTCAGTATGAGGAGAAAGAAGTTTCAATAGGATTTTCATTTATTCATTTATCATACTGGAAAAGAAATGGTAGAATTACATTACAACTTTCAAATAAATTCTGTGATAGAATAGCAAGCATTTGAAAGTTATGCCCAACAGTTGTGGTCAGCTTTGTAGAAAACACAAATTTGTATCACTTTTCTAAGCTTCCAGTCAGGATGTGATGGAAGCACACCACTCCTGGAAAACCCATGCCTCCTCTTGGATGTTTTTAGTGTTGTGATTTTTTTTGTTTTTGCTTTTTAGATGTCTTTGCTTTAAACAGTAGATGAATACAGGACTGATTTATTTTTTTTTTTAACATACACTGAAAATATTATTAAGTGTTTTATGTACATCAGAATGCTTAAGAATAGAGCTGACAGCCAAAAAGACCTTTTTAGTGGGCACAGCATAATTATACCAGTTTACACAAAACAAAATCCATATTTTGGAACCAAGGTAATATATTGCCAAAATAAAAATATTATCAAAATATTTCTTGTAAGGTGTTTATTTTGGATAAAATCGTTTGCCTGAGAACTACGATGTAGTTAGTAAAGACAAGCTTAGGTTTCTTAAATTTGGACCTAAACATTTGAATTAACTTCTGAGAACGCTTCTCGGAATTTTTTTCAATTCTGAAAGAGGGATTGTAAGTGATAGCTCAATGTTTTTCTAATTTGTAAGAGTAGCTTTTGTCTTTCGGTCTGTGTCATCTTTGGAGCATGAGGAGCAGCTGAGGGAACAGGAATTGTTTAGTCTGGAAAAGACTAAAAAAACTAAAAGAGACTGAGGGGAGTCATTATTGCAACTCTGCAAGTCCCTGAAAGGATGTTGTGGTGAGGTGGGGGTTGGTCTCCTCTTCCAGGTAACTCATGATAGGATGAGAGGTACTCATCATAAGCTGAGCCAGGGGAGGTTCCGAGTGGATTTTAGGAAAAAATTCTCCAAAAGAGAGGACAGGCATTGAAATTGGCTGCCTGGATAGGTGGTAGAGTCACCATCCCTGGCATTCAAGAAACATGAACACATGGCATTTAGGAACATGGTTTATGGCCATGGTAGTGATGGTTGGAGTAGATGATCTTAGAGATCTTTTCCAGCCTTAATGATTCTGTGATTCTGTTTTCACCTGTGCAATACTTGTAATCATGTATTCCTTTTAATTTCTGCTTATTACATTCTGTAAGGAATTAAAGAGCTTTATAAACTGAGTACAATATAAGGAATATTCACTACTGGAAGATCTTTTTCCTTTGAACATAATATGATCTTAAATGTTTATAAATGAGTATGACCTTGGCTTTGAATATATCTGAAAAGAAAGCACATCATCAAACTGCTGCTTGAGCGTGGTCTGTTTGACACAAAAGGAAAAGCGTGATCTGCTTTCAGCTGCAATTTGTTGTTCTGGGGATATCTCAGCTGAATACATCCAAACATCATCCCTTGGCAGCTGGCTGGAAATCACAGCATGAAAGTATCTTCCTGTAGGCCTGCCATATTTAAAATTTTTTTAAAAAAATCTAAAAGGCTTGATTGTTCAGTGTTATGCAGACCAACATCTTAAGTATATTCCAGTTTTTTCCTTGGGAGGAGATGGTGTTGAAATGAAAAAAAAAAAAAAAAAAAAAAATTAATTTAGCGCCACAGAGAGGTAAAGTACACTTCCGTAGGACAGGTGACCTGCTGCATGCTTTAAGATGAATACAGTAGAAAAATGCATTGATCAGTCTTGGTTTATATTCCTGTTTTGAAAACACACTAAATATATTTGCTGCCCTGAAATCAAACTTTTTAAGCAGATTCTTTCTCTTATCACTCACAGTTGGATTAACATGTTCTTTCTGTGGTCCCCGTTGATCCAATAAACTCAGAGTAATTGCATTTATATAGTAGGCAAAAAGATCAAAGTAGTCCCATATGGGGAAAAAGACCATTCTAAGCCAAAACAAGCTGTTTGGCTTGTAAGCAATTGGAAACCTTTGCTATAGCACATCTGCAATGTACTCTGCATTGCAGTTCCATAACATGGCGTGCTGTATCATTTGAGTTACTATGGTAAAACAGAAATCATACAAGTAATAATGCTTTGCTAAGCTTGATTAGACCAAGAGAACTTAAATAAAAAGAAACAAATAAAAACAAATAAATAAAAAGATTGTTTTGTACCGTATAGATTATATTGCAGGAGTTGAGTTTATTGCTCTTCAAAATAGTGAATTCAATTGAATGAATTTGATTTTTTAGTGGTGTAAAGATTGCAGTACTTAGAGAAACAAATTGCTTGGCACAATCATGCCATCTTTAAACAGTCCTCTGTCATCGTGTTGAAATAAGATTCACCTCCAGTTGTGGTGGAGCAATTGGGAGCAATTTCAAACATTGCTTTCTCACTGCAGTGTGGAAATGAAAAAGGCCAACAGGAGAGCAGGTGGGTTCCACTTTGTTAAAGAAGATCTAGCAGGACAAATACATCTACAGAAGGGGAAAATGGGGGAATTAAGTAAGGAGATTTGATAGCCTGGAAAAATACGAGTATTCCTAGATTTGTTAGCCCGAACAGGTTTTGGAATGATATGGTCTGAAAATTGAAAACATTTTGAAAAGAGTTATAGAATCCTAAGTCATGCAAAAAACTTATAAAGTGTATAATTAAAATTCTTGTTGATTCCATTCCATATTAATTGAAGTGATCATCATAAAATAATTCAGATGCTTGTACACATTTTCAGCCTAGGTTGGACTTGTGGTTTCAGAATTGTTTCTTGTGTCTCTAAGTAGGTATTTAAGTGAACTTCAGACTACTTATATATAGAAAACTGCGTGATATGTGGACATTGCAAATACTGTAAGAGTGAGACAGCATGCTTGTAGAAGTCTGTTTTTGCTGATGCACCTTGTGCTTCCTCATGTTAATTTCCTGTCCGCTTGGAACAATAGAACTGTAGTAGAATTAAACCATAAACCTTATTTGCAGATTGTATCTCTGGAACATCTCTGCCTTCACTATGTGAATATTTTAATGGTTTTGCTTTTATATTGATGCTTGCTATTTCCTATTTAATATTTATTTCATGTTATTTGATAAACATAACAGGAAAAGTGGTGGGTAAGACTGTAATAATTGTAGAGGAAAACTGACATGAGATTCTAATACTCCAGTAAATTTTATCCCTTTGGGATAGGTGGGTTCCACAGACAGACAACAGGCCAGAGGCTGAGTAAACTGCCCCATGATCAAGGAATCCAAAGTTTCTGGCTCGACACCAGCCTCCGAGCCAATTATTCATTGCTCATGCTTTCCGATCCCGCTCGGTGTCCCTTACTGCCCCCCCTGAAGATATAGAGCAGAAGATTACTTGGGCTCCCGCTCCTTGAATTAAACTCCCTAAATGCCTGAAATCTTTTTTCATAGTTCGTAGGTGTGTCTCAGCAATTTCATCACTACCCACCTGAACTAGGAGTAATGGAAAGTAGTCAGATGACCTAACCAGCTTAGGGAGTTTCCTGGTTATGTCCCTGACCCGAGCCCCAGGAAGGCAGCACACTTCCCTATGGCCTGGGCCAGGTCTGCATATGGGGCCCTCTGTTCCTCTGCGAAGGGAGTCACCTACCATGACCACCCTTCTTTCTTTCCTGTCAGAGGCAGTCTCAAGGCGTGGCGGTGACCGCCTCGCCCTAGGATTTCTCCTAGGCAGATCATCCATCACCTCTCCACTCACCTCCCCTTCAACCTCCAGCAACTGGAACCTTAGTTTCCAGCAAATGGAACCTTCAACTTCCAACCAACTGTTGCTTAGAGGGAGCTGCGGAAGCGGGCTAGGCAGGCAGGGATGTCTCCTGTGACACCAAGTAGGGACTTTCTTCCAGCCTTCCTCATCAGTCAGGTCTGTCTGACTGTGACAGGGCAGGGGGCCCACTACTTTTCTGGGGATATTTCCCGGAACCCTTCTGTCTGGTAAGCCAGCCAGTCACTCCACCAGTCAGGTGGAGTGCATAAGAGGAGCCACGATGTGGAAATATAAGCTGAGAGAAATGGATTTGTTCAGGTTTAAGAGTGCTAAGGGGAAAATATTTAGGGTTTGGGTTTTTTTTTTTTCTCAGTTACCTTGTGGGAATGTACTGAGAAGACAGAGGTGCAGAATGAAAGCATGAGAGGCAGCAGGCACAGACTGCAACATCACACATCCCAGTTAGATAGAAAGGGGAAAAAAAAGTAAGCATAAAAACTTAGCTGGCCCAGGTCTTGAGCCCCATCTAGTTGGTCATGCTCTGAAGGGAGGATTGGACAGAATGATCTCCACAAGCATCCTCCAGTCTGTATTTCTTTGACCCCATATTGCAAGGCTGAGTGGACTTTAAGTATCATGTTTTATAATCTCTTCGTTGTTGTCTGAATTGTTTACATCTGAGGGTCACTGGAACAGCTCGTATTGTAAAACTGCTGCTCTTTTTTTAATCGGTAACTGTGAAATGTTTGATTTTGTGTGACCTGCAAGCTCATTTACACATCTTAGATATCAGTTACACATTGCTTGTGAATTTGAAAGATTGTGTGGAACATGACAAGCTATTGATTTACAGCAAAACAAAATCTGTGTAGTTAGAACAGAATATACTCAGATGTGTAGATGGCAGTAATTATTCTGACATCCATTTATGTGTATGATCAAGTTACAAGTTCATGAAAGTTTAGAGTGAATTTGCATTTGCCCATTGTGATTTTTTTGCAGGATTTAGAAATTAAATGAGTAAAAACTTACACATCTTTTTATATTTAAAAATAGAACATCTAGGCTCATCAAAAGAGCAAAAAAGATGGTAAAAGAATTTGAATGTATACTTTTATATACACTAGTGTTTTTAACCTCAGTTCAGTCAAAGGATTTATATCAGAGCTAATAATTGTTGTGAAAATATTTAAATTAACTGTGGCTTCATTGAAACTCTTGTTCTGTTTGGATAGTTGCTTTTTGGTGGTAGAAGAATGAAGTTTCAGATTCCACACCAAAATATGCTGATGGAAGTGATCACATCTTCTTGATGGGGGGGGGGGGGGGGGTCATTTGCTTTTGTGCTGCTTTCTTCTCAGGCTTTAACAGCCTGAGGAAAAGACTTCACTGTAGAAAATATCCTCACAGATAGACATCATTCCAATGGCTCAGGTGCTGTGCCCTGAAAAATGGCCTTTGCCACTCCAAACACTTGAAGAGGTTGTCTTACTTTGGAGGAGGAAAGAAATTGGCTTTGCAATCGCTTGCTTCTCTGCTTTGTTTCTTCCTGGAACAAAGAGAAACAATGAAAGGAAATGTGTCAAAGGCATTTTAACAGCAAAAAAACCTTCGTATACTTTTTTTTTTTAATTGGATGGTTATAGAATCTTTTAGTCATGTAAAAAGCAAATGAGCAGCTTTCGTGAATGTTTTCATAAAATAATTAGATAAAATAAACTGTAAACATAAAAAATACTGATTAGTGTTGAATGCTATGTTCTGTATGTCTGTTTGAAGCATAGTTAGAAGATACAAATACATTTTTCAACTCTAATGTTTGCAGTGTAAACAAAATAATCTTTCTGTTGTGTTTATTTGCCTTTTTTTTTTTTCTCCCTACTGAAGTATTTTTGGAAGCAGTTAAAATCTTCAGATGCCAGTTCTGCAGGAAATAGTCTTTTTCAGGTTTCAAGTGTGTAAGCTGACTAAGATCACATGCTAAGGAGCTTGCTGAAATTGCCTGTTAACAAACTGTTGCATTAAGTGTAAGCGGTGTGATCAATGTGTAAAGCCTGCCATGGGAGACGATGTTTTGAGAAGAAGTGTGATCCCTTTGTCCCTAGGGCTTAGAACACTTTGTGCTCAATCTAAAGCATGCAAAAATGGAATAAACAATAAAAGGATAAAAAATCAAGTGCTAACCACTTGTATCTTGATAGAATGGAGGGCATGAGAGAAAATCAGTTCTGAAAGGTGATCACGGGGCTCTTTAACACACCACAGTTGCCGGGATGGAAATCAATGGGCTAACGTTTGCAGTTCATATGAAAAGTGAGGCCACACATGCAAGAGAAACACGAAGAGAGAGAATAATTATTGGTGTTGGTAGTCATCAAAATGAGGATGCCTTGTGACCTTGACCTAGATTTTAAGCTGTGGCTATTGGCTGGAAATACAGAATTTTGCAATGTCTGTGAAGGGAAAACACGTGTCAGACACCACCAAGGAGAAAAGCATGAAGTTGGTATAGTTGAATATTATTGCAAGGTATGAAACCATTTGAACAGGAAAGACTGTGAAGTTTCTAGCCAAGACAAAAAAAAAAGAAAACTTTTGCTGATAGCATGAGTGCCAGGATTTAGTCATCAGTGTGGACTAAGTCGGGTATGTGCGTAGTGTACAGGAATCTAGAAAAATTATCTTCTGTATTTAGGATATCTCACCTTGTTGAATGGAGTGTAATTAGTGTCTATGGCCTAAACTGTAAGGTTTTGGCTAGTTTTGTTATAGCAAGTAAGCAACCACTTCTGAAAAACAACAACAACAAAAAACTAGCTATATCCTGCAGAAATAGAAAACTGTTGAAGCAGAACATGTAAGTGTGGATTGGATGAACAGTTCTTGTGGGGGAGCCACTGCCAGTACTGCAGAGTAAGCTGTTTCTACTGGGAGCAGCAGGGAATGCTTACTTAGGTGCATTACCTTCATTTCTTAGATAGCAAAGAAAATTATGTAGAGTGCTGTGCAAGCTCTGTCATGCAGCAAGGTATAAGTTCTGAGCAAAGCTAAACACTGTCACTGCTGTAGAATGCCGCCTCTGTGTTGATTGTGCATTTACGCTTCTTTTCCCCTTGTGCAGAGGGGGGGTGGTTAAGGAATTGTTTAATATGCAGAATGCTTGAAGTTTGTTTTGTTTCAGTAAGATGAAGGGTAGTGCTTACTGTGCATCAGGTATCTGAGATGAAAGGAGGGTGCTGAACTTTGTAATTAGCATCCCTCAGTCCATACTGAAAAGCTTGAAAAAGCTGCATGTTGGAACTGGAACATATAATGAATTTCAAGTTGCAGTTTTGTTTCTGTGAGTTTCATCTCCTGAAAGATGCAGTCTCTGACCTAGGAAGAATATTGAAGGAGCCACACGAGGACTGTTGATGCAGCCTGCTGTGCTTAGCTACTTGAATTATACTGTATAGGTTCACAAGTACTTTGTGGAATTAGATTGTCAGAAGTTCAGATATATAAAAGCGTCTTTAACATAGTGCCTTTGAAAAAGCTCATGTTGTATAGACATAAAATAATTTACTTTAAATTTAAACATGTGTTTGAATATATTATCATTTGTTTCGCTTCCCTGAGTAAGGGTACATTTCTAAATCAAGATGCAAGATATGATAAGATGTAATTGATGTGGGAAGCTGCATGTTCTCATGTGATACCCAAGGGTGCTGTTTGTTACATGTAACATCTAATTTTCAGCCTCACCTCTGCCAGTAGACTTTTTCTTGCTCTATACTTTATTTGGAGCATTTATAACACAGTAAATACTGAGGTTGGCATAAAGGTATTCCAAGGTTTTCTAAGCAGTGTGTATTTGATCCACAGGTATGTAAATCCGTCTTAGTTTGGTGTGGAAAGCAGTGTGTGGGGGTGGTGTGTTTGCTTTGTCTGTCTTATTGAGGTGGCCGTTTCTGTGCAATTGCTGCTGGATCACTGCTGGCAAGAAACTTAGAAATCCTCTTAGAATGCACTGATATTCTTGCAGCTTTGTTTATAAGATAAACAGAAGTTACCTATTTGAGTTACTTATGTTAATTCTAGGATGCCAAGTCCCGTTTCCATATGTGAATGCTAAGTTTGAACCATGACCATGGAGGTTAAATTTCAGGTGCCAGCTGTTATTGCTGCAGGAAGGAAATGCAAAACTCTTTCTCTGTTCATTAGGATTATTGAAAATGCCATCTGGAATTGTGTAAAATCATTGGGAACTTGCGAACAGTTGAATTAATACACAGGGTTTTTTCCTCATTCTTCCTATGATGTAAGACAATTATACTTGTCATTTTGAGAAAACAATTTCAGGAATTGTTTTATCCTGAATAGGCACAATTTGCATCTGACATTTAGGAACCTCTACAAAGAAGTTCAGATATGAAAGCATGTGCTTGAAAAAAACAGCGCTTTGAGGTAGTCTGTCCAGGCTTTTTATTTATTTATTGAAGGGGTTGGATGGAGGGTTGACATTGACAGCTGGTTTATTATCTTCCTGTTTTATGACTAATCCTGTCATCGCGTGTAGCTGCATTTAGATTGACTAACCCAGGTGTGCTGCAGGACAGAAGAGAAGTGAAAGCAAAATCCAAATTCATGGCTTGAATTGGGGATCGGATTCTTGGCACTACACTCATTTTAGACTTTATCTTCCATGTTTTTCTGTATTTCATGATTTCTGTTCTGCAGAAATTTCACTGCTTTGAAGTAATAGCCAAAATTTGCATAGCCATGAAGCATGTAGTCTAAGCATCTTTTTATGAAAAGGAGCATAAAAAGTAAATATTTTTATGTCAAAGGACTCCTAGGAAATACATGTATTTTAGATAGAAAATTATTTAATTGTTATTCTTTTCTCCTTACTTTCCTGCTATCATTACTAATGCAGTATTTCAGGGGTCTTAGTTTCTCAGTGTCCATGACTAGCTCATGTTATTCAGATAGCAAAATGCATTTCACAAGTAAGGCTGCTCCCACAGCCAGAAGCCTGGGTTACCTAGGAGGTACTGTTGGCTGGGCGGTGTGCTGGAGCTCAGAGCTGTGCTTGGACTGCACGGTCTTCAAGTTGCTTGAGGCCCTCCTAAGGGCCCTTAATATTAAGGACCAACAACAACAACAAACCTGCATTTCTTCCCCTTGATTTCAACAAAGAGAAACGACTGTGTAGTTAGAGCTGCTCTTTGTGCCAGATGGACCGTCACAGTAATGCAAGCATTGCACATGATGTGTAGAGCCAAAAGGCTTTTTGAGGTTTACAGAAACTATGGAACAGCAAGACAGTTTCTGGATGGAAGTATTTCCATATCACAAAATTACTCATGTCACTGGCACCCTTACCAGCCTTTCTTTGTGAAAAACAAACAAACCAGCGAGTACTTGCCTTCTCACCCACACTGCTCAGATCAGAACTGATGATGGGAAAGCAAAGAGCAGAGAAGCTGGCACTGCTCCCAGGGCATCTGCTTAGTAGATAAAGAAGACTTTTAGGGATCTCAGTCCGCTTTTTTTCACTTTTGCCTTTGATTCACCTCATGGCATTTTATTAAAGTATTTATTGCCTTTCTTTCTTTTGGAGTGATTTTGGGGGGTTAAAATCTATGGGATTTGTTTTCAAAAATTAGGCTTAACAAAGATGGACTATCAGTCTGAACTTTGAATTTCTTACTTATTGCCAGTTTGAATCATACCATAAACACTATTTAAAGATTTTGTTTTTCATATTTCTTTTCCACATCCTTGACCCTGACTGGTAAGCTGGACATTTGTGTTTGCCTTGGCAAGCTCCAAGCTGCTCATCTAGGGCAGGATGAAAACTCTTTTTTCCTTTCGTAAACAAACTGTTCCTTCAGTATTTTCCATAAGGATTTACACCACCATTTTGCAACGCTTCTAGGAATTGAAAAAATCCTGCCATTCAGAGTTTTCATTTTATGGTTTGTAGCACTGCAGAGAAATATTTGAGCAATTGCTTTCTGGGGTTGGATTTTAAGAGCTTTTTTCAGAATGTTTTCAAATTCCAGAAACATTACATTTCGTCATAAGGATTTTTATTAAAATTATAACTATTATAACTATATATATTATTAACTATTCAATATTGCTGTGTTGAACTCTGATTTTTTTTAGAAGGATTTGAAAGATATTGAAGGAATATCTTCCTATTGGTGGCAGATTTTGCTGGCAAAGGTGAACTTTTCTGTTCAAGTGATCAGAACCAATTAGTTCAGAGCCAGATCTAGCTCAAAGCCTTGCATCCATGTTCTTCCTGATCATAGGCAACTACAAGCCTTTACTGAGCGGAAGGAATATATTTGCCATGAACTTAACCTCCAAAAATTCATAAAAAGCCATTGGTTGTAGTCAACAGTCCATAAATGTTATTTACTCTTTCTTTTAAATAGCAATACTACTTTTATAAAGGCATATTAAAAGTGTATTAGAACTCCACAAACTAAAATTACACTTCCTTTTTTGTTGCAGATCTGGGACATGAGTGATGATGAAACAGTCTGAAAATCAGCTGAATAAGGTGGAAGATGACCTACTTTAAACTGCATCGCTGCCTTTTATCTGTTATTCGACAAGTTAATGATTGCTTACCCATTCGGACTGCAATGAATCTGAACAATTGTAAACCACATACTGGCATGAATATCTTCACTGTGAAAGCAGTCTTTCCTGGATATAACTCTCCGTATTTACATTTTTATTATGTAAATAACCAAAATAACGTGGTTATGTTTAAGTCTTATTCCTATTTTTTCCCCCATTTTCTTAATAAGACATATATAAAATTTGCTGCTTAAGTAAACTTTGGTATTTCGTTTGTTCTGTTTCTTTAGTTTGCTTGTCAGCAGACATGTCTAAGTAGCTTGTCTAAATTTTTTTTCTTCATCTTTCCAACAGTTGTGCGCCTTTAATTAGAGTTTGTTATTAAGATTGAAAATATTCTCCTGATGGGAAATAAATTGCATCTTTATTTATGGGAGAGCAGGGGTAGGTTAAAAACCTCCACTTGCAGTGTATGTTACATTGCTTTCTATTTCAAAGTAAGTATTTGTAGTACAATTGATTCCTTTTTCTTTATTATAGTATGATTGTTATTATAGTATGATACCTGTGCCAATGGAGAAATTATTCTCTGTAAAGGTTTCATAATTTCATTCTATGGAAGAAATGTGGTTTGACTTATATTTACACAGGAAAGACCAAAATGGATCAGTATCATACTTACATTCTGCTGAAGTTTAGAGAATGCTCTGCTGTGTAGTAAAAATTACCTTGAGGATGAATCATTGATTCATTAAAGACTTGTAGTTAAATTTATTACTAAAATAAGAAATTCATTTTCTAACTGTGCCATTCTTGGTTGCTGTTGTATACTACTTTACAGGTGTTAAGCATCGATTCTGATTTTCATTTTGACTGGAATTTTGATTTCTGCAGCATCAGGAATGGCTTCTGATACTATGGCTGAGACTGTGAGAATCTTTGATGGGTTCTTGAGGATTTGTAAAAATTGATTTGTAAAATATCGAAGTAACTTACTACAAAACTGAAAGCAAATCTATTGTTTTCTATCTTGCAATAGGATTTAGAAGTATAATTGAAATTCATTTTAAGGCTTTGTATTGTGGAGATTATGGACTAACTTACTCAGAAAAGAAGGCAGAATTGCTTTTTGTGGCAAACTGTCTTTATTTCTATTATACGTTATGAAAATGAGTTGACCAACTAGTCAATCCAATTAATTTAGCTTTGTTTACTTCCTTTAACATAAGCTCTGAATATCCAGTGCAGATAGTTTCACAGCTTCTCTCTTAGGCCACATCAGAGGATGTTCTGTCATGTCTAATTCACCTTTAAAAAAGGGTATCTGCAGGTCCTATACTCGCATCATAAAAGAAGACTCACTGAAGCATGTTGAGGTTAGCATTGGTTGTTACATGTATTTCTTTTTGTGATCACTAAAGTAGCTTTAAGCTTTAATGTCCTGTTTAGCTCACTTTATTGTAATATATACATCTGAATTAAATATTTTTTTAATAGGAAACTGATCTTTTGGTGGTCAGGTAATGATCAATAAGATCGATAACATGTGATACACATTTTAAAGTAGTTTATTAACATACAGAATTACCTATGAGCTGTATGATTTGCATTCTGTAGTTCTTTTGGAATCTTGTATTGGTACTGGGTAGTTTAAAGGGAAAGACCTGCATTTTTATCTTTTGGAACTGCTGTGTATTAAAGTCTTCTGCAGTCTTTGATTATCTGAAAATTTAAAACTAGACATCTTTCTAAAAATCTGATGAACACTAATAGTTACTTTAAATATCTAAACTTTGATTACCTGTTAAAGTAACTTTCAGTTTAAAGATGCAGTGTATCTATTTAATTGCAGCAGTATGTAAGATCTAAAGGTTGGAACTCAGGGGTAATGTGGTGTTTCCTTACCTCTCTAATTTCAGTAGCATACAGTTCTGAGGCTGAGCTGCTTGCTGTACATATGCTTCCCAGATGTCCCTGATGTTCTGAAGCACTTCAGTGTGTCTCAGAATAACTTCCGTTGTCTAACTTTAATGTTGTTTTCTTCCTCCTTGTGGAACAAAATGGTTCTTAATCTGCTTTTATTCAATTTCCAGGCATTAATTGAGTAAAAAATCAGAAGAATGCATAGAAATGAAATGCTGTGAACATTTCCATTACTGTACAAATTCAGACACCATTATCAGATAAGTACATTTATTTACTGGCCTATAGGTACTTAATGGAAGGTTTTTGGCACTGCCCTTTCAACTGCAGATACTGGTGTTTAATGGAAGTTAAACTTTGACCTTTCTTCACTCACTTTCGGTCTGGTGTTAAATCCTCTTTACCAATGTTGTAGCCTATCAATCTGGAATAAATTCCACTTAAGAAATGCCCTTTGTATTAGATGTAAATTGATAGTAAAATTTTACCCAGTATGTGGTTTGGCCAATTTGAGAATCTGCTTCATGGAGCATGGAATAGTTTGAGTCTGAAGCCTTCAGCACTGGATTCTAAAAGGGCATAATTGTGTAAATGACACTTAGACCCATGGAGAAAAATTCATGATGACCCAGATCATTTGGTATAGCATTTCACCAAGGAATGGAACCATAGGATTTTTATTCCTAGAAAGCTGACTACTCCCAAGAAATAAAGGAGGATTCTGCTTCAGTGGAGTTCAACAGCATGAACTGTACTCTTGTACATCAAGTGGAATTCTAGTAATTGTTGCAGCCCTTATAACCATTGAGCTTCAGTCTGGAATAAATGTTTCTTCCTTGTGCTCTGAATGGCTTTGGTATTATGTCCATAGGGAACTCCAGTGAGATGGAGGGAAATCTCATTTTTACCATCACTACTATTATTTTACTGCCTGTATAATGTTCTCTTGTATATGGTTGGGCTACTTACCTTAAATACATGCAGTAGAAGTCATAGCAAAGTTGAATTTTTTTCAATGTATAAGTGGTTTCCTTTAGTTTCTCACCTGTCATTTGTAATTTTTCTCCTTTTAATTTCTCATAGTCAAAGGAAACTCTTTCTGGTAGAGTTTTTGTTTTTGTACTTTTTATTATGCTATTATTTAGCATTCTGTGATTTAGAGTCACATGATAGCACTTCTGTTTCTTCCTCTTACTGAGTGTATCCTAACTATTCTGATAGGAATTGCTAATACCTGGTTCATCTTTGCATTGCTCTGGGTCATTTGGAGAGTTCACCCAGTTCCCAACTTTTCTTTAAGTTTTCTTCCTCTTTTTCAAGACAGGTTTAAAAAAATGTCAGCTGAGAAGTGACTGAGAGTAGACTTTGGTTTTCAGGATTCCCATTAATGTCAACTATATGTGAAAAGATCACTAAGCTTCTGATGCCAGTCAAGGTTGCCTGTTTCTTACAGTACCAGTGAGCCATTACTGATCCATAAGGATATTCGGATCTGGTTTCTTTTCAGAGCATATCCACATCTTAAAAGTTCAAGGAGAGTCCTAATTCTCTTTCTATTGGAAGAGGAAGGACAGCTCACATTCTTTCAATACTACATATGTTGCAAGCTAGCACACAATCAGACTTTTTTTGTTGTTCTTCCAGTTGAAGGTATCTCTATTCTGCTCTGCAAATCCAGCCAGTTTTCTAACACACTGCTGATAGCCATTCTCTCTTCTGTTGGTTCAACGTTGGCATTAAAAGTACACAAAAGCTGAAAAGAACTTGCAGCTGGATGGTAGGATTTTTTCTTACTACTTTTCTAGATTTTTACACCTAATTTTTTAGGTTGTTTGTTGTTGTTGTTAGTTTGCTTTCTTGCTTGTTTTTAAATAATAACGCAATATTTGCAATACTTCACTTAGAAACAAATAAGCACTTACACTCCAAAGAGAAGCCATTAAAGAAAATTTTGCAACATGGCATACTTAACAGGCTTCCTAAGAAACATAATCTGGAAGATGTCCTGGGCCTGTTACCATTTTTTTTTCCAAATCCATTGACATGACTTCTGTAATTGTTTTACCTTTTATTCCTTGTTTCAAACTGTTTTCAACGCAAATATTGTGCTCATCATGCATAGCCTACCAAAACAAAACTTTTCTTGTTGGAGAGTTTTGTGCACCTTTTCTCTTGTAGAGGGCCTGGCTTAACAGCTGTATAAGGCAGAAATACCACCTAGAAGAACTTCATACTGTTACAGTCTGACAGTGTGTAAATTCATAATCTATGAAAAACCTGCCTACCTGTTTCATTTAAATTCCAGATCTCTTTCCCTTAAAGCTCCCTGGATTTTCTCCAGAGCTCTAACAGTGTTTAAACACTGTGGCACCACATAGGTAATGCTGTGGGTTTGAAATTAGCATAGACGTTAGCTTTCTGTTATCACTTCAGACACCAAAATTTAAAGTTTGTTTTCTTATTTGTGCAGCACTTGACAGCATTTGAAATTAAACAAACAAACAAAACAGCAATCTAGTGACAAAGAATGTTTTCAGTCTCATTTTACTTTTACTGATACCCTTTGGTCCTGTACTACTGACAGCAGTGACTTTTCATGGTGAATAGTTATTGAGGAGTGGAGGGAGAGCGGGACTTCTTTGGAATAGCATCAATGGTAGGTTGACTCAGAAAGTTTAACAGTTCCTGCTTTTTCTCTGATTTTTTTTTCTTTTTTTTAGTAAGTTCTCATCCAAAATGAGAAGAAAAAAAAAAAAAAAAAAGGTAGAGAAATAGAGTAAATATGCTTAGCAAAGAGTGGCTATGTTTTTTTTTTTTCCTCAGTTATCCCAGACCAAAAGAAATAATCTGTTGCTCTGATTATTGTTCTATCAAAGTGTTGCTGAGAGTTGTTTGAAGTCGTGCAGTGTTAACCAAAATGGGCTGCGGCTTGGGCTAATTTGTAGCCACTTTACTCTTCAGTGTAGTAGCTGAAATACAGCAGTCTGTATTCCACCAGTCGGTGACTGGTATTTTGTCCAGGTTGTAGTGAATTCTTCTGAATGAGTCACTTGAAAACTATATTAACCTAGCCAAGGAAATTGGCTCAGCAGTAGGGAAACTTAAGCTACTCCCAGAAGAATTAATAGTAATTCATTGAAGTAGCAGTGTTGCTGAGTAGTGTAAGGTATTCTCTATCTTAGAGCAACAAATTTTTCATCTCGTTTCCCAATTCAGGTAAATCTCATTCCAGGATAAGGGTAAAGATGAGCACTCCAACCATCTATAATTTCAAGTACTGATAGTTGCCCCCCAGTAATCAACAACACAGTCTGCCAATTGCAACTTCACTGTAGCATTTTTTCTCATCTCATGGAATTATTTTGGACATTCTTTGACACGATTGTCAGAGCTCCCGACAGCTGTTTGTCTGAACTTCAAGTACTAAGTGTGTTTTGGTCAGTTTAGTCAGGCCAGGCCTCACCTGCAGTTGCACCTTCTTGTAGGCACTTCTTTCAACTTGGGAATAAAAAGAGGCTGTCAGGATTTCTAGAAGAGATGTGTTGTTTCCTAGCTGGCAGGGAGTATTCACTGTGTTATCGTTTGCTATAAAAGTCTAAATGCCTGTTCCAACGTGCTTTTTCAATAGACATTTATATAGGATGTTGATACGAAGTACAAAGGACTTTGCCTCTGTAACTGAAGGTCACATGCATATAGTGTTTTACTGCTGCAAATAAAAAGTGTGATTTTTTTTCGTCATTCTTTTTAACTTCCCTCCTTTCCCATACAGTTACTTTCTGCTATTAAGTTGTTTGGCAGTGGATTGCTGCTTCAGCAGCCTTGAGCATTCAGTAATTCAGGCTTATTTGCTTTTCAGCACCAGACACTTGATTTTTGCTTGATCTCACCAGAATAATTCTTTTTTTTTTTTTATTTATTAGTGAAATGACCTTATCCACTACATAAAAAACTAACAGGAGGCATTATTCTTTCTCACTGAGGAAGCCACAAATGTTTTCCTCACTTTTGGTGCAGTGTTTGTACTCTCTTGGCATCTGTGCCAAGATGAGGCAGTGCTGAAGGAGCTTGGTGCATTTGAAATGAAAGCTGGCTTCTCATTTCTGAAATAATTTTACTTTCTAAACCAAACCAGTGTGGCCTAAAACTGTGTGGAGAAATGCTGCTAAAATTGTTTCCACGTCATGTCACCATGGACCTGGAAGAGCTGCTGGGCAGTGAAGCTTGCAAGTTTTGCCTGCCTTCTCTGAGATTTCTGGTTTTTGACAGCCAGGAAATCTCTGTCTTCTTCCCTCATCTTTCCAACCCCTGTGATTATCTCCTCCCCAGCCCAGTCTTCCCCTCACAGGTAGCAGAAGGGTGTGAATGGATAAACAAATTAATTTCTAGTGACAAATTTCTTTCAAATTTGTGCAAGAATGGAATGGAAATCTGTAAAGCAGTTGTGATTTTGCTTGACAGGGTTTTGCTTTGTCTATAAATGTCTCTGTTTCCATTTCACGTTTGGAAGTCTGACTTTCATACAGTATTTCTGTAGGTGTTACCACTTCCTCAGGAACCTGTGACTCAGGCAGTGTATAAATGAAATGACATCACTGGCAACTTTTGTTTGAATTGCCTATTTCCTAAATAGGGACTGTTGGTTTTTTTCTTTTAATACTTGCATCATTGTTTTTTGTTTTGGTTTGGGTTTTTTTTTTGAGAGAGGAAAGGGAAACGAGGGCTTTTGATTATGTAGGACTATTACAAGTAACCAACTGAATGTTTTTCATCCTTTTGAATCATTGAAATCAACAGTGCTGAAGTTTACTTAAAACAGGAGATTAGCATTTCTACACAAAGTATTTTATGAATGAAATCATTGTAATTATGTGTTAGCAGAGCTCCTTTTGGTACAAAGCATTCTTAATTTACTGCTGATGTGTTGAGAGAGGGACAGAGGGCAAACAAGAAGACCCTGAGCATAATTTTCCATTATTATTTTGGAAGTAATGCAAACAAAAAACTCTGTTTTCATACTTCTGGTTGAGCTTCGGTGTTAAGCGGATCTCCCTTGCTGCTCCCTCACTAGTGTGTACTCTACAGGAGATTCTTGGTATGTTTCAGTGCTTCCTTCCTTGTAACTGATATTTTTCAGTGATATCACTCCATACATATGTAGTTAAAATGTGAAGACCCGGAGTAAAATTTACTTGTTAGCAGAGTGTCTCCAAAGCAGGCAGAAGCACTAGTTATAGCAGACATGAGACAGGGAAACCTTCGGCAGCTGTGTTTCTTCTTTGGACAAAATTCCCCATGACGTCACTTCAGGAGTTGGCTGTTAAACAGTGAAGAGTAATGTCAGGAATTAGTGTCATCAGAGGAACGTGAAAAGTTGGATGTCTGTCTGGATCATTTATTCATAGTGCTGCGGGACAGCCTATAAAAGTGTTGCGTTTATTTATTATTGTCGTGCACAAAGGATCACTGTTCTTTTGTTTAAATAGCAACAGCTTTGGGACTTCATAGGACATGAATACAACAGAACATTATCTGAGTACAGCAGAGTCCTTTTGGCTGTGCTTTGATTTTATCAGTTCTTACCAAGTGGATGGTCACTTTGTGGTTGCACCTTAAGGGAAAACTGAAATGAGGTCTGTGTATTCAGGGAGGTGGACTTAGTAACTACTACCATAGGCTGTGGTTTTTCTTCTGACTGTGAGGTCACTTCAAACTTTGGCACAATTAAGAACTGCATCATTAAAGTCATTGCACTAAAGGAAAGCACTAAACAGTAGTCTTGGGGGGGAAAAAAAAAGGCTATGTTTCTTAGGGGTTTTTTTTGCTTTTCGCTCTGTGTGTCTGTGTGTACATGAGCTTTTTTTTCCCTTTACTTAATATTTCAGTCATCCTTCCCAAAGTTTCTGTTCAGTCTCCTTTGCATCCTTTGTTTTCAAAATGACATTTATGCAGGCATCCTGTATGCTGTTAATGAAAAACTCTTCCTGAAGTTCCCAAATACCAATAGCTATTGGAGCAATGGTTACACGTTATTATTGGTACTAAGTCAGAAATGCTTTGAGATGATAGATGGTATAAATGTAACAGCATTCCAATTATTTGGTCACATAAGCAAAAAAATATATATATTTTTTCCCCACTTTAATTAAAATATTTACCGTTGAATGTCTCTTGCATGCCAAATTTAGGTAGTAGGTGTGGTTTTATCTGCTGTCGTAGTTAGGAATGAGTGAGCTATGCATACCCTGCCTCATGAACCATGCAGGGCAGCAGCTGATGTATGGAACATAGTTGGACCTTTCTCACCAACTGCCTGATGCTTTTGATAGACTAGTGCTCTCAGAAATCCCCAGAAAGACATTTAATTTCTTAAATTCTTAAGTAGAGGTTCAGCACTATTTAGCAAACACTGCAAGCTTGAGACAGACTTCTTTGTAACTGTTTGCTCAGATTTGAAGAGGGGGAAGAAAGTCAACTGGTGTGTGCACAGTATTTTTCTGTTGCTGGAGATATTCAAGTTTAATTCCCAACAATGGCAGATATTACATAATCTAGCTTCCTGCTGCTAATATTTGGAAATGTCATGAAGAGATTCTGATAGATAATGTCAAGATGAACAGTGCTTAAAAATCAACAAGGAGCAGTTAAAAATAACATACCCATTGATCTGAGATACTGAAAAAGAATGTGATTTAAAGGTCTGTGACACTGATTATATAGATGAGCATCAGGAGTAGGCCGGGTTTTTGGGGGGTTTTTTTGTGTGTTTTTTTCTTTTGCCATAAGGGCACGCAATGCCATGTTGTTTCAGAATATGACCAAATTATTGAATTATTGTTTCTAAATTATTTTGTTGCTATAATTTTAAATGATTGTGGCTTCATACATTTTTGAAGCCAAAATGTTCTGTTCCAGCTTCCATAGTATGCAGTGAGCTTTAAAAGCACTTATTATTTAAAGTGCTGTGAGAAGGAAGTGTCAGGCTGGGTGGTATGGAAAATTTCTTCGCTAGAGGGTTATTGGGTGTGGAATAGGCTCTCCAGGTTGTGGCCCCAAGCTGCCAGCATTCAAGTATTGTTTGGATAACACTGGGACATAGGATTTGAATTTTCAGTGTCCTGTTTGGAGTTAGACTTAATGATCTTTGTAAATCCCTTCCAATTCTATGATCTTTCCCTCCCATCCATTGCCTGAGCTTGTTTTGGTAGAGTATCTTCTATTGAGTAAGTACCTAATACAGCAAGACCAACATTTGAGTCAACTAGTCAGTGGCAGGTGGATAACAGATCATACAGGTAGATCTCTTCTCCAACATGGCCTACTAAAGCCTTTTAATTTAATCAGTTTGGTCATGGAGTTAGTGAAGTTCACTTGTCTCCATTTTTGGATGCTCAAAGCCAGACATCAGTGATGTCTTAAACTGGGTTGCAGAATTCTGAAGGGACTCTGATTTCACATGTAAAGATAATCTTATACTATTAAGCATGTGTTTTAAAATTTCTATGTGTGTAAAGGAGAAATAAATAAATAAAGCTGTTATTAACTTTTAAATGGCTGCTCTGTCAGTTTTATTCTTTCTTGTGTAGATGTGCTAAATATATATATATCTACTAGTGCACACGTACTGTTTTGTGTAGCAATTCAGCTCCTCCTATTGAGGAGCCACAGTAGAGCATTTTTTATTTTTGTGTAAAAGGAAAAAGGAAAGGGAAGAAGTTAACTGGGTGCACTGTTTATAAATGAGTTTCTGATTTTGAGGCTTGTGTTTTCTGTTACCAGTCTGACTGCTAGAAGCTTTAACTGGTTGTTTTGCAACAAGTGCATTCTGTTCCCAAATGGAATCAAATCCACATTATGCCTGGGTTGTTAGCATAGTTGGAAAGCAGAGTAATATAAATTAGCAATCCAGTCTAAGAATGGTTAGAAATAACATCTGTTCTGTTTTCCAAGGTCTGCACTCCCATTTTGAGTTTCTGTGCCCTAGAATTAGAGGTTTGGGTTCTTTTGCAAAAGGAAGGTGCGGATTGACTTTGGTAATGGAACAGAAGAATTGAGGAGCAAGAATAGATCATAAAATGGAAGACTGGGATAAGAATTAAACTTTTTTATTATTATTTTCTTTTAAAAAAACATTTCTTGCTGAGTTTTGATCATTTGTTGTAAAGGTACTTCAGAGGAGATAAAACCATTTTCATACATTTCCTGGGAGAAATACAGAGAACTGTCCATGAACCAAGTACAAGGGTAAGTAAGTAACCATCAACTGTGGACAGTTTGGCTGTCTCATAGTGTTAATGACATGTTGGCATTTTGCTAAATTTTCACAGTGTAGACATTGGCTCTTTTCCCCATTTAAGCTTTTCACAAATGAAGTTCAAAATATATCTAGCCTTACATATACAATCACTTACTTCACAGAAGAGTAAAGAAACTTCAGTTGTTAAAGAAGAGCAAATAAACTGAAATCCTTTGAAATGGTTCCCCACTGCCCCATGTCTCTGTTGTAATGAAGCTCCAGGCATTCTTTTAGTCCTACTGTGTTAATATTTCCTTTTCCTTCCCTGTTTCCATTGTAGCTGGGAGATAGGAAGGGCAGAAGAAAAGCACAAGGGCCAGAAGAAGAGGAACCTGGAGGAGAGCCAGGAAACACAGCTATAAAGAGATTTGCTCTCTGTTTGAGGCTTCAGGAGCAATGGATCAAGGATGACCCAGTTTAGGAGCTTTCTCATCAGAGGTATTGTCATTGGCTTTCCTCCCAAGAGTTTTAGTTCATTTTCTGGTCAGGGTCTGTCTATCGGAAATTCTCTAGAGGCTTAGCATCAATTTTCTTCTATTTTGGGGCTTCCTCTTGGGTTGACTAACTATAAGGTTTCAAAGATTTACAAGGAGTACAGGTTGGGCAGTCTTTTCTCTTTAGTTCTGTTCCAAAAATAAGTGCTACTTAAAAGTCTCCAAATTTTTCTAAAACTCTCAGGGAAGAGAACATTCTTAACTTGTGCCTTAACATGTGCTCTAGAAGTCCGCTTCCTAAAGTAGGCTTTTAGACCTACAAACAAAGGTTCTTTATGTCTAAGAGCTTCATTATATATGATCCCACACCTTAATAAATGTTCCATATGCTCTCTAAACACCATCCTGTGTGGAAATTTTTGAAGTGTTTTGGTTTGAGGTTGTAGTGTGGCTCATTCACGTATCAGGCAAAGCTAAGCAGTGGAATTTTCCCAAGGAGAGAATCTCTACTTTTCATCAGTCTGACTGGTTGGGTAGATCAGAATTTCAGCTCCCAAAACGTTGTTGCTGGTCTCCCAACACTGGTTTTGTTTCTGTTTTGTTTTTCCTGGGTGCAGGGTGGGGAAATTGCAGGAGGGTGTTTTTTATATTCCTTCAAGTCCCGGGAATCTCTTTAATTTAAAAGTGAACACATCTGTTTTGTGAGTGCAGAAAGACTTCAAAAGGTGAAACTGAATGGCTCAAGAACAGAATTAATTCCAAATGCAGTTACTTATAATTTATAACCTGACTTTTACTTTAATTTTGCTTCTGAAAAAATTCAAGTGAAATGTCTTCTCATGCAGTGGTTTCAATAAGTTCTATAAATAAATAACGCTGTTGTGGTGAGATATCAGTGTTACGAACTTACAGTTGCTCAAGTAAGTTACAGCCAAAGTAACTGTATGGTAAGAATGCTTTGTAGTTACTGAAACACGTGGATATCGCTCTATTTGTTATGCCTTGGTATCTGTGCAGACAAGCACCTCACAAAACAATGGAGATTTGTACAAGTAATACAAAAGCAATTGTCTGTATCTTTTCCTTAATGTGTTAAAACAGAAAGCCAATTTTTTTATCTGCTGTGGAATAGTGTAAAGAAGTCCTGAAGTCCAAATCCTGCTGATTCTCTATAGATCATATATTTGTATGCTGTAATGTTTTATACTCTGTATATGTGCAGTAAATGTTAAATTCTGACAGATAATCAAATTGGATGCACTCATTTTCTTTCTAGAGCTCTGGAGATCAGCATTCTGAGTATAGATTGCTATGCTATTAATAGCTCACAGGAAGAAATTCTTCTTTTACAGTTTGGAAATCAGTTCAAAGAACTGTCTACAGTGGCTGACTTTGAAGTCCTGGGCCGATTTTACGTTCATGGACATTTGCAAGTTAATTTGGCTATTGTTGTAGATACCTATCTATGCCAGGCAGAACAGTAGTATGAAGAAAGGAGTCTAGGGCCCCACCTGAGAGCTGTGCTTTCCCTTTTAATGGAGTCAAGAGAAGGATCTAGTAGAATATCCATAGAGGGGAAAGCAGCGGATTGATATGTGAGCTACAATTACCTGTGCTAGCAGAATTCTCTCTTTTCTTAGGGGAAAATGCATAAACTATGGTCATCTTCACCAGAGAAAGACACAACATTGAGAAGATGGGATCTGTCCTGAAACAACCATTCAAAGGAACAAACTCATAGAAAAAAAGAGTATGTCTTTTTCCCTTCATAGCTTCTCTTTCTTTAGTGATGTATGATGGGTGGATCTGCTATTGACTTTAATCCTTGGCCTTTGACCAGGCATTTCCTGTGAGAACTGGTAGGACCAAAGCTGCCTCCAGAGTTCAGCTACAACAGGGCAGAGCAGGAGGAGAATCCCGCTCCTCTTTCCTGTATTTCCATGCAGAAATTGTTTATTTGTTGGATTAATCACTGAAGTTACAGACATGTCAGCAAAGTCACCGCTTGATTTATTACTGCTGATTTTGCATCATCCTGAAAGGTCACAGCCTGACTCACAGAGTGCGTTTGTGAGGCTGGAAATAACAAAAGCAGTACTTCTTGTTGTGAGAAGAACTCATGGAAATTTTCAGAATGAGAAATCTCGCCATGCTCCATGCGGTGATGGCTTTGCATGGCTGGTTTTATTACTTTCTTTTTTCCAAAAACACAGTGTCTGCCTAACGACATCACAGTGCACAGCGTAGGGCAGTGCTGAAGGGAAGCTGAAAGGTAAATTAGCAAATTTCTGAAATGACAGAGGAGTGGTTCAGAATGAAGACATCTGAAATAGCATGTTTTAGATATCTACAGTGCAGTCTTTAAGAGTGGAAGTTCCTTTTACATTTATGTGGTTGATTATTCTGAACCCTGCTCATAGCCTGTATTCAGACAGCCACATCTGTATTACAGCAAAGGAAACTTCATGCTCTTCTGTGTTATTTTCCCCTGGACTGTTCTGCTTTCTTGGTTTATGAGGAAGGTTTTCTCAAAGCAGAAGGGAAATTATGTACGTGAGTGTGTTGAAGGGCTCTGCTAGGGACCCACCTGCCAGCAGTGGGAGACCAGAGGCTGCTGCATGTGCTGGCCTCGATGGAGGAAGCCAGCTGATGCTGATCAGAGATGCTGATGGCTGCTCCTGTGTCAGGAGATAAGTCCTAGTTTATGTTTTCTTAACTCCGCAGTTCTATTACTCTGGTTTCCAAATTTGGTGTTTTACTGTCAGTATATAATAATACAGAATAACAAGCCCCAGCAACAAGAACAATGTCAGGAGCCATAAATGACCTGAGAAAATGTTTGATAAATGAAAGTAGCGTTAGGTTAAATTAAGGTGTAACAATGAAAGCAAGAGGAAAACACTTCGCTGCTGTAAACTCTGTAACAATGCCCGTGGTGCGTTTTGAATACATACATTCTCTTCTGAAGAAGCTAATAGTGTGAGGTTTTCTGTAGCCTTAGCAGGAGGCCCTTTGAAAGGAAAAGGAAAAGGAAAGGCCCTTGCTTTAATCTTCCAGTATTGTTAATTCCTTCCATTATTTCCATCCTCACTCCTTGCCTGTGCTCTGCCCACCACCTCCACCCCACCCCCACAGGAAAGAACGAAAAGTTGAGGATACTGCAGTGGATCAGTGGAGAACAAAGGTTTGACTTTAGGCTGAGAACTTTCTAACTACTCAAAGGTTTTTTTTTTCTTTTTTTTTCCTGAAAGCAGAAAACCCAGTTTTTTATACTTTCTTTTAACTAACGAAAAGGAATATAATTGAAATAGTTTCTCATTGGTATGTTTTAAATGTAATGCACAAACCATATGTTATTATCTCCTTATCTTAATATTTCAGGAAGCAAGAGATTTGAGCTTTGTGTTTTCCTGATTTAGAAAAAGTATCACCGATTCCACCTTGAATAGCAGGACACTATCAGAAGGACTCTGCTTGCATAATATTTGCTCAAACTGAGTAAACAGTTTAAAGATAAGCAGCTTTTGGCTATTAAATGTAGCAGGCGTGTGGCTGACACAGCTTCATGCTGACAGATGCCTTTGTGTCTGTCTTTGTGATGGAGAGCACGCAGATGTTCTCCTTGACATTTTAAAAAAACTGCTGCTTAGCAAAATAAAATGTAAAATTAGAATGAGCAGTGCAGCAGTGAATAGTGCAACTGGTCAGCCTACCCAGCAGAAGGCTGCCTCATGTCTGTGTAATGAAGTGTGTTCTTACTGGTACTCAGTAACTGCTTCATCATTACTTAAAAATAGCCTATGGAAAAAGAAATTCTCCTTTTTTGCCTCTGTTAAAATATAAATGGATGCTAATCTGAATATCCATGTATGACTAATTCTGTGCCAACCATTTTTAGCAGGGAGGCATGTCAGGCAGATATCAATGCTGAAGCGATACCCAGTTCGCAGCTGTGAAAACTCCTAAGTTAGTGTACTGCCATCTTATGAACTGGGCTCCTTTGTGATTTCCTCCATGACAAAGCAAAATATGAGAAATCCATATTTAATGTTTCTCGGAGATGCTGCTGTCACACGGATGGAGGCCGCCTGCACTGCAGTCTTGTCCATTTCTGGCAGCAGAGCACGCGGCACATGGGAGGAGCTTGAGCTGCAAGCAGTTGGGCACCCAGGCGTGGTGCCCTGGGCATCTCTTGTGTGTGTGTCCTGGTCTCAGTCAGAAGCAGCGTATCTGGAAAGCTGCTGCTCATCTTTCATTTGGAATGGGTGTTGTCCAGATTGAGCACAAAGCACGTAAAGAGACTTCAGCAATAATTGTAGTGAAACGTCTGGTTCCCTTTATGAATTCTACCACACTGGTCCAGGGAGGGCTGTCTCTTTTCAGTCAGTTTAGTGGTATGGAAACTCCTGAGGAGAGGGAAAATCCTGCTAAGTGATATTCAGGATCATGCAGCGTGTCAGCAAAGAGACCGAGAGCATTGCCCCAGATGATGGTGTTTCCCTGTCACAGCCCAGGGGAGCATGCAGAAGCAGCCTGCAGGGGTCCCAGCATTGTGCTGCTCTGCTCACAAGAGTGTGCCTTCACATATTGGTGGCTTTTGAAAATGTGATGACCGCATTTGCCAAGAATTAAACATTTCTGCAAGTAAAAATGAAACCTGATATCAAGCTAATCCATGGACAAACGCTAAGAGCCTTTCCTCATTGGAGTCATTGTGTGGAAGCCCACAGACCAAGGAATTCAAGCCTACTTCTGAACAAAAAGCTTGAGGGCTCTGCAGAAGATTGCCAGCTGGCACACGGTGCTCATCCTACCATTTGAAGGTCAGATAAAATGTAAAGAACCAGATTTCTCCTCAGACTTCTTTTAATTAAAAAAAAAAAAAAAAAAGCTTCTGTTTTTGCGATGGCTGTTCTGCACTGGGCTTAGTCCTCTGCAGCTTGCTTCCCTTCAGCCTGTGCTGAGGGAGTTGTTATGTGAACCGAGTTTGCTGTAAACTATTAAATGTTTTGGAGGAAACCTCAAATTAGAGAAGCGGAGAAAGGAGTGATGTCTGCAGCTTTAGATCCAGGATGACAAGATCTGCTATTCTTTGTTTTTTTCTACAGAAATGACGGTATTTCCCTGGGACAGTTGTTGGGCAGGATTAAGCCTGAATACACTCAAGAAATTTGCTGCAACCAAGAGGCTGAAGGATGAGCAGCAGTGGGCAGGCCATGTACTGAGGTGAATCAAGAACTGGGCTGGTGCTCAGAAGATGACGGTTATAATCCTGGTAGCCACACATACAGAGGTAAGTTGTACACATTCAGTTTTGCTGGTTCACTGAAACTTACTCCTCCATCATCATTAAAGATCTGATAATTGAGTCTCTTTCAAGGCTTGTGCCCTGCAGAAGAATATCTTATGTGTATTAAATATCACTACTGGTGTGCAGCACTACCCCTATGAGCTGCCAGCCCCTCTCCCACAGGAGCAGAGCATACTCCATTGAGCACATGTTTGCAGCAGCGCTCCCCTGTGCACCTGTGCAGGTGGTGTTGCAGCCTTGTGTGGTGTCAGGAGAGCACCAAGTGAAACCGGGACAGCTTTGCCTGAAGAACAAGGCAGCTGCTGTGGAGCTACACATAACTGTAGTTTAAAAATAAGCAATTAAAGCACCTACCTTGACTGTCTTATCTCCAAGAAAAAGCACTTGAGCTAGTTAGTTGTGCATCAGAGAGGGGCAGAATGTTCCCATTACTGGAGAGGTTAAAAAGTACTGTTATTAAATTGGTCTGTTTTCTGATGTGGGCCTTTCAGGGATAAAGTGTGCTTCAACACATAGTGTAGTCCAGCTTTGCAATAACTTTGTCTGCTATGGAAAGCATCCTTAAGAAGCTATGTGTAATGCATACTTGGGTCTGTATCTATGCCAGATGAAATGGAAGCTTCCGTGTATCAGGAAGATGCAGACAAGTTTCCTTTTTCACTGTTCCTCAAGAAAGATCTAAAGATAGCAGTGAATGTTCTCAGCCAAGCAACAGTGTGCCAGCTCTGGTGAGTAGAGCTCTTACACAGCATTTAAAATACTCTTCATCCTTTTTGCCAGGATCACATTAAGCAACATTGCATACTGGTATGGTGTTTGGATATTGGAGACATCTGCATTCACGCGGCCATTGTGGGTCATCTGTTTTATAATGGAAGCAGTTGTTACGATGTGTGCAGTGGGTTCTAACCTGGATGTTGCCAAAAAGCTTCTGAGCGAGCCTGAAAAACAATTTTGCATCTTTTCTCTTTCGACTGATTTCGCTTCCTAGGAACAATTGGATTTGTTTCCACTCTTAGCAGCCCCCCCACGCCCCTCTGTGAGCATTCAGCCCAGCTGCAGTGGCAGTCCAGCTGCTGCTTGTGAAGCAGCTTCTGAACTGGTGATTACAGCTCCAAGTACTGTGATGAACTGGTTACAATTTTGTGTTTTGTGCATGTGCCAGTTTTAAAGTCTAGCAGTTCAGTTACACTGTGTAGTAGCATAGCTGCTTTATGAGCAGCTGAGCAGTTGCAGCAGATCCCTGCTGAGCTCTCTGCAGCAGTGGCAGGAGTCTCTTCAGCCATCTGACTCCAATATGCCTGCATTCAGCACAAACCATGGAGGTATCAACACTTGATCTTGGTGCTGTTTTTACTCCATTTGCTGCTTCACTTGTTTTTAGTTTTAAAAGAAATAATAAACGTTTTGATAGGTCCTTTCTGCCCTACTGGGTAAGCACAATCTGCTGGAGAGGCTCAGCAGTCATTTTCCAGTGACTGTGTTAGTACAGGTTTGACAAGTAAGTTATACACGCCTCTTTTACCATTGTTGTGTCAAGCTATCATTATCAATTTACCCTCCACATTTTATTTGTATATAAAGTTCATTTTCACAGCTAAAGCAGCTTGAGATACAGAGAAATTGTATTCCAGAAAGGTCACTGACCGAACTGTGTGGAAAGATCTGAACTCAGTCCCTCGTGTATCTGTTTTGTGAAATGAAAATTCTGGTTTCAGTTCAGGGCAGCAGCACAGCTGGATACTGCTTTTCATTTTGCTCACAGAGAAAGATAAGCCATTACAAGTCCTGTAGGACTTGCTTCATACAAAACATATATGTACAGACCAGTTTTCTGGGCCGTGAAGCTTTGCTTTTGTGTCAGATTACTACATGCTGCTAATTAGAAAAATAATGTGATAGGGAAACAAATGAGTCTGTTCTTCCTTTTGCTGTGTAGAAAATAGAACACAAGCTACCGACCTGAAAGATAGCAATGCTGCTTGTCCTGTTTCATGTAGTCCCCAAATTGTTGATGTAGGGATAACTTTTTTCCTAAAAGGAAACCAGCTCCCTTCAGAAAGCAGACTGAGAGGCGTATGAGGCTTGTTGTGGTTGGCCTCTCTCCCAAAAACTCTTAAAGCGTGTACTTAGGCTTCTTTCCATGGATATTTAGAGAGGGATGGTTTTTCAGATGTGTTAAACTACACTAATCATTCTTCACGTGTTGTTAAGCAATCATCTCCCACTCCCCGAAATAGTCATTTACTTTAACACTCTGTACATCCTTGCTGTGGCCTGCTCTGCCTTTCAAGTCATTTGGACATCTCAAATATAACAGCAACTTTTTATCTTGTTATTTTTAGGGGATCCTTTTGGAAATTTGGTGACACCTGTGCTACACTCAGAGCTGAGAGACCCTTGCCTGATTCAGTGCGATTCACCTGAACTTTCCCAAAATCAGGTACTTAAAACTTTCGCTTTTAAGGTTTAATAGTCTCTGGTCAAATGGCTGATCTTCTATTGAAATGCTACTTATCCAAATCAAGATCATGGCTGTATCTGCATTTATAATACAGCTGTTGGCTTCAAGAAGTAATTTCCACTCTCTAGATAACACCTGAATTTGAGACAAAACAAAATGAAGGGAAATGAAGACATCGGGCTTTTCACAAACAGTACAGAAATGTTTGATGAGCTGCTGTTCTCTAAACTCTTCAGGAGCTGCTGCTGGTGAGCAACACCAGGAACACAAGCAGCTGCCTCAGCCCTGTAGGGAAAGCAATACTGGGCAAACAGTCAAGGACCCGATCAGAGGGAATTCTGCCAGCAGTGCATTCAGTGCCTGAGATGTGCTCCTAAAGCTGCTGGTATTTTTGCCCTTTGCTGCAGAGGCAGCAACAGGTTCTCTTTGTAATTGCCTAGAGTATTTCTTGACAAACTCCGTAACTAGGGAGGGATGAAGAAATAGCCCTCTGTCCATTCAGCAACAGGGTAAAAGAATCCCAAATGAGACAAGTTTCCTCAGAAGGAAAAAAAAAACAGGACAGGAACAGTAGTTTGTTTCTGGTTCCAGCTCAAGAACTATAGAAACCAGTTTCCTTTCTTACCAAACAATACAGAAGAGTATGTACACACCTGTGATTTAAGAGCACTTTATTGTTCTTTAAGGCTACTTTTAAGTACAAAAAAAAAAAAAAAAGATGGCCTGCCAACCCTTTTTTTTCTCCAGGTGAAACAAGGCCACAAAAGAATGGTATATTACAGATTTACAAACACAGAGAGACTTTCAAACTGAACTGTAGTTAACCTGGCTCTGTGAAGAAACTTCACCACGTCATGATGGTGAGTTCAGTTTAGTTTCCTTCCACCTCCCCCCCAACCCTTTGGCTTTCATGGCATTATTGTCTTTAATATATGTTTTACTGGACATATCACATTAAATCTTTATTGCCCTCAAATCCATTTACCTATCTCAGATAAGTAAATGTAACCTTGTAAAACAGCTATTATTGAAAATATTAGCTTTAAAAACATTATTTGTGTTTACAAAGAAATATAGGAGTCACATTTTCCACAGAGTCCATCTACAGTATTAGTATTTTACTGTTATAATGCTCAGTAGCCTGTAGCAGTAACAAACTAGTGGCTATTAATGCTAATGCAGTGTTCTCATAGAATAACTGTGTTCCTGCACTTTTACTGTATTACAGACAAATCTACAACAAAAAAAAAGATCAACTTTTTTCTCCAAACAAAAAAAAAATGAATGATTACAATAAAGGAAAGGGAAAAATTAAATAGCTACATATCATTAACAAATTAATTGTTCCTCAAAAAATACCTACAAATTTCTCTGTACATTCTTTACGCACAGCGTAACGATGGTCTTAAAGTTACCTATATAAAAAAGTGTTTTTTAACAATCTTCCTACAGAGAGTAGGGTACTGAATGCCAAAGCAAGGAAGCGTTGACTACCCAGTAAGATGGAAGTGAAATGTGTAAAACTGGGGGCTTAGGGGTTTTTTTTTGTGGTTTTTTTTTTCCTTTTTTTAAAAATTTTTTCAAAGAAAATTGAGCAGCCACCTCTCAACAAGTCAGAGCCAATCTCCTGATCTTTCTACCCTGCACCTCATCCAAATTAAATAGCTTAACTTTAAAAAAAAAAAAAAAAAAAGAAAAGAAAAAAACCAAACAACACCAAACATAAAAGCCACAATGGACCCAATACTGTAACACAGTCCATAATACATCACGTGTAGTTCATCTTCCAACTAGTTCTAACTTTTTACACTGAACCAATCCTTTCAGGTAACCCAGTATAAAAACCAAGGCCTAGTTGCAACTGTACTGGGAAGATGGAATGTATGGGGAGAGAAGTTATACGTAACAAGGAGAAGCGCTTCGTACTAGCACAGCTGTGGGATTTATGCCTGCCTCTATTGCCTAATTTCTAGTTAGTAGCTAGTAATACAATAAATGCGGTAATACCTGTATAAAGTTTTCTAATGGAGGAATGTATGCTGCAACTTGGCATAGGTTTATGAATAAGCTTACAAAAATTAAAGATCATATTTCACAAACTGTAACAATCTGTTGTCCAGCCAAGATACGCAATGGTAGCAGTTTCTGCAGCTAGTTAAAGGTGGATTACACAGACTTAGTTGTAGGAAGCAAGTTCTGCTAAGCAGACAGGGCTGCAGACAGAAACAACGACTCAGCCGTGCGCAAAGCTATAGCATCCTGTACCACGCATCATCTACTTCTAACCTGCGTCGTTTGAGGCCTGTCCTGAGGCTGTCCTCTTTTGCTGGCTGCTACTAAAGTGAATATCAAATACAAATATCATAGAGTACAACTGTACCAGCAGTAAGTATATCTAGGATTGTTACTGACAAAAATAAACTAATTCTGAAGAAAAGCTAATAAGTATTATGATTCTTACTGTCTATACATTAATAGATACCAGCTATTTTTCATAAAACATGCATCGTTAAGCACTATTGAACCCTCCAACCTCAGCTCTATTCTAACAAACTGCAGTGTTTAGGAAAAAATGCCCGTGTTCTGTAAATTATGCAGTCCAGTTGCAAGCACTAAGCACCTGAAATCTAAAGAGAGAAAGACCTATAACCTGTATGAGACTTCCCCTTCCAAAGCTGTTTTGCTTTAAGAAAAATCAAACTGATAGAAATGTCATCCTTAAACCTTTTTTTTTTTCAGCAGTTTGCCCTCAAAATATTAGCATCTTTCCAGAAAGTTGCTATGCAACTTCAGTCCTCCTCCAATAGTGCAAATCATACATGACAGTTCTTTTCAAGTATATACATACAAAATTACTTCACAGAGGGAGAAAAAAAAAAAAAAAAAAGGTAATGTAAGCAAACCAGACAAATTCTAGTCTCAAGAAGCTAGTAAAAGCAAAAAGCATTTGGGTCAACCAACTACGTGTAATGGCTTTTGTGGATTAGCGTGCATTTTTTTTTAAGGGGCAGCAGATTTGCATCAGAGGTTTCTTTGGTAATTGAGGCAGGAAAAAGGATGCTACATCATATGAATCTTTATGAAATAGTTCCTGCTATCATCTTTAAGGGCACCCTTTTACAAATAAAAAGTGAGTACGCAAAACACATGTGATGAAAACTAATCTCCCCTCCCCCAACACTATTTTAAGCACTGTTCAAAGCTCAGTCAAACCATGCAAATTCACAAACGTAACGGTCCTCTCTTCATGAGACAACAGAGGGCGAGTGATTATGATTGACCATGTGGGAGGATGGGGAAGACTGGCCCCGCCGTGAAGCAGACTCAGGACTGCTCGACACTCCGTCCTTCGCAGCTTTAATCTGAAGCCATGTATCCCCAAGTGCTTTGGCAAAGTGGTCATCGACTGATCCTGTGATGGACACAGAGTTTGCCACGGGCTCAGGCTCCTTGTAATTCTTGCCGAGGCTTCGGCGGAAGTGCTCTTCCACCACTGGGTCACAGGCAGTGGTAGCTAGACAGGGAAACAAGGCAGAAAATGCATTGTGTCAGTGCAGAATGCTGGCACCAGTTACTGGATGCAGGATCCTTGTTTCCTTCTCATTTTCCCATCATCTCTGCATAAAGCGAGACCTCTTCACATCGTTACAGAACTGGTAATGAATGGAGAGGGGAAGATGATGAAAGGATTTAAAATAGAAAAGAAGTGGAACTAAGTATTTTGCCTGTGACCTGCACTGGTATTTTCTACATAATTACAGTTCCCCTTTCAGTTAGAATTTTTACATAGCTACAGTTCTGATTCTGCTCTGGGAGAGGGCTTCCACAATGCCACATAGGCTTAAATGCAATTAAAGATGAAAACAGTTCATTACAATCAGCTCCCAAGCCCTCTGGTATCAGCCAGTTGTGCAGAGGACCCTGTTCTAAATTACAGCATGCCAAGAGCTGGTTGTCAGGGCTTCGTCTTGCTTGACATGTTTGTTACAAAAGCCAGTCCAAAAAGAGCACAAATCATTACGTCTGAATTAGGTACTCCTGGTATTAAAGTGGCACAATGCTATTACAAAAGGAATAAAGGACTTTAAAAATCTGATGATAATTTCTTAAAGAATTGCAATTTTACAATTTAGAAAGAAAAATAATATCAGTATTTATCTTTCCGAAATGTTTTTTTTAAGTAAGTGTGGTATCTATGCCATAGTTCTTCATGCTGCAGAACAGGTTTTACCGATCCTATAGTAAACATGAGGGCTGTGCACAAAGAGTTCCTCAATGACAAATGAAAAAAATTGTTTGAAAACATAACTATTCCCAGACTGTTCCAAACTTGGTATGAATACAGCTGGGTTCTCAATGAAGCAGCTTTTCCGGAAAACCTCTAACATCTTAGAGCTCGTAATTTCTGATTTCTTCAGGAACATCACAGTTTATCCTCCAGGGTTTCACTTCAGCTTCTAATTCCAGTTTTCAACAATACAGTCAAAAATAGAATAAATCCTTCTGAGGGCTTTTAGGTCCCTGTGTGTATCAGAGCGGTATTGTTACACGGACTGACACTGTTTGGCTGATGAAACTGCCATGGACTTGAACCAAAACTCACTTTTTGAAATGCTGTGCGCTCAATCAAGGCATCAGCAGGTAAATGACTAGATAGGAAAAAAAGCTGTGCTCTCCCCTAGCTGCACAGTAAGAGAAAGCAAAGAGAAATAGCCCAAGGTTTCTTAGTAATTACTGTATGAAAAGATTTCGTGAAAAGTACTAATTGCACAGAGGGTAGAAAGCGCCTTCCCTGGGTTGCTATAGCAACTGCCCTCCAAAGCTTTTTTGTGCTATCCCTGCAGAGAAAGGTGGAGGGTTTGTGCTTTGGAAGAGGATTTGTATCTACAGGAAAAGATTTTGTTCTGTAGCTGAATCATAAACAGCTACCGATGACCAAAAGGCTGGGAAGTATGGCACATACAGTGAGAGCATGGTTGGAGTTGCTGGTCACGTCTGCTTGCTGTTTGTTAGTTAAAATAAATATAATGACTTGTCGATACTTCTCAAAATAAGAGAAAAGAACACCTCTCTCTAATTTTGAAGTGGTATCTTCTATTCTGGCACAGCACTGACAGTGAGAAGTCGTGCTGCTGTGTGAGTGCCTCTGGGTAGAAAGAATATAGAATGAGGTGCCTGTTGTTTCATCTCCTTTTATTCTGAGTAATACACCAAAGCCTACACAGCTAAAGTTAGCGAGGAAATGTCGTTCCCCAGTTCTTATCAGGCAGAGTTAGTTAGAGTCCTGAGATGGAACTTACTGCTAGAGGGTCTTCTGTAGGCAGGCACCGCTGAACCGCAGCCACTGTGAGCAATGGGGCAGTGAGAGAGGTTGCAGTTCCGGTTGTTGGCAGAAGCACACGTGATGACGGACGGACGGTTCTAATGGGGGAGAGAAAAGGAAACCTCCGCTCAGTTCTGGACATCATCTTACAGCAGTTCTTTGCATCATCGCTGGAGATGCACGCAGACGGAAACGAAGAGCTTCGCAGATCTTGCAGGCATATCTCTGAGTGCTCATCACGTTTTAATGGCACCATTTATCACTCAGAAAGGAGATCTCCTGGCCTAATTCTGTACTTCGGCCACAAAACAATTAAGCCCATAAACTAGGAAATATGAAATGCTCCTGAGCAAGTCATGACTGTAAACACTTCCCTCTTATCTGCTCTTCTAGAACCCCCTGGCATGATTCTGTGTGTGCAGGTACACCGAGCAGACTGTGCCCATGTACATAAAAAACACTGGGATGAGAAGCTGAGAATGTAAAAAAAAGCAGCAGCTGCTGCAACTGAATACCTGTACACCACCCAAAATAAAAGGTATGTTATCTTCCTCTCCGTCAGAAACATGCAGTAAGATAAAATCCCATTCAATATGCAACAAGAAAAATAAATTGTATTTTCAATACACTTTCTTTCCTTTGTACCATCACCTCTGTGATCTTAACCATTTCCTACCTCAACACCCCATTTCCTCAATAGAGAAGACTGCAGTCTAGCTCAAGATATCAAAGACAACAAAATAGAGGGGAATCTGCTGATGGGTAATAGGAATCAGCCCAAGTCAAACACTAAAACAGAAGAGTGTCAGTGGTGTTAGCTGCCAAGCTGAGAAACAGCAGTCATGCTATCAAAGGGCAGCAGTGGCGTCACTGGCAGCCTGTCCCTTCCTCCTCTGTCATCACCGAATGCTGAGAGCAAAGAAGAGCTGTTCTGCACAGAACAATAACTGTGTGAGCTGTGTGCAGAATGATGCAAGATGCCAGTGACACTGGTGTGAAGCTAGGCATTTTGGTGTGGCAAAATGTAGACCAGTGTATGTAGCCAACCGTGGCAGAAATGCACACAGTAGATATCAAGTACACACTGCAGTGGAAAAAGGCTTTCAACAAACTGCATATATAAAAAATCCCAGCCTCGGAAAGATCATCTACTCAGAGTGTTTACCCTTTGCAGTACATCACTAGAGGGGGAGAAGGAAGGAAGAAAGGAAGGAAGGAAGAGCTTGGGTACACAGGCCAGTCTAAGTTCTCAACACTGCAGTTCATCATAACTCAATTGTTGTGCTTCACCACTCCACCAAAGCCAGCGAGGAGAAAAAGTCTGGCACATATGGAAACTGGTTTTGTATAAGTTGCTTCAAGATGCTCACCTCCAGCAATTCTCAAGGAAAACAAGTAAATACAATGCAAAAAAAAGAACCAACAGCCAAAACTAAGAGGACAAATTAAAAAAAGAAAAACAAAAAAAAACTCCAGTGTATGGAGCAGTGGTATAGTATTACCGAAAATCATTACTTTGCTTTAGAAAAAACGATTACAAATAGGGATACAACACTGATCTGGAGAACACAGTGATGTTTCTAACTAGCTAGGACAACTAAAATCACTGGAGTTTCTTTCACGTCAAAAATTCAGGGCAAAAAATGATTAAAAACATTTTCTATCCTCTAGCTGTTCATCAGTCCCAGCAGCATGAAGCTGGCACAGGGCAGGGAAGCACTCACTGATTGCCAATGGGAGCACATATAAATGCCCTCCATATATGCACTGCATCGGTTATTGCCTGACAGGTACCAGAGCCTCGTTTAGCCACAGCAACACTGATTTAGTATTCCCAATTTAACACGTGTTCACAAGCTGAGCAAAGCATCAGAAGCAGCAGGATGGCTAAGAAATCTCTGACCGATGCCCTTGAACAGTAGGAATTTAAATCACATTAAGCACACCGAGCTGCCACTCATTGTGTTTTTTAAAACACAATTTGCCTTGAAGAATGGTATTGCCTACCTACTGTAACTCACAATATGTTCTGCTTACGTCTGGGAAGTCCTTATTGTGCCAACAGCAAAGATTTCTACAGCCACCCACTTCCTTCTCAAGCCAGAAGCCAATACCTGCTGCCGTTCCACAGAAGTCAGTGTAGGTGTGATGCCAACTGTTCGGGTTGCATCCATGCTGTTTTTGGTCAGTGCGAGAGGTTGATCCATCGTCAGACTTGGGATTGAGGCATACATGTGATTGGCATGAAGGCTCATGGTTGGGGCAGCAGCCCTCTCTATCGGGCTGCGACTCCTCTCTCTGTGCTCCTTCCGATAATCTCCATTGGCAGTCTTGTTTCTAATAAATGAAGAAGAAAAGAAAGTCAAAGAACTTACTGGCTTTTAGAAGCAATAAATGCTACATTTAATCCCTTTACGAAATGTGAGGCAGTGCATTCTGCTTCGTATTTGAGGAGGGGTAACAACATCTCTCAAGAGGAACCCTAGTTTATCCAACCACCTCCCAACAAAGGCAAGAAAATGATTCACCCTTGTGAAGTCTGGCAACCAACATTCATTTTCAGAACTCTTAAAAATTTCTGGAATTTCTTAAGAAACGTTTCTAAATGCACTGAGTTAAAATGCAGCAACTGATAATAACTGGTCTGTTACAATCACCTCATTTGGAATACTATTAATGGAACTCTGCCACTTAACACTGCAATATTCTCTAAGCACTGCTGAAGCCCAAAAGCCTATTTAGCCAAAGGACAGGGGATGGTAACAGCAAAATTCAGTGATTCAAAGCAGGAAGCACAATTTTCAGAGCAGAAAACAAAAGAGAAGCAAACTACACATCTCAGAACCATTTAATTATCATTAATCTTCAAAAGAATAATTTCAAATTACTGCTGAACAGTAGATCTCAGTGGACACTCACATAACCAAGCTTTCATTCAGTGCAACTAAAACAACACTGGTTTTGTACTCACTTATGAGATATTTCACTTTCCACCACACTTCTTGGTGCATGGGCAGTACACACATGTTCTTTACTTCCTTGGCTCACTTCAAAGGCAGTGAGCCAAGGAAAGGAGCTTCACCCACACATCACTCACAGCCACCTGCCTGCCACTGGCTCAGCGTGGGTCTGCCCAGCAGGTGGGAACACACAGCTACCACCACTGAGCACAATGCACCACCTCATGCGTGGTGAACTGACACCTAGGAGCTCTGATGGACATTAGGCAGAGAGAAAAGAAATAGACAAATGTTTTGCTAGCAGTGGAAATTAAGTTGTATGAATACCATTCAATACTGAAACAAGTTATGACTCCAAGAAAGTACTGCCTATTTCAGTGCTTGAGAGTCTCTCAAAATAGGAGCGCTAAGAGCTACATGGGGAAAAAGAAAAAAGCCCTGTTAAGAGAGGGAAATAAGGAGCCATGAAGCTTACTAACAAAAATACTGCAGAAAAATCTTGCAGGACTATACAAGTGGCATAATTACTAAGATTGATGTACTGGTTGCTTGCTCTATGCTAGTTACAAGCAGACAACAGCACTGCTGTGCCCACGCACTGATGGGGCAGCTCTGCCCAGGCTGCTGCTGCCCACACTTCTTCAGTGCCTGATGAGATCATGTCAACTTTTAGCCTCAACAGCAACCTACCCTGATGGATCCCACACATTACACTACATGGTCTATTAAATATGCTTTCCTCACAGCAATTTTTGTTTATTTCCATTAAACTTAAGATCTAATAGCTTGGTCTGCTATTACTTTGATTCTTGCACAAGGAGAGAGAGAAAGCCATCCCTTCCTGGCTCATCATCTTCATGCCATTCTTGATTATTCTTGCTTCTCTCAACTTTTTTTCTCCAGGCTACTACTTAATTTTCCCCATACCTGTGGTCCCTCTACTCTATACAAGAACTAAGAAAACTCAAAATGAGGGTTTAGATCTCTCCTGTATTCAGGAACAGAACTTTTGCTGAATAACTCCATCTTTAGCCCAAAAGAAGGGAACAGGCAAGGGACAAATCGTGCCATTTATTAACTGTTCAGATCCCTGCCTTGCTGGCTAGCACGTATCCCTTTTAATTAATTACAAAGTAGTAGTTGTAGATGACTGGAATCAACCATAAAACCTAGACTGTATGGCTCCATAGCCAGTGCTTGAGATGCCCTCTGAAAACCAAATGCTTCTTGAATCCTCCTTTGCAAGCCAGATTTAGATCTAACAAAGCAGCACACACACCACCAGGAAATACATTCTCCCAGTGTTACATGTCTGTCCCCTGCCAGCTCTGGTACCATTTCAGCTCACAAGCCTACTTCACAGATCGGCATTCAGAAGAAAGCAAGTTTAGGATTGTACTGCTCTGAGCCAATGACATGCAAACGTGTGACTGAATGGCAGTATAACAGATTCTATATTTAAAGCACAGTAGCCTCATCTTAAATTACAGTACAGAAAACAGTAACTGAACAAACAAACTCAAACAAGTACGGAACTTCATGAATAGCACACCTTTACAGGTTGCTTCTGCCCCTGGACAGCAGCCCCTACATGGCTGCTAAGTAACAGATGAAGAGCCAGCACTGCAGGCAGCATTCAGGTGATGCTCACTGCTCATTCTCTTCTGCAGTGCAGTATCTTTGGTGTTCACAAGCTAAAATCTCACTGTTCAACTAAAAATCACTTGTTTATTGCAATTTAAACAACAATATGGAGATTTAAAAAAAATGAATGAAAAAAAAATGAATGCAGCTAGAGTAGATTCCTACTTTTCACTACTGCTTCAAATTAAAACAAAATAAATAAATCCCTGTTCAGAAAAAATGTAGCTACACCAGGTTTGGGGGGTTGGCTTTTTGTTTTGGTTTGTCGGGTTTTTTTCCTCTCTCTCAGAACTGGGATTTCAACTTCTTCATGCTGCATTTATAGCTGGGGGGAGGGGAAGGCTGTCAAGTACTGCTGATGAACAAACCTACTGGAATTTCCAAGCTTAACACATTTATCATTTTGCACAATATTTCACTCCCCACATTAAACAAGCAGTCACAGCCCTAGATGTTGGTGAGCGGGTAGCTTTGCCAAAACAAATGAACTTTTCTGCAAAGATTTTTGAAGAGAAAAGGATGAAGAAACTGGGAAAGAGGAGTCTGGAGGCAGGAAGTAGAGCACAGCTTCCCAAAGACACCTAAAATTACCGAGTTATCTCAGTAACCTCTGCAGACCACACCCAGCCCCTTCTGTAGGCAAATAACTCCCTTTTCCTAAATTGGAACAACAGCTTTTCCGGATAGGGAACAATTTATATATACCCTGCTCTTCAAAAATCCTCTCGATTTATCCCCCTTAAATCAAACAGCCCTGGCAAAAAAATGGCAAATAACTGCAGCATGGACTTTCACATCAGGTATTAATTTCTGTGAGCCCAGCTCACGATTCTGCAGCACTGTGTAGTAACGTGATAGCTCTGCCCTTGTGAAAACAGCCCAGTGCTTCGGAGTCCCTCCTATTTAAATATAAATAGCAAATCTGCAGACATCTGACTCCACTTGTAAAACAATTGTACATAAAAATACGTATGCACAGAGTATTCATTAATTCAGCAGTTCAGAGCACTCATTAATTCAACAGTTAAGCAATGTAATTTGAAAAGTAATTTTGTGTTAGAAATGCCTTTATGCAACTGAAAGTTTTCCCTTTTTTATTATTATTATTGAGGGAATTAATCTGAAAAATGTACTTAAATTTGCGCTTCCTATCTATACAAGATGCAGGCAATTTGTAAATTAGAAATAGTTCTGTTCTTGCTAAAAAGCCAGACCACAGGAACAGTATGAAAACTATTATTTTATTAACTTCTGTGAAAACAGAATGCAATGTAAATGTTTCATTAAGATATTTTGTCTATTTTCCTTCCAAGTACAGCTATGACAATTCTGTTTTGGAAAACTGCTCTGTTCTTTTTCTGCTATTAGATGCTTTGTTTGAAGGGGCAATCAAAACACTGCATGTGCTTCAGGAATCAGTTTCAAAATGCCCCATGTGCTGAGCAAGTGGCATCTCCTATTTAAAGGTAAGGAGGTAAAATTCCACGGATGGATCCACGTTTGACAAATAACTATTAAGTATGCACTACAAGTTAATCCAGCTGTCCAAATTCCTGTATCATCCCCCAGCTCCATTTTGTCTTAAGCATCTCCAACAGGTAAAACCCTGGAGTCCATCTTCAGAGGTGAATACACCAGTGCATCTCCTGTGGCTTGAAGAACAGCCATTGGCATCGGTGAGAGCCTGAGCACCCCCAGGCAGTGAGGAACTGTTGGCTCATCATACACAGCACCCTCACAATCCCCCTGGAGGGGGGGATCCCCTACTTGCAGGTTTATTTGAGCAAAATTATACATGATTCCAATCTTAAATTCATTTCTCCAGCACTTAAAAAACAGACATTGTTTTCCATGTTTCTCCCCAGTGAATCATAACCGAGGCTCCGGCACTTACCAAGCATCATGTGCTCAGATGGATGTCATACCAAAACCACACACATCCTGACTGTTAGCTGGAAGTCTGCTGCAGTTTGCTTCTCAATGTTTGTTAATTGAAAGCAACGTTTCAGCCTTCAGCAGGAAGTCGTTCAAAGGTAGCTAAAATGCACTGTTCTTACAGTCTTTTGTACAACCTTTAAACGCAGCTGTTCTGTTCACTGGCACAAAGCGGTGGTAATTCACACTCATCCTACAGGAACCGCCTAACGCTGCCAATTGCTTCAGGAAAAGGAAAAAAAAAAAGAGGCCCACCGAAAGGGGACAGTTTTGCTTACACTCACTTCCAGCCCTTAGATTCTAAAGGAACAGATGCCAAAAGTATTACTGTACCTCCAAGTGAAGAAATCACAGACGTTTCACACTCCCTTTGGCAGCAGCAGAGCTCTAACTTGAAATGGTTGTACTGTAGGAGCGTGTTTTGCTTGCATAAAGAACAAGTATCCACGTGAGATGGTTTTCCTTATACTAACACAGTATATAACATTGCCAACTGTAAGTTATTTCATTTGTGTAACTTAGTTCAAACTAATATTTTCCGCATCCTTCATAACACTCCTTTTTTGACATCTCCTACTGTACTTATTCACAAATACTTCAGCTTGAAAGATGACAGCTGCTTTTGTTCAAGACTACTTCAGGATTTGTAGTAACCCACTGATAGCAAGTATCCTCTTCACACGATGGGGATCACTTCCCACGAAAGCTCTGTTTACATGCACTAACTCTATTATTGTGAGGTAGCAACACAAGAATGCAAGACGACTTTAAAAACGTAATGAATGACCCAGAGGGGACAAATCCTAAGTGGTCCTTACTCAGGATTTTTAAGCAATCTGAATTCCCTAAAAACAAACAAAACCTGAAGATACTTACTAGCAATTTGCTCACTGAGCGTCAGCCAATTATCTGAGGCATTCATAACATGAGCAAATAGACCACACAACCCAAAACGTTCCTCAGGTCTACTGTGAAAGGCTGCCACCTAACCACGTAGCCTGTTTCCATCCCATTCTCTCAGTAGCCTTTTCCTTTTATGGCATCCCCAAAGGCTTCCCAGTAGGCATTTTGCAAGAGACTGTTGTTTTGCAAGAACCATTTCCTCCCCAGAACCTGGAAGGCCGACATGGTTTCCTGACAAAGATGGAGGACACTTCTCTTTTTTGCCACTGCTGCTATTGAAATGTTGTCTGTACAGTGCATCCCCGACTCCAGGAAGCCCTGTGGGCTCCCTGAAAATCTTGTTCTGCCCAACGCACTGATAACACAGACAGGCCTAGGGCATCCTACTGTTGCCCTTCAGGCACTTGCAGCAGCTGCCCTCCCTCCTGCTGTGGCTGTGGAGAACAGCTGGAGTTGACGGACTCCTCCAGAGCAGCAGTTCTCCATGCAGCTGGCTGCAGCAGACCTGTAACCAAGGCCTGCAGCCAGCAAATCCTCACCCCTTTCGCCATCCAGGTGCGTAGAACCAAGGGGAGAAGCAGGTCGCTACGTTTTCACCTTCCACCCCAGGCTACAAACAACTCAGCAAAGGCATCCAGGATTTCAAGCCCTGCCTCCAAACTTCTCTAGCCACCTACAATTAAACATCACTCTTCCCAGCCAAGAGCTTACGTTGTGCTGAATTTTTCAACTTGAGTATCATGCTCAGTTTGGAGAGTTAAGCACCATATTTACACAAGCTCTGTAGGAATCAGAAGTATGCGTGCACCAACCCGAGCTGTCTTTCCTCTGCTCTCTCCACCCCCTGTAGTCAGCATTCTGCAATTCCCTGCCATTAAAAAATAATAGTAATAATAATAAATCAATTCACTATTTTTTTTCCAGCTCAGTGCTACAACCAGTGGAAAGCCCTCTGAGAGTTTACAATAAAACCACTGAAATAATATTAACAAGAAATAGGATAACCTTACATAGGTCATACTTTCTAAATTTATCCTCACTAAAACAAGACTTCAAGAGTTAAAACTCTGGACTGAAAAGTTACTGCCAAGTGTAATCAACCAGGAGAAGAAATCTCAGAGTAAAAGAAAGAAATTAATAATAAGCTGTCCCATTATTGCCTGCCTGCAGCATGCAAAGCATTCAGAGACAGAAGAGCTTCCCTTCTTGAAGGCTTATGTTCACAAGGATGTAAGAATGCAGGAGAACCGCATGATGTAAGACCTCAGTCAAAAGCCAAACCCACAAAGCTGAAACCTAGATCTAATATACAGTAAAATCAATTAAACACGATTTCAGATCCTATTTTTCTCACAGGATTATTTATTTATTAGTTGGCATTTAGTCAGCCTTGCCCCACACACAGACAGTCACTGTGAAAGGTACCACTGCTTTATACTGCAAACCATGCCTTACATACAGAAGTCAAACTCTGGGATTTATTAAATGAAAACTGATGCTGCTGCTGGAGTGCATGCATGCACATCCAAGCAAGAAATGGTAACCACTGTACCTTACCAACATCGGTACAGTGTGCAGTTATCTGTTTCCTCTATTTGATATTGACAAAGAAGTGTCTCCTCACCCACAAATCCTCTGCTCTGCCTGTACTTCTCAACTCCCAAACTCCCGAAGTAAGCTTCTGATGCCATACCCAACTGCTTCTTTTGAAGAATTGGAATTTTTGAAGAGGTCTTATGTGAAGTTATACCCGAGATGTAATTGGCAAATTTTACACAATAAATATCTGCAAAAGGTCTAAACTAGTAAGTGATCTCATTCATTCTCTGAAGTAACAATAAATATGAATTGGACTGTTAAAAAAACAAAACAAAACAAAAAACTGCCTGATGAAGTGGAACAATAGAAGAAACTTCCAGCATTTCATTATTATCACAATAACAAGTGGCAGAGTATAACAGAACATTGCAGTAATTGTACAAGTTTCCTAAAATGCACCATTGTGGCTATGATTCCAGGAGCGTAAACATAAGCTCATTTCATCTCCTCAATGTTCTGTTAAACTTTGGCATTTAGGTGGAAAACGACCACTGATAAAAGCTCTCATCAGCTCTGAGTTCTCAGGGATTGGAGACAAAGAACATCCAGCCAACTCAACAGCCAGAAGAGAAAAAAACATGCTGGTACCTTAACTGAGGGCTCCTGTTCTCTTTACTGTGTGACAGCATGACAAGAACTGCACGGTTCTTGAGAGGGAGAAAAAAGTAACCAAACCTTCAGGATTTACCTGAGAGCCCCACATTCCCAAAATTCAGAGAACGACAGTGCAGCTCCAGTGTCCTCCAACAAGCTGCACAACGCTACCAGAAAAACGTGACGTGGAGAACTATTTCTGCTAACTGTGAAAGCCAAAAGGCAGAAGATGTGAATGCTGCAGATGATGAAAAGGGCCCCACTGAGGATCGGTCTGTCTTTAGAAGACACAGCTACTACAGAATACCTTTTTTAATTAAAAAAAAAGACAGTTGCAGCAGAACTGCAAAACTTATACAGATCAATGCTGAAACTTAATGCTAGGGTTGCCAGTCATAGCCTAGAAATAAGGTTTCATTTCTAGCTGAAAAGCAAATGATGCAGAGGTACCACAGTACAGGGGTGCTTGAAGGCACAATAATCACATTCGGAGAGCCAAACGAAGCTGGTGAAAGAGAGGGGAGACAGCCACTGTTTACATCTGGAGTGTAAGCCAGGCTACTGCACATACAGAGATGAACACACCATGAGCAAGAAAGGGAAGTCACTGCTGGAACAGAACATAGAAGGATCTGCATAGAAGCCTGAACTGTTTAATGTTCATAAGGAACTCCAAATTGCTTGGAGAGGAAAAGCATCCAGGAAAAAAATAGAATAAAATATGAGGTTGCAGAGACACTCCAAATTTTCCTGAAGTTTCTAACAAGCAGGAAGGAGTATCTGATAGAAAAAGGAAGAGTGAAGAGGCTTCCAGGAAAACAGAGGGCTAAGTGCAAAAATTCAGAGAGAGCTATAAAACGATTAATTGGTACCCAACTGCAATGCCCACCACCCAAGAACTTTTGGCAGGCAATTCCTCTTACATTCTACCCATTCATGAGCTGGGTCACGTGCAGCTTTTACAATTCAGCCATGTTAACATCCTTTTGAAGTCAAACTTGGCACATGCAACAAACCTTTTGTACTGAGTCACTGGAAAATACTGTAAAAACTATTTATGATCACATAGAGAAAACTGTGGGCCAAAGTCAGGAGAAAGCTTGCATATCAAATACACACAGCAGTGGGTCATGCCCTAGTGCAACAAGATTAGCCACATACATGTGTGCTCAATGTTGCCAGGGTACATCAGTCTGTTCTGCAGGCTCTGGAAAAACTTGGTGGTGTTGAAACTCAATGGTGAAACTGCAGAACTGTTAGAGGAAATAAAAAAGGGCAGTTACATTTTCTTACGGTATTTTCTGGTAGTTCCTTACAATACTTTCTGCTTTTTGATTTAAAAAATTACTTTCATTCACCACTTACCACATGTCATGCAATTATTCTTGAAAAAGTTAGGAAGAACCAGCTGAAATCAATCTAATAACCCCCAATTTGCAAAAGTTGACGGGATATTATTTAATTCAATCATAAAAGACTGCAACAGGTATGTTCAGCATAGAGGAACGGATTAATCATTTCCTCCAAATAGATTCTGTGCATAGTAAAAGATGTCAACAACGTGAGAATGGAAAATTTATTTAGGAAAAGCTGGAACAACACAAACCACTCTGGAAATAAAGTCACACTGCTGGAATTAACTGTGTCAGATCAGCAGGAGGTGGAATGACAGAGATTTGTTTTTCAGCTTTAACAACCCTTAAAGACAGAAAAGGGCCCGGGATCATTAATACCTAGAAATTATGGTCCCTATCCATCAGACAGGCAACGTAATGTTAGCAGATGCAAAGCAGGGAAAGCTGAAAAAGTGCATTCATTCATTCTGAGAGACTTCAGAAATACTCACAAAACAGTCTTCGCACCTTTCGAGTATGAATAGTGTTTAAATAATTTTTTTAAAGATATTTTTCATTGGCTGTCTTATAAAAGCAATATACATTTAATTAAAACTGCATTGAAACTGTTTATAATTGCTAATAAAACCTGAATTATGGCAATCTCTAGAAGCACTATAAAGATGCTAACAGCTTCATTACATTCTGCACAGCTGTTCACAGCAGTACAGTAAGAGGCTGAGAAGCCAACCAGCACCTAGCAGCGTCAGGTGCTCTGCATTGGAGGTAAAGGTGTCAGATCCCACAGCCAACAGCAGCATCTCACTTCTGGCTTAAGGGACACTTTGGTGACAATACAAAGGACAAGGGAAAGCATTCAGGGTTTGTGTTTCCATGCTGCTTACAAGACTGATGGACGGTCAGCGAACCTTACTGATGCGAAGGCTGTGGCAGCGGGGCTCAGGGCTCCCACCAGCCCCATCCCACAGCCGCACACTGGGGCACATGGCTGCACAGTTTCAGGTGGCCGGGCCGGAGCTGCCACGGGAGCACAGGCACAAACCTGCACTGCCCGATGCGACCGCACCATGATGTGCAGTGCCGGTACATCTGTGTCACATCACAGACTTCACAAAGCGCTTCTCCCAGATGTTTTGGAAAGGTTTTCTCATGGCTGTGGAGATGCTCCCATCCCTGCTCCCAGCCTGGCCGGAAAGCACAGCACAGCACAGCTCCAGCGCCCGGCTGGCAGCACGGCACGTTCCGCCGCAGTGTTCGAGCACTACTGACATCGTGAATGAGAAATCGTGCAGAGCTGAGAGTGGCACCGCTTGTTTACAGCGCGGGAGGAGTTATGTAAGAAACGCAAAGCACCGCTCCACTCACACCGAGCAGAGTGGCAGCATTTTCCAACATGGGAAGGGCTCACATGGCTGAGACATCTCCTCCTCTCTCCTCTCCTCTCCTCCTCTCTCCTCTCCTCTCCTCTCTGAGCCAT